>OZ022597.1:566376-694459 GCA_963669155.1 Arbacia lixula
TAAGAGTGGAAGGACTTGTTTTAATTTTTGTGACGTCCGTTGCGTGCTGACATCAAAGAAACTGTTCAAACTACATCTACATCCTATAACCCCTTGAATAACCATGATACTAAAACTCAAGCACTTTAACATGTTTAACGTGATACGTATTACAATTACTTACGACTAACTCGCTGACCCCTAAATAATTTAAATCCCATGTAACTGATACAAAATTCACCTGGGCAATGTTGCATATAGATTTTCAATTATCATAACTTACCATCAACGGTAACTTCCAAGACAACAGATGCAATATTGAAATCCCATTGGCTGTTTCCATGGTAGTTACCATTGATGGTAAGTTACAATAATCTAAAACCTATGTGAAACATGGCCCTGGTTCCCGTAAGCACTAGGAGTGGGGGGGGGGGGGGGTTTCACCAAGCTGTTCGTAAATTACGAACGACTTTACGAACGACTGGTGATCCCTTCTCATGCTAATGCGATACCACACTTTGTTTATTGAGAATCTGATTTAGCACAAGAAGTGATCACCGGTCGTTCGTAAAGTTGTTCATAACTTACGAACAGCTTAGTGAAACACCCCCAGGTTAATACAATGAAACTACATCATATATACACTAACAGTACATTCATACAGATCTTTATAAACGTTAACCCGATACAGTGTGATCACGTCTCCTTCCGGTGCAGGTAAACTATCGAGAAGAGAGCATATTCCGGGAAGATAATCTTATCGTTATTTCAATGTCATCTTCAAACGACTTTTTCCATCGGGCTTTCTTGTATTGACCGCATTGAGTTCAAAGATTGTTTATTGATAACCACCTGATGCTGATGCAGTGAATCATAGCAGTGTTGTAGAAAGCATTATATTCCACATACTAAGAATATTGGTATATGATTGGTCAAGCGTGATAAAGCGTAGTAGTTTTGCCCATCACCCGAGAAGGAAAGTGCGTTACACTCTAGGTGATAGTACTTTTTGGTTTCGCTGATCTCTTAACTCCTCACAGTCCTAACGCGTGATCAATATTTTCAAGTATGCGCGAAATAAAAGTGCGTTACACTCGGTCCATCAATTGATCAACACTAGCTCCTCCTGACACGTCATAACGCGCGTCCTAGTAACGCGCGTCCTAACGCGTGCTCCCCATGGCAGCGGCTCGGGGTTAGGTAGAGAAGTAAACATTACTGTTTTACGTCAAATTGTCATTTTTGGTATAGATAGTTGGTTTCAGATGTGGAATATGAAGCAAATAATCAACTTTTGGTTTCAGGTAATCATGGTACTGAAACGAACTATCACTTCCTGGGCGATCTGAATGTATACGCTATCATTCCTCAGTTGCGCTTCGGAAGAATAGTTACATCCAGATCGCCTCGGAAGTGATAGTTCGTCCCATCACCCTCATCAACGTTGATTATTTGATTAATATCCCACCATCGATTAACTTGTCCCTTGTTAGATACTGACGTAGGCGGCTTGTTATATATCCTTAACTACTTCCTAGGTTTTACCGGTTGCCATAGTAACGTGGGTATATATATATATAAAATCCAGATATCTTTGTCACAAAGAAGAT
This sequence comes from Arbacia lixula, assembly GCA_963669155.1. NCBI lineage: Eukaryota > Metazoa > Echinodermata > Echinoidea > Arbacioida > Arbaciidae > Arbacia > Arbacia lixula. The sequence goes on from OZ022597.1 coordinate 567,966, forward strand.
TTCACGTATGAACAGCCTCTATGCCAGCCATATAATGCTATTGAATGTGACTTGTGTACATTAGAATGGATTAGCTGTTATAGGCACCTACAGAGTAAAGCTTATGGTTACTATAGTGGTACCATGAGTTCCGTGATCACGGCGGAAACAATGTTGGTCGTGTTGGTTATAACGCTTAGTGAATAGAATGATGGTACGATTAATTCAATGCGTTTCCCGACATTTCCATTGAACACGTCTTAAGAGGCAGTGCCTAAGGAAAAACAGAGCCATTACCACGATGATCATATAATTGTAACGCGTCATGCACGGAGAACACAAAGAAGATGAGGAAGAATAAACTTAGGATGAGGAGGAAAATAATAAGAAGGAAGGTGGGGGGGGGGGGGGAGTGAGAAGGAGGGGTACGAATTTTACGGGGTGAATGGACGACGGGAAAATAAAAGATCGAAATGAAGAGGTGGGAGACAAGGATATCCTTAAGAATAAAAAACGAAAAGGGCAAATAATAAAAGACATAACGATATGGAAAGGAAGAACGATCTGTACGACATATACGCACACCTCGTTCTCGTCTTTCCGATAAGGAGTCAAGCGAGATAGCCGTAAGACACCGTCCCAACTAACTAAGTCCAAGAACCCGGAAGTTCCATTACAAAGATAATCAACCTCCGAGGAAGGAGACAAACGTGGAAGGAGAGCGGAAGTCCTTCATCCCCATCTTTCCCCCTTCGTTCCACCGCCCCTGCTTACCTATTCAAAAGGAGCCAAAACGCACGGTAGAAGCAGGAAAAAAACGTCTTAACTTGGCATGCTTGGGGCATTCTTTTTATCGAAATGACGGGAGGGGGCTACATTCATCAAGGGCGTTTAAAGGAGCCAGATGTAATCTCAGCGGATCCAGCGACGTAACAGAGACTGAATGATTAACAGACACGGAAAGCACGAAATGGTTGGGTGGTAAATCCTGAGTTTGTTTAAAATATATTATTGGATTATTATGGATGCAAAATACATTCAGTTAACCAATCACACCCACCCAAATGACGTACGTATACAGAACTACAGGTACATGAAACATGTCAATTGCGGAAAGAGACATGTCTACGCCAGGGTGATAAAAAGATGATGTATACAGTATCTTTGTATCACAAATAATGTAATTCCAAAATAGCTGTTTCCATCATTTATGTCATTAGTTCGTGAAGAATGTAAATGTATGGTGCATAAACGCCTGACATTCATTACACGCAAATCCCGCAGAGCAGAAACTTAAGTCTCCTCTGTCGTTCTCTTTATGCCTGGCGTCAGGTTTTGAGAAACGTGTGAAGAGGTGTAGAGTCTCCCCCCCCCCCCCCTCCTTCCAACCCCCACATGCTTAACTCTCTGTATACCAACAGTGCGGTTTTGAATACAGAAGTAACACGGTGTAGCTTTCTACGTGGGGTAGAAGGACTTTTTAAAGAGATTGTCGCAGAGGTTGCAATTCAAAAAAGCCCTCGTAGCAGCCGTCGTGGTAGTAGATGAACTGAGACGGAAGAAAAGATGACCCGATAAGCTGAGTTTTCCTGACGTTAAATCTCTTTAGTCCCAGGAGTAACACGCAGACTCGCGGAGAAGTCAAATCTTTAACAAACGTTTTGCTCTCGCGCTTGAACATGTTGAAGGGGACGGGAAGGAGAAATTGGGGACGGTTTCGAGGAGGGAAAGTGTGTGTGTATGTGTGTGTATGTGTGTGTGTATGTGTGTTTGTTAAAGAGAGAAAGAGAAAGAGACAGACAGACAGACAGACATACAGAGACAGAGAGCATGGAGAGGAGGGGGGGGGGGTGAGAGAGACAGGAAAGGGGAGGGGGGCGATGCCTCACTTTCAAAGTACACGTCCAAACAAAAGTAACCCCGTACTGGTAGGTAAAATATGCCTTTTCTGTTGGGGAAGTGCTTTTGTGGAGAAAAGGTCCCCATCTTAACTTGTTATTGCACCCATTGTGCTATTTTTAAGTTTTATCGCCTCAAATCGCAAGGTGCCCTTTGCTGAACTTCCACTCGTAACGCAATGAAATCTCGCAAATGCCGCACAGCCTCATTGTAAAGTCTACCCTGAAGTTAAGTTGGTTTCAATAAAAGCAGAAATATAAAAGAAACATATTCATGAAGGTTTAATGAAAATCCGTCAAAAAATAACAAAGTTATGACCTGTCAAGTTTTTGATTTTGTGACGTCTCGTGCAAAATGCGCCCTCATAGTGTTGTGTACAATTTGTTTTTCTCAAATGGATATACATTATTTTACCTATGCATTTGATACATGATTAGAAACTCGTTTTTGCACACAAACCTCTATGATTTTTTTTCGAAACAGAAAAAGAACAATTCATGGAATTATAAAGCACACAACATACGGAAAAGCACCTCGCACGAGACGTCAAAAAATTTAAATGTCAAATGATCATAACTTTCTTTCCCTTTGACGGATTTCCGCCTAACCTTTACTAATATTTTTTTTTTCACATTTCTGCTTGATTTTATAGGGTGGATTATCCTTTTAAACAGATTTTGTGTCTTCGATGGATATATGACATAACATATTTGTCAAGGAAAAACTGATTGTCTTAATGGAATAATTGATTCGTTTTAAGCATGTTTAGTGTAACTTTTACCATAAGCGTCATATATTTTACTTATAGAGACTGTAGCGTAACGTAGTGAAACCTTTATGTACGCATGGAAGTAAATGGGAAAGTCTACCAATATTTTGTGTTATATTTGTTCCACAAAGTTCCCTATTTGTAGTTGTTGTTGAAGGAAGGCATCTTTTTCATAGAGGTTGGTCTATAGATAATTGTCTTCTTCAGAAACCTGTACACAAAATAATATTATTGGAGGGCATCTCGCACGTGATCAAAATTTAAATTTCCGTCAAACTTTTATTAATACATGTATGTTTTTTCATGTTTTCGCTTTCAATAAAATGAAGTTAATATCAGGGTCGAATTTCCCTTGAGGCTGTGACGTATGTTCGGCAATACAACATGTTACTGCTGTTCCGCACCTCGGAGAGAAATGGGGACCTTGTAATATCTATTGGTCCAGGGTAATGGTAATACTGATTCAGGGACCTCATAGGAAGCAGTGTTCACAGTGACTAGGCTACCCTGGGTAGAAAAGGTTTTCTGTTATTGCTTAAAGACAGGATGTCTTTTTTGCAGGAAAAAAAACGAAATATAGAATGAATATACTGTACAGTATTAGATCCTCCCTCCCATTAATAAAACTGGAAACTGCCATTAGGCGAATTTGAAGCGATCAGTAGATTTGGAGGAGGTTTTGGGCGGGTCGTCCGAAACGTATAGCCTAATGACTGGAGACCGCTTTGCGCTATGGTCCACATCTGTCCGCTCCCCGGTGCGTGCGCTCAATGGGAGTAACGCTCGCATCGTGCTCTGAGAAGGACAATACGATTATGAATATAGACTATGCTCGCTGCGGTTTAAACGTACACGAGGATTGTTTTTCACTTCTCCTGAAAATGTTCGTAAAGCTATGAGATTTCGCATACGTTATTGTTAGGGTATACTGCTGATTCCGGCCGAGTTTTATTTCTTTTAAATTCGGGACACCTAGTCTTTAAGTGTTTTTATGTGTCATTGTCAGTAAGATTCACTTGCAGGGGTCCGTAAACCAATCATGCCCTGGGTAGATTCAATCGTTGTGAAAGTAATGGTGACGTCCGTTTTCGCAGAGCTATACGATACTAGCGTGCGTTCTCGGCTGTGGAGTGCATGGACACAACTTTATAACAACTATGTCTGGTAACACAGACTACCTCTATATCCACTCTCATAGATTAGGGCGTAGTCTTTGTTTCCAGGCATACTTCTTAACAAACTCGGCTGTGTTCATGCACTCCACATCCTATAACTTATAGGCTATTACATACAGGTGATTTTCTCAGTGCCATTTTGGTTACTTTCGCTCAAGTTTACAAACTAAAAATTAGTCTCTGAGACTCGTTACCTCTTCCATGTATGCGCACTCGTGGGATATCGATCATGCTTATCATAGTTATGACAGGCGTATCAGCACTACCTGACGATCGTCATGACTGTATACCTGCGTCAAAACTTTTCTTCTAGCGGCCTTATGTTGTCGCTAATCTTTAATCTTTTCGCCGCATGCCGACATGACTGATCAGTGACGCGGTGAATTCATCCCGCCAGAATTAAAGGCAGGGTAGACCTTTTTGCAGGTCAAAAATATCAAATATTGTAAAAACAACGTTAAATTATAGAGAATAAGTATAAATGTATCAGAACTTCCCTCCCAACTGTAAAACTGAAAACTGACTCATTTGAGCAGAATTGTATTGATTTGTAGATTTCAAGTAGGTTTTGAACGGGTCGTCCAAAACCTCAGCGGTTACTGTAGCCTAGAGACCAGGGGGGTGTTTCACCAAGCTGTTCGTAAGATACAAACGACTTTACGAACGACTGGTTATCCCTTCTTGTGCTAAATGCGATACCACACTTTGTTCATTGAGAATGTGATTTAGCACAAGAAGGGATCACCAGTCGTAACTACGAACAGCTTGGTAAAACACCCCCAGGACCGCAATTAGCACACATCACGGCTCTCCGTACCACATGACTGTGGCAGCACCGCGCCGCTGTCTGCTGCTATAGTGTAATATACATGTAGACTATGGTCACTACGTCCCAAACGTAAACGCAGTTTTTAAGTTTTTTCTGAAGAAGTTTGTAAATCTGTGACTGTGAAATCTTTTACACGTTATCGTTAAGGTATACTGCTGATTCACTCTGAGTTTTGTGACCCGTGCCAGCTATCCTATCTTTTAACATGCACCTATGACTCACTTTTTAACAGCTGATAAGACATTAAAGGTACTTTCACACAGGTGCGATTTGCCGCTCGCCGCTCGCCGCCCGTACTTTAACGCGAGGTGCTTGCACGCCGCGGGAAATCCTAAAAAACATTCTCAATTATTATAAATGCCAAGGCGAGTGATTTCTCCGCGTTAAGCGAAAAAACACACACCGTGTGACGGTGGCCTAATAGCGAGCAACATCGATTTACTACCCCATGACATGCCTCATCATATTTTGTCAATTAAAATCAGTATTATACGTATATCTGATTTATATGAACGTCTTCGTCGAATTAAGAGGGTTTCTTTGAAAACTGACACCAAACTGTATGACTTTATTATGTGATTGTGAAGTATTTAATACCGGTACGTATCATGTTTGTAGAGTACTTAAAGGGATAGCTCACCATGAATTTTAGTTTTACTAAAAGGAGACACGTTAAAGAAACATATTAGTGAAGGTTTGTTGAAAAATCGTCAAGGAATAAAAAAGTAATGTTAATTTAAAATTTACATTCTGTGACGTCACGTGGGAGGTGCTCTCCCATATGTTGTGTACATTTTTTTTCTCGAAAATATGCATTTTCTCAAAAAGATGTGCATCATTTTACCTGTGAATTTGATACACCAATACAAACATGTTTTTACACACATACATGTACAAACATGCACGTGACGTCACAAAATCAAAATTTTAAAAGATCATAATTTTCTTATCCTTTGACGGATTTTCGTCCGCCCTTAACCTATACATTCCTTTCATTTTCTGCTTTGATTGAAACCAACTTATCCTCAGGGTAAACTATCCCTTTAACACATGTTTTATATAAAGAATTCACCTTTGGGACAAGACACCCCTGTTTCAAAACAGATATCAGCAAACAAAAAAAATCGTCTCTAAAGTCAGCAACACGGAAGAAGCATTTCTATAACGAGCTCTTTCTTTAGAAATATTCAAATGATAATCTCGTAACTTTTAGACGTATTATATTAGTCCTAATTACCTAGATTTCCCTTCAGGGCCGTGACGCATGACTAAAGTAAAGGCCATTAATTTTCTACTCTACGGAAATCAGCAATTAGACCCGGAGCGTGGACCTCTTGCTCGTGCATTTCCAAGCCTACAGACATCAACTTAACTTTAGCATTACCATTGGCACGAAGATGTGTGGCATGCCAAGGTGGGGGAGGGGGGGGGGGGAGGGGGGGGGGGGTTCAAGGTCAGGCAAGGAAAGGCTTTTAGACGACATCCATAAAAGATCCAAGGTTTAGCCCGACACCTATCTCAAGCTCAGCTGGTTCCTTTTGAAAATTAGTATCGGAAATGCCCATTTAACTGATAAAAACCAGGCTATTAATATGCCTACCCGCACTTGGTCACAACAATCCTGTAAAATATTACAAATTATCACACAAATTAATACATAATCATAACACGGGTGGTTGAAAAAAAAAAGCAAAGCAAAGCAGAAGAAACAGCCACCAACATAAACCTCACCAAAATTTCCTTTATTGCTCATACATAATCACCATCAATCTCTAGAATGGTTTTCATGTATATTCAGCATACCCACTCCCACTACAACACCTTCATAATCATCCTATACAACGATTCAAAATGATCCATTCAGTATTCATTTCCTCTTCTTAATTCTCAAGCTTCCACATCGATAGGCCTAGATTATAGCATGAGATACATCTCGTCTTAAGTCTATGAAAATGGTAGTGTTATTAGCTTATTATGATCTGTCAAAAATCTTAGATTTATATTAGCATTATAGAATGTGCTTGGTAATTCTTCATACAACATCAACCAATTTCTATGATTAGGTTCTAGTTTTATGGATATTTATTCCATGCATTTATTTCATGCATCTTGTTTATATCATACTTTTTTCATACTTTCCAAATCTAATGACTCAATTCAAACCACACATGGTACAGAGATTCATCACTTCATGGAGATAGACTGATGGCATATTTGATAATATCCCTGTGAGTTCAGAGCTGAAAGATCAATGAACTTTGCCAACATTTGCGAGTTGTAAACACACTTGATACAAGGATGGATTTAGACACACTGGTTAGATTGGAAGTCAAAGAAGTAAGAGGTCAAAGGTCAATGAACATAGCAAAATTTGGCTAAACATGGAAAAACAGAATGTGATATTTTCATTTCACGTAGGAGTTCAATGGTACATTGTTCACCAAACATACAGATATTCTGCGAATAAATCTTAATAGAGCTAGCAAAGAGGCGGAGGCATAGGCAATCGAATTGCTCTAGTTACTTTGTAAGTTGTCACAATTTTACCGTATTGCTGCGGATATGTTTTAAATGAACCTTGAATTTAAAGGGCATATACTGTACTGGGAAGGCAAAAAAAGCCTTCAAAATGTAATTGTTAACAATCTTCTTGCCAATGGTCTTAAATTCATGTATTGCCCATTATAGAAGCTTGCTGAAAGTTATTTGCCCTCAAATGATCCATATTTGGAGTAATTAAGGATTAATGATTAAATTCTCAAAATGTTCGGGCCGAACGAGGATTTGTGATTTAATCACTCATTACTCAAAATGTAGATCATTTAAGGGCAAATAAATTTCAGCAAGCTTCTAAAATGGGCAATACATGAATTTAAGACCATTGGCAAGAAGATGGCTAACAATTACCTTTTGAAGGCTTTTTTGCCTTCCCAGTACAGTATATGCCCTTTAATTGATTCTCTTTTAGTTTCCTCCTTTGTTTTGGTGTTGTTTCTTCTTTCCCACATAATGTTCTTTGCCATATCCAAGTTACTTCTCATTTCCGTTTTTCCTTTGTCTTATACCCCTCCCCTCATCCATTTCACCTTCATTATAGATATTCATTAATGTTGATCGTCCTCATACGTTTTTGAAATCTTCCTTCAAATCCCTTCTTTCTCTTCACACCCCCACCTAATTCGCCCCCACCAAATTCGCCCACACTGAAGTCGCGTTAGATTAGATCATCTTTGTATGGTTTCCAGGATGTTAGCAATGTGTAATTCAACATATGTAAAGTATATTCGGGTGCAGTCCTTCAGGCTACTCAATACTCAATGCACACGTTGGATTGAATCCAACAACCTCCTCTATCTGTTTAGTTCTCAGCCGCAACCCCCCCTCCCCCCTCCCCCCCCCCCCCCCCCACCCACCACCACCACCTCTCTCCCATCTGTCCTACTCATATATTCGGCTATGCTTACCCCGATCATCTCTCATACAATTCTAATTCCCCCCTAAAAGAGGGGAAATATAACCCTGTGTCTACATTTTGTTTTGTTAATTGAAGTCGTATTATGCGGAAGAAAAAACACCTACCAAACTATTAGGCAGAGTTGATCAGAAGTTTGTAACATTATGGAAACTGGAAATATGATCAGGCGAAAAGGGGACAAAATGGCGCATACGCGTTCACGCATGTGGGATTCTAAAACTCTTATCAATTATTGTCATTGATCGCAACTTGATTTGCGATAGATATCAATCGTAAACCTGTATAATTATGAAAGATGGGTATCGGGCTTGCGATCGATTCAGATCAATCGTAATTCTACCTCTATATAAGAGGAGGTCCTGCTTTTTACTTAGTCTATGAATGGCCTCCTTAATCTGCTAATTGGTGTAACTCGTGAACAAAACTGTGAACAAAAATTAACGGTTTCTTGTACGATTAGCACAAGTAAAACGACTGTTCTCAAATGGCTCCATTGCATAACACGTAGGTCTACGTTTTCCGGAAATGGAGAGAGTTTCTCTGATGCTCTGATGGGGATATTTTTGATGTTCAAGTGGCAGTTTGTTTCGTCTTGAGGCGCATCGCTGTTGAGCATTGAGAAGACACTGAGACTCAAAATGACAGTTTGTTTCTTTCAGCCGCTGGTATCATGTTTTAAAGACGGGGCAGCCCATTTGCAACAGTCATAAAACTCGTTAAGACTCAACAGTATACTGTAACGATTATCATCATCATCATCATCATCATCATGATATTCAACTATATGATGCGTTTGATCCTCGTTCACCATCAAGTATGCAAGAAGTGTTAGAAAGAATTTCGTTATGTATTACTGAGATAAACACGTGGATGACTTCAAATTTCCTCAAACTAAATGTTTCTAAAACTGAATTCACTATACTATGTCGGAAAAACCAATTCAATGAAAATCTATCCAACGTAAAACTCAATGTATGTGATAATGAAATTGCACTATCCTCTAAAGTTATGAATCTTGGCATATGTATTGACTCGTGCTTTACACTCTCATCTCACGTCAGTAATACTGTACGTACCTGTAATTTCCATCTTAAGAATCTGTGGCGCATTAGAAGATTTATCAATGAGAAAACTTGCCATCATGCAGTTAGGGCACTTGTACTTTCTCGACTTGACTATTGTAACAGTCTCTTTTCAGTTCTTTGTGTTAAAGATCAGAAAAAACTTCAGAGTGTTCAGAATCGTGCCGCACGTTTAGTGTTTTCAGTTGGTCGCAATATACATACGTCTCCTTTGATTAGGGAACTCCATTGGCTCCCTTTTTCTCAACGTGTCAAGTTCAAACTTTGTCTGTACATTTATAAATTGATTAACAGTACTGGTCCTTCATATCTTGTAAACACAATTGCTCATTACACACCTGCTCGTAATCTACGTTCCCAAAATGATACCACCAAACTTGTTATTCCGAGAACAAACCTCTCCATAGCAGAAAAACGTTTTAGTATAGCTGGATCTAGAGTTTGGAATACACTCCCCTCTTCCATCCGAACAACACCGACCATATCATCTTTCAAACGACAACTCAAGTCACATCTTTTTCCAAATATCTAGTTTTATATTTTCATTTATTTAATGTGTATTTGTTTTGATGATTTTTGCTATCACTATTTGGTTTGACTTGGCTAACCCATCTGGGGCCTGGTGGCCTCAAGTGCTATACTAGAGCTTCTGTGAATAATGTGCTGACCGGGCTTGTCCCTTAAATTGTTGGTGAACGAAGCAGCAAGCAAGAGGCCACCAGGCCTCATCTGGCACAGTTGAGAACTCCAATAGTTGATGCAATTGAATGTATATATTTATATTTTATATCAGATTGTAAGCGCTGTGATACTTTGTGTGTATAGCGCAGATAAATAACCATTATTATTATTATTATTATCATCATCATCATCATCATCATCAGGCATTGTTCAACCAATGTTGGATGAAGCCCTCCTCAATCAGTTTCCATTCACTTCTATTTGCTGTCATTCTGTTCCATGTTGCTTTGTTTGTGATGTTGATATTTCGTCTCTCCACCTTCTCTTTTGTCGCCTCCTTCTTCGCTTTCCTGTTCTTGGTATCCATTCTGTGAGTTTCTTGGTCCATATGTTGTCTTGTGTTCTATTTAAGTATCCTGCCCATCTACATTTTATCTCTTTAACTTTTGCTATGATATCTTTGACCTTCGTTTTCTGCCGTATGTCAGTGTGCTTCACTTTGGAAATAGGAACTTCAAGTACTTCAAGTAGTGTTAAATTGAGCATTCTTCTTTCCACAGCTCCTTGTGTTGTTCTCAAGTTATGTTCCATTTCTTTAGTTGTAGACCACGTTTCTGCTCCATATGCCAATGTAACGATATACTTTATAACGTTATGCTGCAACGATAACGTGTTTGAAATCCCACAGTTATAACTTCATGTAGCTTTTCGGGAAAAGTAACAAACTATTCTAGTTTAAGTTTGAAACGCACAATTTTGCAGCGACCATAATTTTACATTCACATTCAGTTCTGCAGCGGACTGTGGCGCAGTGCTGCCACTCTACCCACTATTCGCGTCACCGTGGACAATGTGGAGCGGAAAGCCGCGATATGTACTGATTGTGGCTTCGGCTTCTAGGATACAGGGACCGCGGACGTTTTGGGCGACCCGTCTAATACCTACTCAAAATCTAGTAATCAATATGACTCCGTTTAAATTCATTTTACAGTTTGGTCATAGGCAGGGAAGGTCTAATACACTGTTTTCTACCAATTTTAGTGGTTTTTACATTTCATTTTCGTTTTACTTGCAGTCTTTAAAGGTCCCCTAAAATCAAAATGTATGTTGACTTAATTTCATATGACTTAATATGTATATAACAAAACACTAATTGTTCGATGGAATTATGTGTCCTATATTTTCAAATCATTTTTTTTTTTGCACTGATAAGCCCCGCCTCCAGAATATCCGCCAACTCAAAATTCCCCTTGTGACATCATGAAAGTTAGAAATTAGCCAGATTATAGACGGAATTTATGCACAAACTAAACATTGCAATGACTACCTCCACCTGCCCACAAGAGCGTCACATTTCTTCAGTCAATAACATCTCACAAACTTTCATGTAGGAATAATCGTTTCCTTATGTCAGAAATGTGCTAGCTATGCCAAGGAGAAAATAGACTTGCATTATATAAACACGTGATGCTATTATTAGCATTTGCAAGTAGTCATTGCAATGTTTAGTCAACATGCAATTTGATGTCAGGAGACCTTTAAGCCCTTTCGTCACTTGGCACTACTGTACATCCGAGAATCATGTTTGTTTCACTTTTGCAAATAATCTTCTAAGCTGTTGAAACATGATGTTATATTACACTTTCTATAAAGAGAAACATGTGCCATCAACCACTTCTCTGGGTGCTGGTTGTGACGTTCGTCGTCGGCGATGTAACGTCACAATACGTGGGCCAAACCGCGACAAGTAAGTAAGTCATTTTCATGTACGGCCATATTAGTCTTCTTCTCTTCGCTTCGTTTGTAAGAATGTTCATTCTCAACAGCTATGCATCAAGGCTGCTGGGCATTTGTAAACATTGAGTGCGTGTACGCATGATCGTTCCTGAGATTGCGAAAAAAGGGGATTAGTTTATTAAGTGTGTTTGCGAAATGAAGAAAGGGTTTTTTATGACAGGGTACTTGGAATTACAAAAATATGGTCTATTTTCTTGAATCCTGAACAAGTGGAGATTTATGGAGGCTGCGTTCTAGACATTTTATAAAAGGGCTGTTTTTGAAAGTGTACTCGAAATGCAAAAGGAAAAAAATAAAGATTAGTATTGTAGACTAAATTTTGCTTTTTATTGTGTTAAAAGGTGATAATTGCGGAAAATTTTCTTGAATCAAGGTGAATAGGGGGTGATTTGTGTGATATATGGTGAAGTATTTCTATACACCCCATCCCCCCCCCCCCCGCCACCCCTCCCCCCGCCTCCGCAGTTATCGACGTGCACCCGCCCAATGGCATCGAGGGGCCGCCGGGCCGCCAGTACGCCATCAAATGTCGGGCGAGCTGGTACCGCACCGCTGTCGACGTCGAATGGACAAAGGACGGACGTCGTATCTTCGAGAACAACAAGTACACCATCGATATGGAGCAGACCCCCCTGGAAGACATGACGATTAGTTTTCTCTTCATCGAGAACGCACAGCCCCTCGACTCGGGCCGGTACGGCTGTCGAATGCGCGCCCCAGCCTTCGGGCTCGCCAGCACCACCTTCACCGTCTTCCCAAGTGAGTATAGAGAGGTGTATATTGCCACGATTGTGACTATGACTATGACTGTGACTGTGACTGTGACTGTGACTCCAGCTTGGATTATGTATGCCATATTGTATCGTCCATGTGGATGTGATTCCATCAAGTATGCATCGTATTGCTCTGCTAGTTAAAGTCGCAGCTACAGTCACAGTCGCAGTAATCTAATACTCTCTAATGAATATTCAAAGGATTGTTCCAAAAAAAAATATTTTTGAAATCCCTTGAAAATTTATGAAATGTTACAAAACCTGCTCCATTCTTTTTTGACATCCTTCAACTTTCTGATGTTTGTAATTGGTACAGAAAGGCCACCTGCTCTTTAAAAACGCATCCCTCATATCCTTTGTATACAGGGTTTGGTCTAGTTGTTTGCTCTATTTCCCCCACATTTTCTTTTTTATTTTTTCAACAATCGGCAAATGGAATGGTCAGTGGGCATCATCCAAGCGTATTGCTATTAGAGATAGATTTGGAATAGAGATGGAAAACAACAAATCAAAGTTGTTTAAAAAAAAAAGAACGATCAAGAAAAGAAACCAAAAGGAATGTGTTGCATGTTGGTTGCTTATTGTCATTAGAGAGAGGAGGAAAAAAACAAAAAAAAATAGAGAGGATTAAAAAACAAGAGGTTAAGCGATGGTTGCCAGAAGTTCAGGTGTCGTGACTTCGGGCTCACCCTTACCGACTACCACTAGTTCCCTTCTGGTATGGCGACCGGCCCATTCGTCCCTCCCTACGCGTCTAGAGCCCGACTGTTGATAGGCCCTAACTCTTTAAGGGTGGAAACAAGGCAGATCCCAATCATTGCCCGGCCATCCTGCAAACCTTATACCTTTATTGGACGGAGTCCAGTATTAAAGTTAGTTGGATTCGAACCCGTGCGAGCTAGCACGAGAGTGACGTAGTCCTGGTGCTTACCGCTAGGGCATAAGACGTCGGTGCTGAAGCTGGGGAATTCTAACATATAGACTGTTAGCTCAAATTAACAATAGAGAATGGCAAAAGGAATTCTAGCTCAGACTCGAACTCACGACCTTCGCATTGTAAGTCCAATGCTCTAACCACTAAAGTAACCAGTGAGGTACAATAACGGACAATGTTTTAACGGTCACACTGTTATAAAGTTTCCGCACCGATTGCGCGGAGCTCAGTGATATGGTTGAGTTGTTTTTCCAGACTCCTTTGATTGTTCACCCGTTAGATGCACCAAAGATGTTTAAGGAAATTGACATCCATCCCAGAGCTTCTAGCCACTTAATATTCATAACTGACAGCTGCTCTTAACAAAAAGATGCATTGGCGACTGTGTCATGTCAACCTGGATTTCACAATAGGTTGTATTAATTCCTGATCATGCAAACAATTTAATATTTCGCTGATGAACTGGTAGTGTTGTCAGGAAGGGATTATTATGCTTGTTATTATTCAAAGAATCGTCCGCGTCTTTGTAGAGCATTCTTTCTTGACTAGAAGGAGAGTGCAATAAATCTACATTAATCAAACGGTTGATGGTACTCCGTGTAACTTAAATATCCTTGCATTCAAGTGCTCGTAAGATAACGGGAGCGCTCACAATGTGTCCGTCAGGCTTGCATACACGTGTTCGTCACATGATACACAATGCGCGATGTTAACAGAGAAAGAGTTTGTATGTAACTATGAAATGCATTTTGTACACAGACATCCTAAACTGTGTATGTAGGCCCTTTCCTTAAATAATACATTTACCAATAATAAGATTGCTTCTTGCATTAGTTTTAATACACCTAAAGGCTAGAACAAGTGCATTACTTTACTGGGTGAAGCTGTGATCATCATATACCTTTTAATAAAAAAATCTTATGATTGTTCTCATTTTCTTTTAAAATGGTTCCTTCACATCTTAATGCCTAAATATGAATTATATTAATTTCAGAAGTACTTTAAACTATCGAGCTCGATGACAATCGATAACCATAGGTCCTTTGTGTAACCTGCTTTAAACGACCACCTGTCGGTAAATTCGTTGTCTCCTTTGTGTGATATTTAACGTAGATGTATCGCCGCTATTTTTAAATGAGAATGTCATCCTTCATGAAAGAGAATACATGTATATCATTGTCGTTTTGTATGTAAATGCTATGCACGGGATCGGCATGCTTGTTATTATCCAAAGAATCGTCGGCGTCTTTGTAAAACATTCTTTTGTGACTAGAAGGATAGTACAATGAATCTGCATTAATTAAAATGTTGACGGTACTCCATGTAAATTAAAGGTGTAAGGAATGGAGTCAGCACGAAGTGCAATTTATTTCTCCAGCAGTCGCGTGCAATTATATCACAATGGAGTGTTTTACGTGTTTGGCTCTTTGATCGAGGGAGATCCGCCGCCAAACAAGCAAGACATAATGTTGGATGCATTTTAAGAAATGTATATTCTGTATGCGCAGAAGATTTCAGAAGCACTTCATGTACTGAAGTGCATCTGCAGTAGTAGTGATACGATTCTGTGAATTTCAGATTACATTGTTGCTTCGTTGTTGTTTTTTGATGATTCGAGAGTACTATCGAAAACATGTGAGATAAATGCCTCCATATCGCACATTGGGCAATCATATTTCCTTACAAATATCTTGTAAATCGTTTATTGAGTGTTTCACTTTCCATGGAAACAACCTCGATTTCATGTGCGGAGATGTCCGAAAAAGTTTCGGACCAAATTCTTTCTAAAATTTTTATCAAAATTCCCCTTCGCTCACCCCCAATCTAATCTCCAGGGTGTGTCATCAGATTAGCTATGAACTCCCAGCGAAGGCTGAACGGTTGACATATTTCTTTTGTTATTCAGAGGAAGGCACTGCCTAAGTAGAAATACAGCGTATATACAGCGAAATAATCGTCCATATACAAAATGATATTATAATTATGTAATATGTTTATTGTATAACCATAACGATTTGTTTAATGATTTTATATAAAATTGTATATTCTCTACATTACTCTAAATATGAATTGGAAAAATTAACAAATTCAATTAAAATCTGTGTATCTATAATCACTATAATCACCATGGTTACTACAATTTCAGGTCCCATATTGATGCCATCCCCGCACCAGGTGATCCAGGCGGGAAGAAACGTCACCATTCGCTGCCCGGCCAGGGGAAACTTTGGTGGGAACCTGTTTTGGCTGAAGGTATGCGGGAAACGTGCACATAGCACAGAGTACTAAAGTTTGACGTCACATACACAACTGGTTTTTAAGTATACGAGTAGAGCAAATAGTGGTGATCACGGCGGGAACTCTCATTCAGGGTGCCCAACACTAGCCCGCTAGACAATGTCGAAGCAGTGAATCCATACTTGGGTGATAGTATTTAGAACCAGACACAAGCATGACCAGGACTATGATGACACCACTTCGGTACTCTATAGCGGCAACTGAGTACTGATCGGTCGCGGTGATGGTGGTGGTTAAGGGGGTTTTGGTGAAGTAAATGTTGTCAATGATAGCGGTGACGATGAAAGTCGTGATTAATGTTGGTGGTGCTGGATTACGAAGTCTAGGACAAATAATTTATTTATCCTGTTTTTTCTAAACATTACTGTTTTTAAATAAAAAATGCAGTATAGTAACTATTTGGTATCTAGGTCTAACCACAATCAATATTTTCCTTCCTCATGTGATTACAAGAGCAACAGTTATGGTTGGCAGCCGGGTTTACGATGACCGAAATGGAGATTAGTTTACCTTCCTCGTTTTATAAAAAAAAGATAATCTATTCATTGGGTACCTGAACTTATACGACCATAATATAAATTATTTCATCTTCTTCTTCTATTCAAGAAGGATGATATATTTATTGACGAGCAGCGGGATCTATGGAATTATAATCAAGACAATTTCACCTACTTTCCTCTTGTTGTCAAGTTTATGGCGAAGGGCAATCATGATGATATAGTCCCTGGTGGGTAGCTGAGTTCACACGAATATTCTCGAGACACTACCTTCCTCCTTTCATTTACAAGTACAGTATAGTTATTGGTGGGAAACCAGGTTCGTACAGCCATCTTAAAAGCTGTCTCCCATGGTTGTGTTTATGGAACCTAAATATCTTAATTGGGCCTTGTTGTATATAGGTTTTAAATAATTGTAAGTCACCATCAATGATAACTGCCATGACAAAAGGGGCAATAACAAGAGCTCATTTGGTTGTTTCCATGATAGTTACCATTGATTGTTTTGTTACTATAATCGAAGACCTATATGCAATATGTCCCTGCTCAACCACCTCGATATCTTTCCCATTTATTGTGAAGATCATAATCGAAAAACTTTCACCTTCGTCTGTCTATACCAAGTTCGACTGGTGGGCAGCCGTCGTTATACGACCATGATGTAGATTATACTGTATCACCTTCCCCTTTTTTTTTATCACAAGGATAATATAGTCATTGGTGGGCAGCCGGGTCTCTACGACCATAATGGAGACCGAGTTCCTGATTATCTGGTTCTTGACAACACGCGAATGATGATTCTGAACGCAAACCTGATGAATGCTGGGGTGTACACGTGTCAGTATAGATACTTCTTCCAGGGTCGTCATCAGAACGTGGCGAAATTCATCAATGCAAATTGTAAGTGATTGGGATTAAGAGGGGTGTGTGGAGTGGGGAGGTGGAAGAAAGAAATAGATAAAGAAAGAGAGAAAGAGAAAAAGTGACGGGGTAGAGAGCGAGTTGAAAAAATTAAGAGAGGAAGAAATAGAGCGAGAGAGAGAGAGAGAAAGAGAGAGAGAGAGAGAGAGAGAGAGAGGAGGGGGTGAGGGGGGGGGGGGGGAGGGGATGAGGAGGAAGGGCGGGGTAAAAGGAGAGACCAGTAATTGTATCGAAATAAAGAAAGAGAGAGAAAAAGTGATGGGGTAGAGTGCGATTTTAAAAATTTAAGAGAATAAGAAATAGAGAGAGAGAGAGAGAGAGAGAGAGAAAGAATATGGAGACACAGCTAGTTACACATTTAGAGATAGAGTAAATAAGGAGTGAAAAGGAGGTTAAGGGAGAAAGAGAGACACACACAGATAGAAGGATAGGGTCAAATGTTACAACTTTACTCTTGAGTCATTTTGCATAAGTAGCCCATATAATTTGCATCATAAATCAGCGGTTTGTCTGCCACACAGAAGGTTGACATACACATTGTATTGAGCTGGAATGTGTCTGGAAAGGAAGAAGTTAGCTTGATGTTCGATTTTCACAAAAACCTCCGCTGACTTGCCACTCTGCCTCTCACTTAACCATTTGTGTCCCAGACAAAATGCTGTTTTATTGGAGTTTGTGTACTACTTGTGCAATAATATCACAGTGGCGCATACAGAGTTAACATTACGTTAGTTTCGTGCACCGTCACGCGA
Source organism: Arbacia lixula (assembly GCA_963669155.1). Classification (NCBI taxonomy): domain Eukaryota; kingdom Metazoa; phylum Echinodermata; class Echinoidea; order Arbacioida; family Arbaciidae; genus Arbacia; species Arbacia lixula. Next base: position 585,827 of record OZ022597.1, read on the forward strand.
AGTTGATCCTAGAGTGTGTCACGTACCATTTCCTTTCCCTCTGTTTTGACTCACACACACTCACAGTCCCTGTGGAACTCGTCACAGCGCCGTTAATCCGCTGGCAGGAACTCCCCAACGCCGGACCGCTGCGCCTAGAGTGCAAAGCCCGGGGATTCCCTCTACCCCACATCCGCTGGACGTACTCCAACTTCACGTTTGAGGCGGGCGGGTATATGGACCGCAACGTGTCCATCGTAACGAGCCCGCAATCGCAGACAATGGTGACGTCCGTGTTGAGTGTCCGACACCTGCCGGACAAATTCAACGTAGCGCGGTTCAACTGTTCGGGGCAGAACGTAGTCAGCAAAGCGAGCAAACTCATTATGGTCGTCAATATGGGTGCGTGTGGAAATAAAGGTTAAATGTGTGTAGATATGCGTGTGTGTGATTAGTTTAAAAATAGACACTTTAATGAACCATTTGGTTTAAAGTAGGAAGTGAACCATTTGGTTCATTAAAGAAAAGCACAAACGCCCTGGAGCCATACAATCCTATATAGTTTAACTTAATGTATGTACGGTTTACTGAAACCTGACCATAAACTTTCATTGGTAGCTTCGTCGGTTCGTAGTGACGTAGTGTACATGTGATTGTCGTTGCGTGCTTCATTTATCTTTAAGACAATGGCCAAAGCATCTTGTCTGCATCCTGACGTCACGGTTGCAACAAACATGACTACAAAAGTCAGTAATTACACATTTTAATAAATCCCTTTGATATTTATTTCATACTTGTCCAAATATGTTGCTCAGTTTTTCTACGTTGTAATCAACCCATCATATTATGAGAATAGAATTACCATATATGTCATAGTAACGTCACGGATACGTCACAGCGCTTAGCCATTGCTGGTACAAAACAGCGATTCCCATTCTGAACTTTCGACTTGCACAAATTGATAGTGCTCGCTTTTCGAAAAAAAAGAATGAAAATATTTAATGTTCTAAATTAATATAGGACTATTCTACCATCTTGCTTTCTCCGTCTCTGATTTTGAAATTGAAGTAGGAAACTCTTACAGTCAACAGATCTACAAAGTCCGAGGCAACGTATTTTCAGCTACCTTGCATTGATCACATTGTCCGTAATCACATGGAAGGGGAGCTGGCTTGGGATCAATTGAGCGTAGGACTTTATCCATCTGCCTTTCGGGAACAATCTTGAAGGAAATGTGACGCTTTTTAAAGGATTGTGTAAACATGCGGTTAAAAAACAATTCTATCACATTTATTTGTTTGTTTACTGAGCATTCAGTATCTTAAAACAATATCCCTTTATTCCAAAAACGTCATCGTTTGAGTTGTCTTTCCGATTTAAAAGGAAACGTTGCCCTTTCCCATATTTTCACCAGTTGTTTATACATTTGATAATAGTGTTTAGTGCCTAACATAAGTAATATATGGCAACTTAGGATAAATGTCTTCATTATTCAAAGCTGCCATTCCGTATGCAATTTTATACTTTATTGCCGCTTTTTAATGGGCTCAACCTGTACGCCTAATTATTTGATAATTATGCAAGGCAGTATCGTGTTACCTACAGCAAGTTTTATCTTTTCTCGTTCCTTTTTTTTTTATCCAGGGGGAACAAATGAGCAGATACCAAACAGAGGACCAAACGCAGGACCCAACACTGGATCGTCGACAGGGGGCGCCCCACTGATTCGGGCATCTGTCTTTCTGCTATTAATCACAATCCTACTGCGGGCGGCAATAGACTTTTTCGATAAGAGATGAAAATACACGAGCGACGTATTTTTTCATTTCTCTTCCAATTGGTTTCCTTTCTTAACCATGTTTACCGCGAATGCACTTTAAGACACATAAACCCTTTCTGGTGCTGAGAGAATGATAACTAAATACGCGAGGATTAGGGTTAGGACCTGTTCCCGCTATGCCTTCCGTGATTCCGCTACATAGAACCACTTTAAGATGATACCTAATAACACTTGGTGAGCTACTCTTCCTCGTACTTCTGCAATTTATTTATTTATGAAATGGACAATTTGTTATCGTTATATATTCTCCTTTTATATCAATATAAACATACTAATCCACAAATCTGCCCCTTACCTAGGAAGAAAAATAGGGACCTTACAATATCTCACCTCTTTGTCTTGGAGTTTCTTGTTTGTCGTTGGCATATCATCCTTTTGTGTGACACACTAAACTCCTGTTTTGGGGGAGTTATTTGTATCATGAATTGGGAAAATAGTAATGATAATAATAATAATGAACAATTTTTGTATAGAGCATATCACAAAAAATGAATTTAAGTCCCTATGCCTCAAAGGTGCATTAATCGTTAAAATATATCAGAGCCTCAATATTCCCTGGCTCTGTGCGTCGTCACGGTCTTGTCGGTTAGGGCACCTTTTATTATTAGTAGCGAAAACCCTATGTCCTGAATCCACAACGGTGGTTTTCACTTAATACGTGTACTAAACCTGAACTAACTTCATGCGACGCTACATGAAACAGCATGTAACAGTTTTTCTGGAAATTAAATATAGTCGATTTGGTCCTCGAAATCACTATGGCATATTGAGTATGTCCATCTAATGATTTTAACGAATACATAATTGATATTGTCCACTATTGTAATTTTGTGACGAAAATCAATCATCTAATTTCTTCCCCCCAATAAAATTAGTCTACTTTAAGTACGCGATATGTGTTATTAACGTTGTGAATACGGGATGTTTATTTTTTTTGTCTTGTTTGTGCCTTTTAGACTGTGTATAGAAGCAATACCGATATTACATTGGGCGTACAAGGTTTATGTAGAGCCTCTTCAGAAAACGTTATGGTTATGAACATCGCCCTTGCATATTACGAGTGCACATCGAGATTTTATCACTGTCATTGATGTTGTAACGGCTTTGTGTGGGTTTCTGTTTTTGCTCGTACGTTGCCTGAATGAAAAGTTCTGTTTCGACTTCTTTAAGCTTGATGGTGTACTTGATGTTCTATCTCTCGTTCATGTCGTCTAAAGCTCCAAGGAAGGAAGAATAGTTTTAGTCTCATACTTGAAGTTGAACGGATACACCTATACACCAAATTTCTCGCCCACCTCTTCCGCTGGATGGTGCTTTGCATAGGTGCACTGACATCTTTGAGTTGAATTTATTGACGTTGGACATCATTGTTAAAGATCCTATGACATGAAATTGTATGTTGAGGTACATCGCAATGACATTGCAATAACTACCTGCAAATTTATTTTTCCCTTTGCATAGCTAGCACATTTTTGACATAAGGAAACGGTTATTCACACATGAAAAGTTGTTAGATGGTATTGTGTGAAGACATGTGATGCTCTTGTGGGCAGGTGGAGGTAGTCATTGCAATGTTTAGTTTGTACATAAATTCTGTCTATTATCCTGCTCATTTCTCTCTTTGATGATGTCACAAGGAGAATCTTGAGTTGGAGGATATTCTGGAGGCGGGGCTTATCAGTGCTGAGAACAAATAAAGAAAAATATTTTGAAATATAGGACACATAATTCCATTGAACAGTTAGTGATTTTGTTATATACATATCAAGTCGCATCAAATTAAGTAAACATGCATTTTCATGTCATAGGGCCTTTAATGACCAGGAATGAATATACGTATAGACATGATGCGTGTCTTTCTCTTCATGAGGAGAGATGCATGTGTGTGTTTGTAAATATTTTCAGCCAATCTGTCGACTCCTGACCACCTGAAAATTATATCTAAATGTCTGATGTAAGTATGTACGAATGGTACCATTCTCAACGCACTCTGACCTAGTCGTGTGGTTTGTCCTGGGCATTGATGTCGCAATACGTTCACCCAGTACGACTCACAGTATACCCAGCCTGCCACCTGAGTGGTTACAAAATATGATTCTTGGTTAATGTCATGCTGGATAATTGTCTTCATCTTATTGGTAAATATGACACAGCATGCGGATGTATGCAAGACAAAGAATGCACATGTGTTAAACGACAACAATGAAAGCCGATGAAAAATTGAAAAGTGAGCATAGCATATTGATTGCAAGTATTTGTAATGGTATATTTCCAATGCTTTCTGTCATTTCTGTCCTTCTTCGTATTATTTTAAGAATTGTTTTCATGTTAATGATTTTATATTGTAATCATTTTTTTGTTGATATTTTAATAATTATCGTTAATGTCATCATTATGGTTAATGTTATCATCGTAGTTGTCACCGATTTCGGCCTTGATTATATCGAGCAATTGTGTAAATATTTCCTTAAAGACATTTTCTTGCTTGTAAAGATTTTTTTTAATAAATTCGAGAATTCAATATCTGATTAAAAGAAAAAAAATACAAAGGGGATAGTCTTGAATTTCTGTAATGCTTGTTGGTAATCAAATTAATGCTGGAGGTGAAAGAAATATCCGGAAATTGAAATTGAAGAGGAAGTATTCAAGAGAAAAATACGAATGAGAGAACGCTGTACAAGAATCTGAGAGAATGAGTAAATCTGAAATTATTTAACGGATAGGTGAGTTGAACAGTGATATATAACACCGAGAAAGGCAGAATTAAAGACAGGAGGAGGGGGGGGGGGCAGAAATGATAGAAAATATAATGGAGAAGGCAAGAAAAATAGGAAAAGAAGGAAGGAGTTTTTTTAAAGAAAGAGAAAGATGAGAAAGAAAGAACGAGAGATAGGGAGAGGGAGAGAGAAAAGGGAACAGTCTGTTGAAGTGATAGAAACAGATAAAGTTCAATGATGAGAGTTGATATGCAGAAAAAGAGAGACATAGAAAGAATAGAAAGAGAGAGAGAGAGAGAGAGCGAGAGAGAGAGAGAGAAGAGAGGGAGAAACAGATGTATAGCATTACTATGAGATGGAAAGGAAAAAAGATAGAGGGATAAATTAAGAGAGACAGAGACAGAGAGAGAGAGAGAGAGACGCGGAGGGGGGGGGGATGAACAGGAGAGAAATTGAAAACGAGAGAGGAAGTGAAAATGAATGAGAGAGTGAGTTTACAGGTGAGGGATGACAATGAGAAAGAAGGAGATATAAAAAAAATGGGATAGTGGGAGAGAGAAAGGGAGAGAAAAAAAGGATGGTTTAGAGAGAGAGAAAAAGATAGAGGGAGAGAGAGAGAGAGAGAGAGAGAGAGAACATGGGAAAATGATGATAATGTACACATCAATTAATGTCCTTCAGACGCAGGATATGACCCGCTTATTCTTCTTCTTCTTCATCTTCTTCTTTTTTTCTTCTTCTTCTTTTTGTTTCCTTCTTGCTCTTCTTCCTCTTCTTTCCCTTCTTCATTTGCTCCTTCTTCTTCTTTTTTTGTTCCCCCTTTCTTCCTTTTCCCTTCTTCTTCCCTTTTCTCTTCTTCTTCTTCTTCTCCTCCTCCTTCTTTTTCTTTCGTCGTTTTTCTTGGGGTTTTTTTCTGTTTGTCCGTCTTCTGTTTTTTTTTCATCCTATATGTTAATTTTGGGAAAGCACTCACAAACTAAAGGCGCGATTGCCAATATCCGTTTTATAGAAACCTTGTTATTGTAACGTAATGTTATTGTAATCACCCCTTCTACACGTTAGATACTTTTCAGCATACCTCTGCGGATGAGATCCTTCAACTTCCCCGTAAACTATCTCCAAAATCATGTCCTTTAGATCCCATTCCTACAATTCTTTTAAAGAACTGTGCGCCTACTTTTGCTCCAACCATTTGTAAGACAGACTATTTGTTAGAACACAATTTACTTGACCCATTCCAGTCTACCGACCTCATCATAGTGTCGAGACACTCCTCATTAATGTTCCTAGCTACATCTTACAGAAAATGGACAGTGGATCAGCAACAGCAATGGTACTCTTAGATCGGCCGCATTTGACACCGTAGATCACACTTTACTCATCAATACTCTCACTAGTTTAGGGGTTCAAGGCAAGGCTTTAGAATGGCTGAACTCATATCTTTCCTCACAGTCACAGTCAGTCCTTCTGAATGGTGTTACCTCCTCATCTCAATCAACGGTCTGCAGTGTCCACCAAGGTTCTGTTGGAGGGGCCATTTTGTTTTCCGTTTATTTGACACGGCTCTAAGACATTTTCCAACGTTACTCCGTTCATTATCATTTATATGCAGATGATATTCAGATTTTTGTTTCTTTTTCACCCAATGAAATCAGTGCCAGCCAAGCTATTTGTAATCTGGAAAGGTGTATAATGGACATTGACACTTTGTTGAAGTCACACTCATTACTTTTAAACCAAAGTAAATGTGAGTTTTTACTTTTCGGCTCAAAATCTCAACTCAACAAATTAGACATCATTTCCATTTCCATCTCAGGTAGCAACATTCCCTTATCAAAATCACGTCGCAACCTTGGTGTTGTTTTTGACTCCCATATGTCTATGTCCAATCAGATTACAAGTATTTGAAGATCAGTCCGCTATCAATTGCGCAACCTTGGATTTATAAGAAAGTATCTCACTCGCTCTGCAACAGAGAAACTAGTACATTCACTCACTTTGTCGCGGCTTGATTTTGGTAATGGTCTCCTATACAACTTACCGGACTCTCAAATTGGGAAACTGCAGAAGTTACAAAATGCAGCTGCATGCATTGTAACTTTAACCGACAAGCGCAGCCACATCACCCCTGTCTAGAAAAGTCTTCATTGGTTGCCCCTGAGGGAACGCCTTGCCTTTAAAATACTTCTTTTAGTCTTTCATATCGTCAACGGAACTTTCCCAGTTACAATAAATCTTTAATTCACATCTACCAACCATCACGAACCTTAAGATCCTCCACATCCGGTCTTTTGCAGTTCCGGTTTCAAAGAGATCGTGGGGAGAACGGGCCTTTGCTCATGCAGGGCCAACCTTGTGGAATTCTCTTCCACAGAGTTTGAAAACCCTGACGTCAGTCACCACCTTCAAGGGCAACCTAAAGACATACCTGTAAAATGGTGCTTTTCATGCTTTTTGACATACAAGTTCATACCTGTATTGTATTTTTTTCTCTCTCTTTAATTTGCTTTGAAGCGCCTTGAGCATCTAGTTAAGATGGAAAGTGCGCTATATTAATTCTATATTATTATTATTAATATTATTATTATTATTATTATTATTATTATTCATGATTTTTATAACCTGAAATCGAATAGCAAGATAATCAATCAGTGTAACTTGTTGCGTAACAGCAACTACTTGTTACCTCACCTAATTAGCTTCGCAAAAAGTATTCCCCGACATTTCATGTCATACCACATAATAGTCATCAATCTTTTAGACCTGGGTACGGTTACGTAACTCTTTCCTCGCACCTGGGGCTGGATAATGCATATGAATAACGTGTTTTCGCCTATTAAATCGGAATTCAGATGATTTTTTTAATGAAATAAAAAATGACAAAAATAGCACAATTAGCATGATCATTCCTCAGTTTTTCATCTTTTTAATGAGTATTACATCTAATTACTATGATTAGCATAATTATTACATACGCCACAAGAGCCTTAGCGTACTCGACATTCTACTGGCTAGGAGGAGGAAGTGAGGCCATGTGCAATAGGGACCTTTCTATTGGGTGAACGAGAGTGATGTGACGCCAGGCGGCAGGCGTATGTCAACGCGTTTACTCCCTACGTTGAGCCGCTCCTGAAATGCGTTTCGATTTCAGGCGTCACGTCAAGTCAACGTAGTGACGTCATGGCCCCTGTGAAAAGCGCGCGCGCCATCATCGGTGGATAGAGGTCAGTGGGTGGCCCGCGTGGCAATCACTGATCTCCCCACTGGTGGCAATACGTATACGGGCGCGGTTAAAATGTATATGTGGGACTGTAGTGTGCATTTGCAACTTGGTAGACGACAGAGCAAACAGGTACCTGACAGGCTGTAGTTGGTACGTCATTGGTGCTCATGTTAAGTGAGAAGATGAACTCTCTGGTAATATAGCTATTTATATTTTGTTTAAAAAAATAAAAGGAAAAATAGTTGAACTTCCCACTGATTTGCTGCAACTCAGCATAATCTTCCTCCGGCACCGTCCATATCGAGAGGAATATGACGTCATAGACAGCACGGGATGAGCCCGGCGCGAGTGAATTGGGTGGTCGGTGAAAACCTGGGTGAACGCGTTGAGCCGAGGGGTGTTGAGCCGAGGGGTGTTGAGCCGAGGGGTCGACGTTGACGCATGCGCGGTGCGTAAAAGTGACGTCATTCATGGTGACGCCTGGCGGCACGTCCAAATCGAAAGGTCCCTAATGACAGTCTATGAACATATGAGCATGGTGAATGTCATGAAATATACGGTTTAAACCATTCAAGAACATGGACCTGAGTACTTTATAATGTGGGAGAATATTGACAAGTACTGACAAGTCACATTGATTTCTATAATAGCCTAATGTTTGGTTGACCACAGCGACAAATAAAGAAACTACAGACGATCTAAAACTGTGCTGCAAGATTAGTTATTCAAACTCGAAAATATGAGTCAATCACCTCACACTCGTGGTCCACTGAATCAAGATCAAACTACGGGGGATTTGATCATGAAGTTGTGTCGGTGTGTTATTTTACAGCGTGCCCATACCAACAATAGATAAAGGTGCACAAAGTCATGGTGGAATGTTCTTTCACTACCTTCTCAGAGCTGAATCGCTGTTGTCATATCTGCATTATATTGGTTGTAAACGTGGTCCACTATCTATGGAATTTCCATTTTACTTTGTGAGTGGTCCAATTGGCCTGAGGTCATTCGTACCAGTAATAATCTGCTTATGCGAACATTGAACATTGCAACTTTGAACTCGCTTATTGTTTCCCAGCGAATAATCTGAAGAGTAGAACCATGAAAACATTACAGTAGTGCCATTCTCGAATTTAGGGTGAAAGATACCTAGCAACCGTACCAAAAGCCGAATGGTCCTATTGTCCCTGTCCCCTAACTTCGAGATTTTTCTAAATTCGCGCTTTTTTAAGCCCAATGAGAATCATGGCACTACTCTTGCAAAACCTGTCACAAAAATGAAAGATTACAAAGTGATTGATAATGTTTCAGGCATTGAAGATACGACGGAGGTTTATCAAAGATTGGACAATCTATACGATGTTCTTATAATTAAAGCAATGTCTTAAAGAACGATATTTCGTCTGCATAAGAAACACGCTACTGTAAATGCAGAAAACGATTCAGCGGCTAAATAATATATACGTATATATATATACATATACATATAGATATATAATAACATAAAATCATATGCTGATACGTCATATCAGAACTGTATCTTTTTTTTCTAAATCATTATGTTCTATCGGTACACAAATCGCCTTTTGGATGACGTCAACTTGGTGGAAATATAAATTCAAACGTAAGATTTGGTAGGTCGTGTCTTCGTATTTCTTTTACTGTTCGTATCATTCTCCTTGCATTTAATGATATCATACTATCATGCTTCCGTTGTGGGTAGTGTATCTATATATTTATAGGCCATTGCCATTGCGTAGTCTTTTCACTATCTTTTCAAATTGTCCGGATATATCTTTCTACTTTTTATGAACTCCATTTGTTTATCTCCATCATTGTCCACCTCTTCACCTAGTGTGTGCCCTAGGTGACCAGTTGAGTTATTTGTCCATCTCCTTAAAGACAGCCAGTCCCTTTTTCAGATCACCACAAAACCATCGAAACATTGGCAAAGCATACAGAGAAGTGTTAGCAAGCTCTATATTCACAATTTGAAACTGATACGTAGTGTAAAATTCAAATAATGCACGTAAACAACGTCTGATTAATAGTCTTTACCTCAGGCTCTTAGCAGTTTGTTTTGAAATATCTGCTTTACTGATTAATCTGTTTATTAAATTATAAAACGCATTATGAAAAAAAATGTTCTATGGAAGGAATCATCTCCGAAGTTTGGTAGTTACTCATGAAATTAGGATTTCACACACGCATAATAACCGCATAGATACTGTAACAAAGACTAATACTTTTTTCGTGGTACGAAAAAAGTCGGTTTGAAATTTAACGGCTGAAATTTTTTACATATACAGAAAGCTTCAACATGCTATATTCTTAGAAATGGTCTTGAATCACACTTTCTTCAATTTACGATCGTGATAGACGATTTCAAATTTTAAGCTTGCAAAAGGGACGGACAATCTTTAATGCCTTTCCTGGACAGTTCTAGTTTCTTCATGTCACCGATGGTATTTCATCGCTAAATATCACACTTTAAAACAGTATATTAATACAGAAAATAAGGACAAATGGAATACTGCCTGGTTTTCCAGGGTGCGACCTATTTGATCATCCTTCGGAAATTGACGTAAACAAATATCTCAGCGTATATCACGTATTAATTTACCAAAATACCAATCAAGAGTATAGTGGGGCAATGGCGAACAGTTCTTTATCTATAACAACATGAAGGGCTCAATTTAAAGCTTTGTTCTGTGATCGTTATAATGATTATTTCTGTACGTGTCACCTAAATACTCCATCACCTGCCATGCCTATCGGCAAAAAATACTGTTCTCCGTACACACGATTGATGGTAATACGATGTATAATTGGAAATTGAGCGCAAATTTCTCACTCGCTGATTCCTTGAAGAGTTGAGAGGGGACCGTTACTATCACGTCACAACCCACGCAGGACGGGCGCGTTGCAGGTGAGATACGCTTAACTCCTTGTGTATCGATTAATATGCTGCTCTATTGGATATGTGTGTATTACTTGTGAAAAAGGCACAAAGGGTTAAGCAAACATCCTTACGGCGAGAAGAAGGAGCAAGCCACGCCTATGTCATTGACATAAAGCCATCGGCAGAAGACACGATCCGATCAGTCGTACTACCCTGTGACTGGCTTAATCTCAGGACGAGTTTATATCATTTTTTAAAGAAGGGGTGGTCACATTTCCAGCCAGTCATAGGCCATTACGATTGAAGAATCGTGGCCAAATCGTATTATCTGCCATGGCCTCAATAAGTATCTCTTCCCGGATGAGTTCCGTGAAGACAGTCTGCAAATGTAAACAACAATACCGGTAATCAGAATCTGCGTTTTTTTTAAATTTCCACTTTGATAGATTGAGAAGAGAATAACCTGACATCTACATCAGAAAAAGAAAACATCTAAGGTCATAAGTTTAAATTACAGTGGGAGTAACTTTCCAAACTGCACAATGAGTGTCATGAGACCAGCGGTAGTATTTATTCCAAGATTCTACAATTAAACCAAAAACAACAGAATATTTCTCAATATTAGATACATACGTATACATGAGTGTGTGTGTGTGTGTGTGTGTGTATTTGTGTGTATTTCTGTGTCTGTGTATGTGTGTATAACGTGTGTGTATGCGTGAGTGTGTGTGTGTGTATGCTTGTATAATGAAGCAAAGAATAACACTCATATCCTACCATAAAAATGCAGGCCCCTAATACACTACTAAGGTGATAACAGGGCTATTGTATTGCGTCATCAAACCGTTCTTGTTACACAGAAATCATTAAGATTTGCAGCTCAAAATATCTTTAAATATGGCGACCCCCTTCCGTTCTGACCAGTTTAATTGTGTCACTTTTCTTCACGCTACCAAACTTACGATTGGACACAGGAAGCACCAGCGGGATGGTAGGTCGGTGTGGCATTTCTATTAAAGGGCAAGTCCACCCCGAGGTTTATTTGTTTATCACAGCAGTGAAATGAAGGCAACATGCTAGTCAATGTTTGACGAAAATCCGTCAAAGGATCAGCATGTTAAGACCTTTTGCAAATTGTAAATTTGTGACGTCAATCTCCAGCTGCTCTCCTATATGTTGTAAGCTGTATGATTCTGTAAATTACCCTATTACTAGTTTTAATGAAACAATAAATCTTTTGCCTAGATGTGTGTGTCAAATGGTATATATGTTTTATTAAACAAATCATAACTCGTAACATTATGTCAAACCTTCACTAATTTGTTTCTTATATGATCCAATTTTTACTGAAACCAACTTAACCTCAGGCTGGACTTTAACCTCTTCAGGAAGGGTATTAACATGATTGACAATGGAATTGCCAAACCCGTTCATGAGTGACTGTACATTGGCGGAAGCCACAATTATTGGTGCGAGTCTACGATAACAAATCGTAACAAGTACGCCATACTGAGCCTTGGGACACAGAGAGGGGCCTTAAGTGGTCATCAGGTGTGGACACTCCAAGGCCCGAGTATTTTGCTACTTATCTCTTCAATCACCACACGAGCAGTTAAAGATGGACAAACAGATAATCGCTAATGTTTCGGAGAATACGGCCGCTCTAGAATGTTGGCCGTCTTAATCTTAAACACAATCAAAGCCCGACGAGCAAGGTTGAGCAAACGTAGTCGGTGACTGAAAGCTGGTGTTGATGAATGGACATTATGATTAACCAATAAGGTAATTGTAAGTCTAGAAGTTTGAAAGGAGGAAAACCAATTGCTATGTAGATTTTGAGCTCTTGACCACACGTTTAATACATAATTTCGACAATGATTGAATCCGACATTTCCGGAAATCTCCGGAAAGTGAAGAAATGTGTTAATTGTGTAAGTAAGAACATTATCTTATATCTTCGTTTGTGCATCATTCAACAATCATCTAGAAGAAAAAAGAATACAGGATCTTTAGTGGTGTTGCCCTTAATTTTCTTGAAAATTGCAAAAAAAATATGATAAGAAACACAGCTTCGAGAAAAAAAACAGTGTTTAAAGATATTGCTCTCCAATTTGACGGCAGCAAAATGACGGTGCCGCTCATGGGACATCAAAGCATTGCAGTGATTGTGGAATGCTTTTGACATTAGCACGTTTTAGTATCCATACAGATGTTTGAATATAATAATGCTCGAGTTGTCCCTCCTTCCTAACACACCCCTGGTTTATCATTACCCTGTACACATACACTAATATTCTTCTGGAGATAATTTGAGAGCATGTCCACTTTGTTTACCACTTTATCAAATCATATTTTGATCTAATATATTGTTTCAAATCGGGACAGATTTGTAAGGTTTGTTTTCGACTGGAATCATTTCAAAAGGTACATTTTTCATGTACATTTAATAGGAATGTACACTATAACTTGTTTTTCCTTGTTTTCTTTCTTCACGTACTGACATAATGTCTACAACCACAATTGGTGCAATAACATCATGCATAGAACTAAATGTATAAATATATGTGAGAAAAATTACTTTACATGAATGAACACTAAACGATGTCCCCCTCTTAGGTTATGAAATAGGTCTGTAGGTATGCCCCTTATATGCGCAACGTGCATGTGGGATGGCGAGGTGGAAAGGGGAGCTCCGTTGTAAGTTCACGTGATTGTCTGACTTTCGCATGATGCTCTCCGTTCTTTCTGGGTCAACCGGTATGACCAAGTAGACTTGTTTCCATAAGTGTCGCCATTTCTCGTCCTGTATTACATGTTCCCGCTGGAGATTACTGATTACTTTCGATTAAAATGCACTGGGAACAAGTAAAAAGGTTCAAAGAATCATTGAGAGATTTATGTCACTTATTTTGTGCCTGGAGAGTATTACACGGAAATTCATTAGTATGAGGCACTATTCAAGCTCGTTTCCCTCTCTCTACCGCTTTCCCTTTAACTCAACACAAATCGGATGTCCTCCTACCTTGATGCTGTAGGAAAGTAGGAAGTAGAAAGTAGAAATTACGAGAGACATCCCTACAATCATTCAATAATCAGAAACAATATTGAAAGTGATACATACAGTACTTAAAATATCTGAAATATTTTCAAAATGCCATGGCATGTTGACATGGTTGATATGTTATAATATCTGATAATTTTGTAAATGGGAAGGTATAAGTTAAAGCTAAGCAAGAAAGAGACATACTAAGCGAAATACGGGACGGGGGCTGATAAATGGGAATAGAGAGAAAGGTATGTGTGGGGAAGGGGGGACGCATGTCCGAACTTCCAACCAGGATCATTCTGATTTAAAAGACATACAACCAATGTTGTGCAATTCAGGTTTTCATATTCATTAATTTCCACGCTGAACAGATTACTCTGTTCCCTTGGTGAGATACAGGTATACCATGATCCCACCTTTACCCTATTATATCGTGCGCAGTGCGGATGGAGCGTTTATCCATCGGGTATGGATTTATGGGCCTGTTCACCTTTCCTCTATTACACAGTTCCCCTGAGGCCTAACAGGGGCATCGTGAGGTCGATTCTAAGACGCAACATGCCGAGAGGCACCAATGCACGCCGGAACCAAAAAACATCTGATCGGTGGGCGTCTAAAGACGGGAAAAGGTAAACATGGTAAAGGTGAAAACGAGTAGCAACTCTGTGCTCGACTCAACTTTTAAAGGACGACAATCAATAACCGTTACAACCTTTAGCAAGACGTGACATTTGGTAACGGATAGTTAGGATAACCTGATTAACTCTTAATAGACCAATGAGGTATCCTTGTATCAATAATACACACAATGCTCATAGCCCAGCATTTGTCTAAGAAGAGGTTAAGCCCTTTATTGGCGCACATAAAGGTAACGAAGTCAAACATGAACGGCACTGATGATATCCGCAACATGGTGTTATTTTTTTACTTGAATGTTTTGTGAGAAGCTATATATATAGGATTGTGTAATACTTTATTGAGTAATAAATTTATTTTTTAATCTCATTACTACAGAGAGTACCAGTTAAACAACGATCATACTTACCTCAATGATTAAAGAGATAAACAAATTGAATGAAACGCCGGAGAAGAAAAATTATATATATATGTATATCGAGTAGTCTGTGTTCCAATCGAAATCTCTGTAGCGATATGATTGATGAAAGAATTAGAAACATATCAAACATTGAATGAAAACACCTGCCCTACAGAGAACTCATGAATAGCAGTAAGCTGGTTAATGGACGCCTTTAGGCATTGTTTCCTTAAGTCATGAAAATGTCATGCCATTGTCAGACCCCAACGAGGGCCGAGTGGTCATGTCTCTGGTAAGCAGAAGAACCAAGGTTCAACTCCCCGACTGGATGTGTAATACATTTATTTATTAATCTCATTACTACAGAGAGTACCAGTTAAAAAACGATCATACTTACCTTAATGATTTAAAAGGTATTGCAGAACGAGAATACAAAAAAAGTCATGTAGTTTAAGTAACGTAAATGCCACCGTATATCGCGACATACAGCATGAAATATAGACTGAAAAATTCCTCCAGAATATAATGGTACTTTTAGTGGGATTATATTGACTGCTAAATTGTAGATTGACTTATGATTGGCTTAAGTATGCTGTGATAAAGATCGAGTATATTGATATCTTTTGATAACGATTGACTTCCAACTATCACCGTATAAGCCAAGCTGACTTAAAGGGTTACTTAATTAGAAAAATAAGTTCCCACTAATCTATGTAAGATTATCCACTAAAAGCGAATTTTACATTCGTTTGCCACAATAAAGTCTCATTTTGACGAAAATCTGAAAAAAACGCACACCTCCAGTGACGTCAGGGAAGTCAAAATACCATTAATGTCAACGGCGTGAATAAAATATTTTATTCACGCCGGTCAAAGAGTACGTTATCAATGGGAACCCCCGAAGTTTGTGCGAGGTTTGTCCGAGTAGCAACAGTTTATAGTTTCAAAGTGCATTCCATCCATTGAATCTGAATGACAAGATACAGGTGAAAGTTGTAAATACAGTACGAAAATGGTCTACTGTTGATTTCCGTACAATCTATGGCATTTTAACTTCTCTAACGTCACTGGAGGCGTGCGTTTTTGGGTTTTTTTTGTTGAATTTTAGTCAAAATGAGACTTCTTGAGGCAAATAAATGTAAAATTTGTTTTCAGTGGATAATTTTACAAAGATTAGTTGGAACCCATTGTTCTAATTTAGTAACCCTTTAAAATGCTTTATGCTTTTGGCACGGAAACGCAGTGGATAGAAGTCAAGAGAATTGTCGAAACTCGAAAAGCATTCTGGCACAAGCAATACGTATCGTAAGGAGAAACATTTTGTTTGGAAATGAAATGTCGATTCGAACTGTAAGAACGGTACTGCTAGACGGCTACAAGGCATGATATTGTGGTGACACAAAAGCGGTGATTTCGCTATCACGTGACGCCAAAGAAGCTCATGCGTTAGTGTGAAGGCCGTATAAAGGTACTTCTTAATCCTCTGATAGCTCAACGTATTCCCGCCCACCACCGCCATCTTAATGGACTGAGTAAAATCATGACAAGAAAATTCTGACACATATTTCCGCCGGTTGTCCCGATTGGCAACCCATATTTCTCAAACGCGTGTCTAGGCGATGTACGTGACTTCCCTCATGTATTCATCATGAAATGTAAATTTGGTAAAAACTTGCCAATCATGGAAATTTGCAGACTACTTCAGCGTAGAGAGAAAGATAATAAGTGAAAAGGTGCGAAATCTCGCTGTTTTTTTTATGTAAATAGAGGAACTATCAAATATTATTTTTCTTTTGTCATGTTTGTAATAATCGTTGACCATGGTGATAGGTAACAGTAACTAATGAAAGTATGTGAACTTTGGCTCACGTGTGAGAGCCTGGCGTTATGAAATGGAATGCCACTCAAATTTAGCACATGTTACTTGTAAAAAACAATACATCAACTGCGACGTTATATCCCCCAAAACATGGGGATTTGTAAGCGTTTGGACACGTATTGACATGGACGAATAATTACTTTATGCCAAATGATTACAGTATCACGGTGTAAGGATCGACGTTGTGATTTCTCCCCCTCCCTCCTCCCACATATACACGCACACACAAACACACACACGCACACACACACACACACACACACACACACACAAACACACACATACATACACAGACACACGTATACCACACTCCGGGCTATGGTCAGTGCTTCTCAGCAAAACTAAAGTCAGGACGGATTTCCCTACCAGTTATTTATATCATTAATAGAGATATTTATTTACCCCGAGTGTGACTGTCAAGTATGACTGACAGATGCTCTTGGCAATCCTACGCATACGAAATTGCGTCACGTCCCTCAAGATGTAACAAAATGGCATACCTATTCCACGTCGCAGTCACGGTAGGGATAAGAAACAAAAACACCTTCCTATCAACGGTTGAACGACCTACTCTCTTGACGTATCGCAAATCGCCGTTACGACTGGAGGCTAAATGAAGCCGATGTGCCCTCTCCAAAAAAAGAGGTGAAAGAGTGGGAGGGATGCCTTCGGTAGTAGACCTACTTCTCCCCAACTACAAGTAATTGTTACCTGGCTGTAGGAATGGCTACCCCGAGTATCAATTCTCAAAGTAGGACAGGAGGTGATTGATCGGCGACGGATCTGATAGAGTTGTATCAGCTGCAAGCAGGAAAAGAAAAGGATTAAAAGAAATGAAATGGAGCAAGGCTGATAATGTGTATCCAAAAAAGAAAGAAAGAAGTATGGGGCGTAAAGATTTGCTTAAGGCGATGGAGTAAGGCGTTTTATTCAGTCTGGTGATCCACATTCATTGAACCCACCTTTGCTAAACATTTGCTTCTGGTACATACTGTACTATTAAAGTAGTTCTAAAAGTAGCATATTGGCATGTTTGGTGATGCATAATTAATAATGATTTTAAAACATTTTCGTAAACATTCGCCGCCTAGTCAGATGCCCCTAATTTTAGCGATGTTTAGCGATACAAGGGGGTATCTCACTAGGCGGCAAATGCTTACAAATATAGAGATTTTTGACTCACCACCTTTCGGGACTAATCTTGGCGAACATCTTCCTCTGCATATACCTTGTTTTGTCTCCGAGGGGTCTTTTCTCTCCTTTAAGTAGGTATACCTTAGTTCCTCGGCAAGACTAACTAAATGGCAAAATTCTCTGAATGGATTTTATACATGAACCATATGGTCATGTGGCTGCTAACATTGGTGAAACAGTAAAGACCTTCAGCGACACCGTCTTACAACCGTTTTGCAAATACTAGCAACTGTTTGCGGAAAAATAAATTCGCAATGATTTTTTAACAAGGTAACAATTTCCTTGCGACAAGGAAAACTACTTGTGACAACGAAAACTATTTTCAAACTTTCTTGTAACCTTTTACGAACCTTTTACAAACTGTTACGAACAGTGGCGAAATCTAAAATTTGCCAAGTTCGCAGCCATTTGCCGCTATGTGTGAAACCCCCTTTATGCGCCATTTGCAATTTTGGGCAGAAGGAATACACATAATTCCCATAGAGCAGAAGTTGTCTAGAGAACAAAGGTCTTTTTTCTACTTATCTCATGAGCTAACCATGCTTACAGCAAGCTTAAAGCTCGCATCGAGTTTAATTTAATCCCTACGTCAGATAAAGGCGAGTCCAAGTTAATGTGTCTTTCTAGTAGCTGAGCACAGTTAGACTCGGGCTTAAGTACGGTCTGACTTTAAGATATTCACTAAACATTCACTAAACGTCCGAAATGTCGTCTGCTTCCATTGCGCATGCGCACTTATTATAATTATAAGAAGGGGGAATGCGCACGACAGAATAGCGTGGCGTCACGCAAGTCGCTGGGCGCTGCTTCCTATAGGACAAAAATGCGTCTGCGCGATTTTACGCACAGTTGGTCGCGACGATCAGCTCCTGAGCCGACTCGTGACGTCATGATAAGTTAGACAGCGGTTAAACGTGTCTTAAACCTATCTTTAACCTCCGTAGTCTAAGGTTAGACGGACCTTAGATCCACTGCCGGGTTTAACTTGATGAGTATAACTACAAATGATTTAAACTTGCCCAAAACATTCCTTAAATTATCGAAAAACCCTCCTTAAACCCGATAATGGGTTTGATATTATTTGTAGAATACGGGCCTATGGTTTAGATATTTTGACGTAAATATCACGCAGATTACCATTTCGGCCTAACATGAGTAAGTACATGCTTTATGCATTGCATGTGCATATCAAAGTACACCCGTGTTTTGGACGATACGCAAAATTTACGATAAACAAGGAATCTATTACAATAATTGGATGCACATGTCATTTCCATATGCCTCGCGCTGTAGGCACGTGCATTATGACTATAGGCATTATTATGCATGAATGATATCGTTTGTATCCAATTAAAAACTGCCAGTAGCTTTTTCAGTCTCTTAGTATTCATTTGACAAATTGGCTACTAGGGATTACACTAGAAAGTAATCAGCACATTGTGTTACTAAACAAAAACAGACAACAGCATTAGAAGCACTATATAACGCCAATGCAGTGAGTTGTCAACAAAAATATCCATTAGGAAAAAATAAACCCTACAATAATTTGTAGATCTCTCATGTCATGAAATAAAACTAGCATTCAGCTGTCATACTTTTCCACAAGTCGATTATCCGTTCAAACGGGGGAGGCTGTTGCGAGATCTCTGTGTTCCCTTTGTATTTATTTTGGCAACACAGTTTTCCACAAAATATATAAAGCAGTATTGTGTATGGCAAAGGAGTTAAAGGTGAAGTTCACCCTGAAATTATTTTGTTTTCAATAAAAAGAGACAATTGAAAGAAACATATGAGTGAAGATTTGGCGAAAATTGGTCGAAGTAAAAGAATGTTATTTGATTTTAAAGTTTTGATTTTGTGCGTCACATGCGAGTTGTTCTCCCATATGTGGTGTACAAAATAAGTCGATATTTTTTTTTTCAGTTTTTGACAACAGAGTGATTTTTTCCCGTACTGGTATGTGTGTAAAAACGTATTTCTAATAATATATCAAATGCACAAGTAAAAGGATGCTTATTTTTGTAAAAAAAAATTGTTCACAACATATGGGAGAGCACCTCACATATTACGTCAGAAAATCCATATTGTAAAATCAAATAACTTTCTTTTCCGTTGAGCGATTTTCGTCAAATCTCAACTCATATGTTTCATTCATTTGTCTTTTTTCATTGGAACTAAAATAATTCAGGGTGAACTTCCCCTTTAAATAAAAAGGTCTTCATACCCGTACAGGCCATTGGCTCACACGAGTACACACATGCACAAAAACAAAATGATACATTATCTGATTGCCTCAGAGGTTACGGTTGTTGATTCGTTTCAATGATGAAGTCCAATCTAATTATCTACAGGAGCTCTATTCGTCATTGCGCCTTTTTGTAACCCAAGCAGATGACAGACGATTAAAGTAAGATTCATACCTCGAGGCAGTACTATTTGTGTGTGTATTGCACATGCCATAATAACCTTTTTTGTAGATGCATATCTTCTGTTCTGTACCTTGCTCTACTAGAATTGCAGTTCCTTTACAATTCTGAGTTTTTACACGCTTTCTCTACGTTTGTGCGCACGCACATAAACACACACATTTAATATACACAGAGATAGAGAGAGAGGGGGGGAGAGAGAGAGAGAGAGGGAGAGAATGAGAGACGGTCTTGATATATAGTAACGGACTTAGACAAGAGAATCCTTTCAAATATATTTCAACATTTTCCTTAAGAAGCACATTATGAACATAAATTATATTTCTTTTAACACATACATCTATCGATTTGTGTCAATACTATAGGCCAACAAAGACATACGTTAACTGAACTTTATAAAAGCTTAATGTAGATTATAGCCACATTGAACGAGTGTATTATCATTCAGTCACTGAAACTAAATTTGGGTAGATGGTAACAACTCGTCCAGCCTTTAAGTGCCATCATCCATACACAAAGTGACGTGTTCAAAATGAAGAAGTTTGTCTTTGATGTATAATTGTACACGGTAATAATGCGTTAACTTCTTCTGCGTCTAAAAATATGCCGCTATACACAGGGAAAATAGTGGGATGTTTATGATCGTATTGTAGGCTTACCTTTGATTTGAAGTCAAATCGTGTGCTATCCAATTCCAATGCATGTGTGGTATTTATCTTATTTCATTTTATTAGTATTATTTACCCAGGGTAGCCCCTTCAGTGGTTGAACACTGTTCTACCAGGGGGTCCTGCTTTGATATATAACAGAACATGGTTGACATATATACAAACAAAAAGCATGCTTGGTTCAGTGAGAAATAAACACAATTTTGAAATGTCCATTTTATCTGTGAGCAATAAAAATATCCTAAATATCCTAAATCACTTCTAAAACTGGAACGCACATGTATCACATCTTCTGGGCAAAACTGTTAACCATGTAAATATGTGTACATACACATATAACTACTTGAAGAATACTATCCTTGTATATATAGAGTGCTCGCAGTCCTTCTCACGAAGAGCTTTTAAATAACAATACACAAGTTTAAACGAATGACTATTGATTCATCATGTTTATTGATTATTACACATGATGAATCAACAGTCATCCTTTTATACTTGTGTATTATATATATATATATATACATACGTAATAGTTTAATAAATAGTTTTAACAGTGAGCAATAACACAATTTAAAACATATCTTATATATATTGCATCACTTGCAAACCTGGTAAAACTGGTAAGCACATGTCTTATGTGGTATGAGAAAGTATTACTAATAAAGGTCCATTCCCTTTGGGTCACATCAAAAGCTGATGTACAGTATTCATTTAAATCTTGCGTGCCACAACTGCTTTTTATGCACCAATGATTCAAAGAAATCTAATATATCGGATACTTCTAGGGTATGGGGCGAGTTAACATGCACGTATTGATGGGGCAACCATGATCCCATGTGGTGGAATCACTTACTTACGACATGACCTTATAGCCAATGTTAATCTACTCTCAGAGATAATGCTATACTTTAGCTGACTGCCTACTATAAATGCGGCTGCAGCATTATGTGAGGGGATTCATTTCGAGTCGTTGCTCCCTATAGTTTGAAACATATACCGTCATCTCTATTGTCAGAGTGGACGGGAGGTACCTGTTTGGAGAATGTTACATATTATATAGATGCCATGAATATACACCTAGCCGTATGCCTCCTAGTCGCCGTTAACATGGTGTATTCAAAAGGTAAGTCGATATATTCTCACCGTTATTTATGTTACGTAACCTGGTATTGGTACATGATGTACTGGTATCGAGAATATTAGTACTGGTTCTAACACTGGTACTGATACCCGGGTCCTTTTGAGTGATCACTATGTACAATGTACGTACCTGATCAAGTTGGACTTATATGGCTTACATCATGTAAATTGGATATTTCAAAATTTGATTAAGGGTAGTTTACTCGATGTGATTGATCGGTTAATGACCAATTTTCCGTTTGCTGATTTACATTGAAAGTGAAATGGTATATAATCATTATAGCAGGAATCTAGGGCGATAGCAGAGTATGCATGATAGATGTATAGGTATCAATGTTTCAATCAATACCCCTCACCCCCTCCAGATCACTTTTCTTTTAGAAGGGGGCGAGTTAGTTGTTATTTTTTTGACAAACAACCCCACAATTGAAATCTAATGTTAAAAGTAAAGCGAACAGCTTTTTATTTTATAGAATCCAACTGAAATCCAAATCCTTATTCTCAAACTGCGGGGGAATATCTCTGTTATTTATTGGGAGATGAACGAGATGTCCATTTTCTCCACTGTGATATATTGATCGGATAGGTTTCTCTGTTTATATTTGTGTGAGCAGTCTTATTTCGGAGGCTTGAAATCAGAAAATTAACACTTCTCAGTTAAGCTCTCAAAGAATTGTAAATGAAACTGTGATGAATGGTATTTGGTTATTATTTGGAAGTATATATTTTAAGTGTTATATAAATAACTAAGGGATTGGGAAATGACATTTCAAGGTCCACAGCTCGGAACACTAAGTCTGTTGGATTTTGTTAACGGAAAAATGAAGCCTCCGAAACAACAAATTGCGGCAACTCGTTCTCAAAAAAAGGAGAAGCAGTCACAACAAAAACCTATGTGGTATTTTTTTTTAAATTGAACATAACAAAAGAAACCCCCAACATTTCAAAAATAATACAGGGCTGTAAAAAAAAGGCAAAAAATATTTTGTGTACACAAAAGGTACAATTTAAGGTACAAAATTGAACGAAGTTATAATTGGAGATGTTTATTCTACCCGAGGTGCCGTAGCACGCAATAGCACGCATATGCCACATTATCTATAAATTATGTGGCCTTATAAAATTACTACAGACCAAAATGTTGGAATTTCAGAGTTGCACCCTATACTATGAACATGAACACAAATCAGGTGATTGGAATTATTTAGTGGAAAGACAAAGAGTTAAAAAAAATCCAGATTAAAAATTTAGTAATTGCACATTTGAATTATTTGGTTGTGTCGAAGCAGAAAGACCACATACTATACTATAGTGAAACGCCATGAGAGAGGAAAGATAATATAAATAGGTGTCAGAAATAGAAAGAGAGAGAGAGAGAGAGAGAGAGAGAGAGAGAGAGAAAGACAACAGAAAGGAAACAGAAGGAAAGGTTAAAAGAAAAGGAAGATATCAAAAGAAACAGAAAGAAAGCAGGACTATTCAGAACAAAAAAGGAAAGAAGAGAGGAAAAAAAAGTCTATAAAAGGAAACATGATATTTCAATGTGATAATGAATATGTCAATACATGTTTCTCATACATTGTACATTTTAGTTATAAACTTGTTTGCTTTTGCCCCTATCTATGCCACCAGCAGCACTGCCTCACATTGGAATTGGTATTTGTTGTGTCTTCTTCCCCAAAACTCACCCCCTTGAAAAAAGAAAAGAAGAAACTTACTTAATCTCAGTGATAAATGTATTCTCTTTTGTCGTATATTTCTATTGATATGTATATTTGACTTGAAAAAAGGGTTAAGTAACAAAAAAGTGTATTTCCTTAATTATACGTTTGTTCGCCGAATTTGAAAGGTTAGATTTAACTTTCTCCTAGAATACGTTTCCACTTTAAAAACAAGATGTACAAAACTTTCTAACAATTTGTGACAATAGGTTTGACTGAATATATTTCACTAACAGTTAAAATATTCGAACTCTTGTACCCAAAGCTTATATATGCCGGACGTTTTCACTCCATTAGCAATTTACGTCAGGAGTCTAAGATTAAATCGACTGGTTGCATAATTTCAAAATGTCATGGTAACAGGCTGTGATTTTAAGTACAACATGGTGTACCTTCCAGGAGGTCTCCGCATATTGCATTGGTTTACTTCGTGAATCATATCCGTTCTCCGATGTATGGTTATTAACGATTGCACAAGGCCGCATGTTCAGCATTAGATAATTATCGTAAGAGAATTCACAAGATTTTCGAATACTTCCTTATCTTAATTTGAGGATCCTGAAGTCATTGGTAAGTGGCATAAGTGGAATCTAACGTTGTCCCGCCGTTGCAAAATCATGAATGACATTATGCCGCGAGAAATATAGCACGTAAGTGCTTGGAGGGGTAGAGAGAGGAATGATTGGGTGGATGAGGATGACAATTATTAGTTTGTTCTTCTTTGTCTTTAGATATTTATGGATTGCCGTTCATTTCTCTTCTTTCTTCATGGCCACCTTTTTATATAACTCCTATGTGTTTGTTGCGCTGTCTATTCATTTTTACTCAACTTTCTTCCTTTTGTCTGTCTCTCTGTCTCACCCTCCCTGCCTCGTCCTGACTCTTTGCTTTGCTTCATGTGTCATTCGTTTTACAGTGTATACATCTAATGTTTCCTGATATATCCGAATGTCTTTCCTTGCACATGTCTCTTAAAATATTGATAGCTTACAATGCCAACATATACACTTTAAAGGATACCCGCGTGTTTCATTTCATTTACAGGAGTAAGGCATCATCTCCACAAAACTCAGGAAAGTCTGGTGAGTTTGTGTATTGATTGATTTATTTCATTTCATATTCAGTAAGAAGAACATGTGAGCATATTTACAAAGTACACAAAAGTATAAACAGACATTAAAATATGTAAAACAAATCATACAAGTTGTTGGAAAGAGAAATAGGGTGTATGAGAAAAACCGTTGTGGCTTGATAAGTTGATAGACCCATAACTGTCTGCCTAGAAGCAATTTCATTTCAACAACAAATCCAAAATTGGAAAGAGAGAGAAAGAGAGAGAGATACAATTTCTCGGTGAAAATGTTATGTATGCTTCCAGTAAACATTTTGCATAATTATGTGACTATCCCGTGTCATTTGTAAATAAAGTATGAATACATGAAATAAAGATTGCTCACATTTTTGTTAGTTCAAACTTAAAGCCATTTTCATCTTTGGTGTGCACTAAACTGTTGAAATATGCAATATACTGCAAATGGGTCAAACAGTGGCAAATTACAAATATACATGTTGGTCACAAAAATGAAATTTTGATGGTAACCTTACTCATCCGTCCAGGGATCCTCGTCGTCACCAATCAGCTCGTATAAGAAAGAATCTTCCCCCTCCTTCTCCGCTCAGCTCTTGGAAGACGCCAGACTATTGTCTGGTCGGAGACAGCTGGGCACAGCTAACTTGAACCATGACCAAACCCTGAAGGTTAGCATGGTAAGAATACCATAATGATACATAAAAATATCTTAGTACTTTTCTCTGTCTTATAGTATTGTATGTTTAGTTGGTTAAGACAAATCCTCATAAAAATAGATGTACAATTAGATAACCAAGGGTTCGAGCACAGCCTAGTGATTACATCCTGATCAATGTATGTCGCTCATCTTTGTCCCGCTCAACTCAGGTGTATTAAATGGGTACCTGTCACGAATTACTCGAATAAGATCAACTAAACACAACGAAAAAGTACCCCCCCCCCCTTCCCTACTAAGCAAAATAGCATAACTTGTTATCGAAAAAGTTGTGGGCAAAATAATTTGGCAGGATTGGTTTTTAATTTATTGACTAACTTTTGTGTGAAAATCACGTTGATCCAATAAGTTGTGCATGAGTGGGCAAATTTTAAAGGCAGAAATGTCAATTGTTCAAAAGTCACAAAGGTAATTTGGGATTCTGACATAATTTTTTCATGAATTCCATTTCTGGTGCATAATTTATGTTCTTTCATTGTTTATCATACACTAACACCTATCCCGACACTTAATCCATTGCTTTGGTTGAGTGAGCACCAATTACCAAATACTTATCCCTCTTGAGCGTGAAACTATTAAAAACCCTTTACTTTTGTGAAAAAATGAAACTCTGAATATTTTGACAAAGATGTTACATGACATGTTATGTAAACATAAGAAGTAATTTTCGTATCAAGGTTGAGTGAATACACTTTAAAAATCGCACAAGAAATTGCACTGTTAAAACGGCATAAGGAATTACCCTTGTGACTTTTGAAAAGTGACATTTCTGCCTTTAAAATTTGCCCACGCATGCAGGATTAATATGTTTTTCAAACAAAGGTTAGTCAAAAAGTTAAGGAAGAATCGTGCCAAATGATTTTGCCCAATACTTCTTCGATAAAAAGTTATGCTATTTGGCTAAGGGGGGGGGGGACTTTTTTTGCGTTTAGTTTCTAACGCTGCATTAGGCTGAGTGGCTAAAACCAGGGTAATAATAGAGAGCGTTGAGTAACAGAAAAGCCAATAATTATTATTATTATCATTATTATTATTATTATCATTATTATCATTATTATTATTATTATTAGTAGTAGTAGTAGTAGTAGTAGTATCATCATTATTAAACGTTATTAACCTTCTATGTATGATGTGGTCAGTTTGCCAGTTTCCGTATATGTCTCCTCAACAAATGTTCATCTTTCTTCTTTTCGGAAAAGCAGTGAATGACGCTGTAATGTAACCGGGAGCTCTATTAAACCCTTTGTGCACAATATCGATTTCGGTTTTATGTGTGTAACTTCCCGACAAATGTATAAATGGCAGCTACAGAGTTCAAGCCCTTCATGCCCGACGCTGGCTACGAAGTAAAATCATATTGAGAGCGAGAGAAATGTTTTTTTCGTCAGATCGTTCGGAT
This sequence comes from Arbacia lixula, assembly GCA_963669155.1. Lineage (NCBI taxonomy): Eukaryota > Metazoa > Echinodermata > Echinoidea > Arbacioida > Arbaciidae > Arbacia > Arbacia lixula. The sequence goes on from OZ022597.1 coordinate 612,802, forward strand.
CTTGATGTTGGTAGTAAATTATAAATACTCCTATTAAAAGGGGCACGAAGTTTGCCCTTTCGAGGTGGTACATTCACAGTAAAGCGAAACCTACCACAGCAACCACGTGTATGAAAAAAACACCTATCTGTTTTAAAAAACAAATTTTGATTCTCTTGAACAATGATTCTCATTGAAACATGTACCCTGTTAATGAAATCGCATATTTTGTATCCTTTGAGCGGTCTTGATATACGAATTCCACGGTTGTGAAAAGGTGCTATATTTATCCATACTCGTCCTTTACTATTTCGTATACTGTAACATCTCATTTGGAATGTAATATTCACTCAATGCATTTTTCCACAGAGCAACACTTACTATGATGTCTGCGATGAAGAGCTCAGGGAGATCCGCCCATCTGAAGGTATAGACTGGAATGGAATCAAAAGAGTACTCAAACCGGGCATGCCAATTCAGACCAGATCATGTACGGAGCTCAATACGCCTTGCAGGGGAATCTGTAAGTTCAAGTTCATGTTCAATCTCGTTTTTTTTTCTAAAACAAAATAAAACAAAACATGCTTTCCAATAACATTAACAAACAAGAAATTCATACAGACAAGGGAAATAATCATATCACATTTAAGTGAAGGATTTAGCAAGAGAGAGTTAACATTGCGCTAAGCTATTGAGTCGCCTTGTATGTTGAGTTGTGTCACCTCTAGGTAGTGGCATGTTTCAGAAATATTAAAATCATGTTGCGCTATGAATGAAATAACAGTACACGTCGGTCACATTGTGGTTTTGTTAACTCTTTCTGTGTCAGAAGCAATGCTGTTTGATGACATTTGTGTGCATTATTGCTGCAGGAATGTTACATTGCCACTCAGAGTGTTAACAGCCATCTTGAATTGGGTTAATCGTGTGCCTCAGCTTCAGATTCAATCCACCTTGCTGCCCTGTTTCAAATGGAGAACTAAGTGTCCAGCTTATCACATCCAGGGCCCCCTAAAGGAACATTCCTTCCTCACTGATAAGGCTACCCGTATTTTTATCATTAAATTGCAATCGGTTTATTATTATCTTTAAAACACGTCGCTGTGCAACTGGTATCAACTATGAAAAATGGAAACCTGGGGTATCAGAGAGGGAAAAATTAAAACGGAGCCCATCGGATGATATTTTAAGGGAGTCAGAAAAAGGAGACAAAATCATGAAGTGTGCACTTTTGCACTTCTATTTGCGTCTGTTGCCAGATACCAACTATGAGATTTTCCTATTCATATTCTGCGCACGTATAATGAAAACCCCTAAGGATGTGCGTGTATATGTTGATCTCTTGGGGTAAGAGCTTGCCGTGTATATGTAGGCGTAAAAGCCTTGCAAGAAGTAGTTTGTAATCCCCTTTTAAAACAAATCAATCATAGTCTAATTCATTACAAACTACTACTTTCAAGCCTTTTACGCCTACATATAAACGGCAAGCTCTTAATCAAAGAGATCAACATACACACGCACACCCTTAGGAGTTTTCATAATATTATGTGTGCCGGTTGTCTTTTGATATTTCAGCTCCATTGATACTTTTAGATGTCTATCCGCAGAGCGTATATATCTCCAATAATCACAGGAACGCGACCTTCATAACCAAACTCCTCTCCTTATGCCCCTCCTACCCCCTTCCACCTGCCCCTATCCCTTTTCCTCTCTTTTCACCCTACTCCTCTCTATCGCTCTCCTTGTTTGAGCGGTACTCTTTATGTACTTTGATTTGAGCATTTTCAACATCGTTTATTGCCATAATTCGACAATTCGTTTTATCTTGTTTAGCTGTGAATTTGAAGAGAAAAAAGGGTGAATATTATTTTTTTTGTGGTTGTTGTTTTGTTTTCTATATGTTATCCTATTTCCATTATGTTATGCTAAGAAATGAATCTAATCATGTATCACGATGATTTTTTTTTTGTTGTTGTTAAAGAAAAAAACACTGCCAAGCGAAAGGAACAAGTTTTTCACATGTACTATATATTACATGATTTCTATTTATTCTCACTTGGGGTCTAATATACATAAGCCCTGCTTCTTTTTGGACCCCTCTACAAAAATGTTATTTTTAGAAATTTAGAAATTTGTGTTTATTATTTCTTGTTTTGTTATGATTTATTTGAACTTTATGCGTGTATTTTGCTGTTTTTTTGTGGGAAAATAAAGTTGAATCTTGAATCTTGAGTAATTGATTCCATGTCATTTCATTTAATTTTATTCTACACTCAGCATTAATAAACAAGACATCCAAATGATGCCCTTCACCTTTAACCCCCCCCCCCTCCTTTACGGCACTTTGATTTAATAAATGTATACATCTTTATGTAATCTGATATATTGTAACGGGGAGCCTATAACCCTTAAAGCTTCGCTTTTTTATAGGCTCCCCACATTGTTATATGTTATCAATTTTCTGTTATTGAAGTGTACAAGCAGTCATTTAATATTGTTTTCGATATGCATTCTATTTACCTTGTTAATCTCCCTCTTTATTTATCTGTATATGCATGTGAACATATCATTTCATGTACTTGTACGTTGTATGTTTATGTTTATATGTTCATATGTGGAAATAAATTAAATTCAATATAATTCAATTTTGCGTATTTTTTTTAGTAAACCGGTAGTGACGCACCAATATCCCATAACCCCATAATGTAGCATTTTGATCTGAGTCTGATAGGTTTGATAGGGTTGATTAGTGCTGAATAGTAGATACTGTTTTTACATTTGCACGCAGGTACTCCCGGAGCACGATGCATGCAGAAGAGAGGGTATGTGTTAACGACAGTGGAGCGGTTGGATGACGCAACGCTGTACGAGTATGCCTTCATCGAGTTCAACGTAGCGTGTAGCTGTGGAGTGCCGGCAGAGCTGATTGGATCGCGTTAACTCTTTGTGCGCCAGATGCAATAATGCTATGTGGGATGTGCGCGTATTACTAGTGAGTGAATGAGCACGTGGTATGCAAAACGTTAACGCCTTAAAGGGGACCTCCGGGCATTACAAAACCAATGCTCCGTTGTTTTGGAACTAAAATTGAATATCAGTCATCTTGTTGTGGGGTCTCATATGCTTCTGTAATTAGAAGAAATGCAATTAACTAATACATCGCACGGAACATATCTCTATGTTCCGTCTATTTGTTTCGTCTATTCCGTTTATTTCTTTTGCACGTCCGCTAGATCAATACGCGTACGTTATAGCGATCTAACGCCGGCGGAAATGATCGCGCTCGCTCGCTCAAATTTTCGTGTTATAATGTGTACACATGCAGCTAGCGTGAAACGTAGGTCTTTTTTTTTAGAGATATTTTTTATTTTATCTAAAATCAATTGAACAAATCATTCTTACATAAACTTGATACATTGTAAGTTGATATTTTGAATTAAACTTCGACTAGAGTATCGTGAGGTGGTATCGTTATTAGAAGTATAGACATGTGAAATTCAAATGATTACCTAGCAATATAGAAATAAATAAAGGATCTCAAACTTTTTTGTATGTTCATATGAGATATGTCTTTAATATAAGAGAGTTAAATTTCTGCACGGAGGTACTCTTTAGGTCTTTAATGTGTCATGGGCGATTTTTTAATTTCCAATTCCAGCTTTATATGTGGCATATATAGTAGGAATTAGTGTGCTGTATTGTATCGCTAGCAGTGGTTTGCATAATATGCGATTTATTCTCAATTGCAGAATGGACCGCGATTCGTTTGATTGCCAATGATTATAGTTATTAACAATATTGCAAAAATAATTGGGGGTGGTGGTGGAGAGCGCTAATGGGGTGGAGAGGATAAAGAAAATGTGGTGATGGTGGATAAAAATATGTGTAATGATTCGTGTAATATGCATGTGTTGGCATTTAGACAATTAACGAAGAAAAACTTTAAAATTGATGTAAGGCACGATCTTTCAAAAAATAGGTTAGATAAAAAAAATGTTGACGCTTGAAAGATAATATGAAAGAATTGCATACATACCATAAGCTAGGAAGACGCCATTTCAATATGAATCAAGTTTCGTGATATTTTGTCAATTATTAGCCTTTTCAAACTTAATGAGAATTTTAATTTCGGAAAAAATTGGACCTAATGATTTGTGTGTATCAGACAATTAATTACTTTATTCAGAACATTACAAAACTATCTTCACCTGTCAATTCACTTGCAACTGCAATTACAAAGTTGGTATGTGTGATACACAATATGCCTTGTTGTATTCTGAATTAATTATCAGAAACATATTGGGATCAAGTTTCTCCCCCCAAAAATAAATTATATAACTTCTTTAAAGAATTATTACAACAATAATGATTAGTGAATTGCCTAGAAATATTGACATAATTTTACGATTATATGGTGCGTAAATTTCATCTGTATTTAATTTCTTTAATGGAAAAGGGGCAGAAATTGAGGATTTCACTCATATTTCTTTTCTTGAAAGAAGCGATAGGTTAGACTCGAAATGTAAAAAAGCGATATTATTTTCAACCGGTGATATAGCTTCTAGTTTTCTTTACGTGTAGTGTTCCGGTGATCGGCACTTCAAATATCCCAGATAAGACCTGTTTTGTTACCATAGTTATCAAAAAGTGTAACGCGAGTCCCTACGCGCGCATTCAAATGCATTACACCCTGTGGGTTATGCATTTTGAATGCACCAATTATTTTCGTAGCTCGGAGCCCCCGATGCACCTCAATTGGATTAATGACATATTTTAAGTTTCATTTGTATAGTACATATCCTCAACTAAAATCAACAACGTAATCATAAATATGCATGAGAACAAAATAGTTTAAAGCAGCCCTTAAAAATGACACCCCGTAATAAAACCTGATTTAATAAAGCAAAAAAAGGCGATATCATCGGGTAATAAACCATATTTAGCAATTTGATCATGTTAATATATCAAATACACCAGGAAAGTTAAGCAGTAAAGGTCAACGAACACTCAAACAGGAAACAATTAAGATATATACTAGTGTTTCACTGGCCTTTAAAATTTGATATCGCCAGTTACCTTTCCGTCATGCAGATTCTAGTATCTAACTGTATGGAACAAAAGGAATCACCGCTAAATGCTAGTGCTTATGTCTTTAAAATACACCGAAATTGTGACGTATAGGCACATTCTACCCAGGTACATTTTTTACATGAAGGTTGCTTTCTGAGTTTTTAATATCAATTGAAATGCGTATGCTATACATTGTATGATCATGATCATGAGTATGTTAAAGGGCATATACTGTACTGGGAAGGCAAAAAAGCCTTCAAAATGTAACTGTTAGCAATCTTCTTGCCAATGGTCTTAAATTCATGTATTGTCTTTTTTAGAAGCTTGCTGAAAGTTATTTGCCCTCAAATGATCTACATTTGGAGTAATGAGTGATTAAATCACAAATCCTCAAAATGTTCGGGCCGAACATTTTGAAGATTTAATCATTTATAATTAATTACTTCATATGTAGATAATTTGAGGGCAAATAACTTTCAGCAAGCTTCTAAAATGGTCAATCCATGAATTTAAGACCATTGGCAAGAAGATTGCTAACAATGACCTTTTGAAGGCTTTTTTGCCTTCCCAGTACAGTATATGCCCTTTAACCCCACCGAAATCTAGTTGGTGGATCCGGGGGGAGCAATAAGGAGATGTATTTATTCAAGAAGCGATGACGCCTTTAATGGATACTCGTATCAATGAAAGGCGTGAGAGGTGAAGATAAATCTGGACTATGTCTTACCTCAAGCGATGCGGAAACGCAACTATTGCTTTACCTCTTTTGCGCCTCTATCGCTGACGGTCATTTCTTAATTCTTTTCATTGCACTGTTGTATATTTTATGCTTGTGAATTACGTTAGATAATTGGATTTAGACATATTTATTTCGTCTGCATCTCACAATTAGAAAGCTCTTTACGTTTATTTGTGTCGATATAAGGAATGACTTACGGATGAGGCCAAAAGTTTACATACACTCATGGAATTCAGTAAAATTTGTTCACTTGCCAAACATCGTAAGACTTACTATATTTTCAGAAATGTAGATACTACCATGACGAATTTGTTATCAAATGAACGAACGTATTAAGTTCTCTCACATGATTGGAATTCTGTTGGGATTAAATTATATTTCAGGTGGAATTTTCTTTGAAGGAAAACAAGTAATATTCGTGCCAAATGTATTTTATTGCGTGTTATTATATTTTTTTTAACATCGTTTCATAGAAATATATAAATGCCCAATCTATGACTATATTACATTTTGTACCATGATATGTCATCACTGAAGAAAAACATGTAATCTGAAATGTATGTGTTGAGATGTAACTAGCAGAAATATGAAATGTTTTTGTCAAGTTTTTACTTTTAATTTGTCTAAAATGTAAAGATTTTGGGAGAAAAATGACACCTAAATCTTCTTCAGCTTCTCATGACAAAGAAATGAGATGAAGGGGCATGACATACTCATTTGTTTGATATAGAATTCGTCATGATAACACAAATATTTTATAAGATACAGTAAGTTTCATGATGTTTGGCAAGTGTCAACCTTTCTTTGAAATTCCTGGGTGTATGTAAACTTCTGGCCTCGACTGTATATGGGATGTACAAAACGTGTGAATGCAGCTGATAAATATAACAGAAAATGGATAAGAGAGGTCAAATAATTCGGCAATTTTAGTACGATTTGAGCTATCCATTTAAAATATCATTGCAATCAAAAAAACATTATACAGAAACAACCGATAATTTGTGTAATTTCGATTCTCAGTAGTGTAATGTATGTGTGTATGTTTATACAAATCATATTCCAAATGTGTTTTATGTATTATCTTAGCATAATATATATCCTTTGTCGATATGCCTTCACTAACATCATTATTTTCTTGTTATTGATTTGATCGTTTTGTTAATGTTACTTGAAATCATTATGTTAAATAAATGAACTTGAACTTAAAAGAGTACACACCAATTGCTTTATCATATGAAATATTACCTCAGTAAACACATCCAAGCAAATAAAGAAGGGAAAGAAAAAGAGTGTCAAGTGGAGCGAGGCAAGTTCACCAGAATCTGTCCAGTCGGCACATAACATCTGCCATCGATGCAGGCAGGCTAAATTTAATAACCTTGAACTTTTGTCGTAATGAATTCTTTTAGAACGTTGAAAAGTCCTAACGGGTTTTGATCACTGAGGAACTTTGCGACTGGTGATTGTCAGTATACATTACCGTGTTGTGTTCTGTTTGGGAAGAACTCCGCAAGTGTGGTTTGTGTGATGCTATAGTGCTGTTGAGAGAAAAGGTTGCGGGCATTAAACTCGTATTACTGCATGTCCGCGGGCAGGAGAGTGAGCATGTAATTCTGTAATAACTTTGATAATGGATAGCGCTAGAATTATTGTTGACGATCCTGAATCGTGGCCTTTCCGCTTTTAGTATGTACATATCTAGACCATTCACTAGAATCCACGTCATCACTCTACTATGAGAGTGAATGATCATGAATATATTGGTCCAATAAACAGAGAAACAGAGGGAAGGGCATAGTGAGAGAAAGAGAATGAGATACATTTGTGTATTAAAATATATCTATATTTATATCTACCTATATATACATATATATATATATATATATATCTAATCTAAATATGTGTATATAGAGTGATGGAGAGGGATAGAGAGAGAGAGGAGAGAGAGAGAAAGGGAGAAAAGCAAAAGCAAGATATTAAAGAGATTAGTGAAATAAAAATAACAAAAAGAAGTAATATATATATATATATATATATAAATATATATATATGATGTATATATAGAGTGAGGGAGAGAGCGAGAGGGGGGAGGGAGAGAGAGAGAGAGAGAGAAAGTAGGAAAAGGAATGGCAAGAAAGAGATGAAAAAAGAGATAGAGAAATAACAGAAGTAAGCAAAAAGAGGTGATCAATGAGAATGATACCTCCAATCCGATGACATCCCTACACATACAAATAATGGGAAGAGAGAAGCCACCAAATCTCTCTAAAAATAAATGCATAAATTATACCCTCCACGTCTCTCACTGCTAAACCTGAATACGAAGTAGACACAGGAAACCTAAATATGTATATGTAGGCTTGTTTACATATCGTACGGTGTTTTTTTTTTTACGAAGAAGCGTTATGACAATCATTCTTTTTTTTAATTATGAAATAAATGAAAATCACTTGTCCTCATCTTTCTTTTTGATCAGTTAATCAATTTACATTTTATTATAAATAACACCGTGCTATTTCATATTGCTCATGTTGTCCATTTTCACATGTTTACATACTATTTGTATACATATTGTATCATGATTGTTACGTCCGCAACCCTACCTAATCATGCTAATCAGAACACACACCGAAAACAATACAACTACTTGTATAAGATGTATAATTAATCCTGTCACCTAAATATCACATCATCTACGATATCATATGTCTCGAGGTAGAAACATCACGATGATTGTATTTTTCAAACGTATTTAAAGCATCGTCTTGAGACTCAACTGAGCGCACGGGTTTATCAATCAAACCGCAGCGTGCAAAGAAATGCTGTTAACATCATTTCTGCACGGACACACATCAAGCAAGGCGTTTTTGGCGCTGTTTAGCTCATGTAGTAGTTAGGGAGCATCCCCGGGTGAATGAATAATTCCCCTCACTCGGAGAGTAATTCTTTTCCCACGTGCTATCAGTCTCTCCCCCGCTGCGTGCAAAGAGTCATTATGAGCTTCCTCGTATGTACGGCGCGTGCGCGGCAATTTAAAGTGCCATGGCAACTTATTTGCCGAAACGCTGTCCAAGCGAGTTTGATAGTTTATCTCAGCAGACGACACCACCCTCTTGCCTAGATATAAGAACGGATGGCTTTTGCCCGCTCTTCATTAGCTCCTCCTTGTTAACAGGTTAGTGGTAGTTCATCGCAGGAATTGCACCGCTTGGCGTTTGCTCATCCGTGTCTTACCGCCTTGTTCGCCCTTGGATACGACAATGCATATCGCTGGTCAAACTGGCGCCTCACCTCCTTATCTCTAGCGTTTTGGCCAACACGTGATTAATAAATACGGACCACGAGGTGAAGGCGCTACTCGATGCAAAGACTTCATGCGCCTTGAGAGAGCCGCCGATAGTCTCGACTCCTACAACTACTGACAACTTCTTGACATCCTTGTCATGGCAGATACTCGATGCGGATGCATGTGTTTATGTGGCGCGTTCATTGTTGCCACGGTAATCGTCATGTGCCAAGCAGGTAAGTGATATTTCGGGTTTTCCTCAATTATTTTAATCCCTTCTGTACCAAGACAAACGACATATTGCACAAAATACCTGTAGCATATAGATATGAGAAACTTCACCAAGTATCATTTTTGTTTGGATTTTAAATTGCGACTTCATCATTTTGGGGCCAATAACTCGGCGTCTGTGTGCATAAATGGGCAAACGTATATCCCATTTTTTGCTTCAAGTGTTCCTCAAATTCTAATATATACTTTTACTAGCGAGCGAATTGAATAAGCAGCCAAACAAAGTTTTAGGAATGTAATCATCAAAGCTTCTACATTTCTAATAAAAGCACATATATATCATTATAATTGAGAGGATGCAGCCTTCATAGGGACCCAGAATGCTGTGAAAATACGTAAAAGCATTAATTTTACTTTGCACACCCTACTTTATATTTAGCAACACTCGCACGTTCATATCATTTGATGTCCATCGGCTAACGACATCAATGCACCAACCATCTCAATCTAGCCATTTGTGCAAGTTGCTATAGGGATAATTGCTGCAATTATCAAGTGACAATGATTTACTGATTAGACATATTTACGCGGGAGCAGTTCAAGCTTTTTTGTGATTTAAAGGAGTGGAAAGTGAGGGCACAGCTAACGATTGTACGAGTTTTACCTCTTAATCTCTGTGGATAATATTTCATATCGAGATGGGGCGGGATAATGGTAATCACGCATGCAGCTGAATGAAAGGAAGTATGTATTCTTTGTAGCAAGCTGCCGATCAAGCAATGATTACACCTGAGGAAGCAAAGAGGAATGCATTAACAGTAATAATAGTCATCTATTAAACAGGTTATGACTTCACGATCTTTTCAATAGTTTTATAGTTGCGTGCTTAAATCAAACTATACGTGTATACATTTCTATTCATTTCTTCATTGTTGTCATGCTTGTATTTCAGAAATATTTCAGTATAATGGTGTATGAAGTAGTTTTATGTACCATATCTACGTACATGTATAATAAGAATAGCTACAAGGCCATTTTGGATGTATTAATGCATTTTAGCACTGTATTTATTCCTTCATATGAGTCCAAATCGCAAGAAAAAACACTGAACGGTTTTCCTGATCCCTTGCATTTTTAAAAGCATTTTTGGCTTTGTCTCACAACCGACAATGCTTTCTCAGCACATTAGAAATGCATACTTTTAGAAGGATTTTTGGTTTCAAAACTGAATGGTGACTACACACATGAAAACAATGAGCACGTACGGATGTTTAAACATTTTCTTGTCTTTTTACGACGAGCTGCAGACGTCATAACATATCAGAATAGAAAATCCAAAAATGACGAGATGACTGAGTGGATTAGCAATACATTATGCATTGTTATTACAATACACGAACATGGCTTTAACGAGGAAAAATGACGCCTGAGGGGAATGAATCATATACTTGGATTCTAATTGCAGATTTTTTGACAGATAACAGATTGCGTGTGTAGCTATATAAATCTTGTATCATGTATGTGTTGAAAGCTTGGTTTTGGTATAGGCCATATAATTCACGATGAAACATCCATTCAAGTTTTCCCATGGTGGGCTCGAGCGCTTTCACTACTGAATGCGTTTAAGCGTGACACACGTGCTCATTTACATGTCAATGGTTGGATGCTCAAGTCTTGCCATATTCTTCACATGCCTTAGTATCATTAGCTAACTATGGCCTGGCATGTTTAATCCATATCAGAGTCCACTCTGTGATGTGTATCGAGTCTGTATACCCTATTCAGGACCCTAGTGCTTGATTTTTGACGCGTGAACATTGCTCGAAGATCGGCTATTACTGCATAAAATTGCGCACGACACGGTCATCAAAATTCTAATCTCTCTCCGACGGGGTATTAATATTGTCAAAGCGTGTGCACGTACACCATCTTGGTTTGAAAAATAAGTCACTGTAAAATTACACAGCTGATTTCCCGATCAAAATATCCACGACTAAACTCCATCGGTACTACCTTTGCCCCATCTTTACGAGAGGGGTCACGCGTTGCATTTCACCTCCCACGTGTTTTTCTCAGCGTAAGCTCATGTGGGTACCGCCACTTGGTTCTTGAGTACACAGATTTGATTTTGAAAACAGAATCATTGTACAATAACAAGCAATTAACGCAGATGATTTCCCTATCACAAACTATCCGGAAAAAACTACCCTTGCCCCATCTTCTCTGGAAAGTTCACGCCACCACAGCTTTTCTTCCGCCAGACTTCTATCAGCCCGACTGGTCGAAGCATAAAGCATGTAATCCGTTGTCATGGTGGTTGTGACAGGCATCATCCGGAGCATAATATACATGTTATCGTGAATCTCAATTCCTGAAGTTGTCAAATCTACGATCCGTTAATAATCCTCTCATTGTTTTTGTGTACTCGATGATTTCCCTCACTGGATCATAATACGCAGAGGATCAAACGAATGCAAAATATTTGAGCAAACAACACCAAATACATATGATTAAATTAAGTAAGTGGGTAACAGTCAATAGGGACGCAACCTTGTAAACAGCTATTTGTATGAAGACATGTAGTAAGCAGAATGGGGTATCAATGCCTGGTAATATAGGATTTAAAGCGCGGTCATTGGTCAATCTTATTTCTGAATTAACGAGCAATTGCCAGATGAATAGGAACTAAATTCAGTGCTTTCTCATTAAGTACATAATGTAAGTCTGTACATGAGTCTCTTTTCATCAGAAACGATGGAATTATACGTGAGCTGTTTTGGAGATAAATGTTGTCGTTTGTTGACGTCAATAGTGATTTGTGTCATACAGCGCTTGTTAATGGACGTCACGCAGTAAAATGTTGATTTTTACCATTTCAGCGCAGACAAAATGAAGCACTATGGTATTTGTGTGTAGTGCTTGAGGATAAATTCACACATGGCACTTAAGAATTTAAGCTTATCTGAGATTATGACAAGGTAAACAAAAAGCCACCGGCCCAATATGCCATCATAAACACAACAAAAAAGTATGCCCCCCCCCCTTCCTAAGCAAGGTCGCATAACATTTTTATCGAAGAGGCTTTGGGGAAAATAATTTGACAGGATTCTTTGTTGTTTCAACTTAAGTTTAGTTACAATATGTCTTAGATTATAAGATACTAATCAATTGAAAAGGGTGGACTATTATAATTGATTACAATCGTTCATTCAGAATGATCATGATAATGATAGATATAATCGTCGTACATTTTCGGCTATTTATCTTTTCCGTTCATCGTTGCGTGATGAACAAGCCATTTACAATTCATATTTGAAGTTACTGTACATCAATGAATAAATTGGTGTTACAAGACGAATGCCAACCACTCGCTCGGAAGGCCTGTGGCAATCTACTAGCATGACTAGGAAGCAACAAAGTACTCGAAGCCGGACCGGAGATAGTGTTTTCAACCGGATGACCGACTAACACCCTTGGCATTCGTAAGACGTAGAAAACCGAAAAGGCTGCAAAGTATATGTACCCCAGACGAATATGGAATGAAATCCGCAGGATTTATTTGACGAACGTCTAATTTGAGAGGAGTATGTGGTAGCGTGGTATAGATACGGCTTGGTATAAAGGTTAAACGTAGAAGAAAGCTACTTTCATTAATCCACGTGTTCATGTGGTTTCATCTGAAGATCAAAAATGAATACCTGCTTGCTTTTTTTAGTGGGTGTTGTATGGAAACCTTTCAAGTATTGAATTGTGATGTAAATTTCTGTCTTACCGCGGCTGGACAAGGTGACGTCAGTCGTGCTAGGTATGATGGCAGTACACACTTTATCTTATTGGCTTTCTCTCTACTCATGTATGTCTATTTGTCTATTTTTGTCCATCCACCTGTTTGCATCCCCGCCCCCCCCCCCCCTCTTCTCTCTCTCTCTCTCTCTCTCTCTCTCTCTCTCTCACTTTCTCTCTCTCTCTCTCTCTCTTTCTCTCTCTTTCTCGCTCTATATGTCTTTCTTTTTTAATATGTCTTTCCTCTCTTCCACTCCGTCTTTTTTCTCTCTCTCTCGTATCTGACTGCCCGTTTACCTATCTCTTTATTTTTTCTTGCTTTCTTATAGATATTTCAAGACGTTCCAGGATTCCAAAGTGCATATACGACAATGGAGCAATACAACTTATACTAGACGGTGAGCAGCTTGAACCTGGAAGAATTACTCTTCCAAAGGCGTGAGCACTGTCCTGGAGAGCTCTTTGTTTTGCATTAAGAGGGAAAATGAACGATTTCAAATGTGAGGAACCGAAGTAGCTCATTTGTCAAAATGCATATGAAGTGATTATATAATTATAAGCATTTCAATGAAGGGTGGAGGATGGGTTAGCAGACACAGATGTTGGGTCAGGAAGGGGGAATGGGGAAATCGAAATGCTTCACAGAATAGGAAGGAGGGAGAAGGGTAGAGCGATAGACAGAACAAGAGAACGAGAGAGGGAGACTAATATATAGAGGGGGAAAGGGGGGGGGGGGCAGGGGATACGGTGAAAACCCAGAGAAGCAGAACAAATATACATATATGTTCAGAAAGAAAATATGACAAATATTACCTTTCTCCAAATTTTCTCCTCTTCTCGTTTTCTCACAGATCTTATTGTGGAAATTTTCGGAGACCTACAAGAAATGAACATTGAACTTAACCCAAGCCAAAGAGAAAAACTTAATACGAAGCTGAAAAGTTTCTATACGAGAACATTCCATCATCCCGCCGTGCACGAGAGAAGGGTCATGTTCTCCAGAAAGAAGCCCATACACCGGCCGGATTTATTACCTCCCCATCAATTCACGACCAGCCTTGCTGAGAGACCTGTACGTCTTGACTTAATGTAGACGCATCATACCACATGTTTAATAGCTTTTCTCGCTTGGTAGTCATTGTAGTACTAGTGGATAATATACGATTATATACACTGCTAAGAGGGCGTTGTTCCATTATTGGCACAACGTGATCTCAAAAACAATCAATTAAAAGCATTAGTTTAAACTCACTTTTTATTTACCATATCCCAAATATTCGAGCTGCATACATTCATTTTATAAACGGGCTACTGATAATATAGAGAACAAAATATATTTTGAACCTATAACCAGTAGACATGATTTTTATGCACCGTAATTGTGCCGTGTGCAATTATGTCAATGTGTTCGTGTGCAAAAGGCGCGCAGACAATGGGTAATATGACGTCATACCGCAATGATGGTCTTGTCATCCCTGCTGTCAGTCAATTACAACGCGAATTTCATCGCACCAGCTGATCACTACTACTGAGACCTGGCAAATGTATGCACGTATCAATGACCGGTTCATGTCGCCATTTCTTTACTATTTTCCAGTCAATGGTAATTTCAATCAAAATATTAACACTGATATTTCATGACATTCAACCAGCCGGATGAAGTGATTCATAAGATAAGGTACATAAAGGGTGATGAGGAGGGAGTCTGTGGATGATGCGACATATTTTTTAAGACTATAATTATTTTGAGCAGGAGGATAAGGATAACGGTTAGGGTAAGGTTCACAATACAGGTTAAGACTAGTTTAACATCTACAGCTAAGCTTATGACTGGTTTGTACGTGGTGCCGATTAAAGCCCACGTATCCATATGGATTATCAATGCACACATTAAACATTATCGTCATTAAAAACATATTGCACAATATAAACTGGCACACACACACATACATACGCAGCCTCACATTCATGTATATAACGTCTTCATCTGGGGTTTATTCTTAATTCAGCTATAAAAAAAACTTGATTGGAATGATAATATGTTTAATTTCAGTTACTGCTTCTTCCATTCATTAGATGTTTTCATAACAATGTAAATCCAAATTCATTTTATGCTTTTGAATCTTTGAATCACCGAGTATGAGTCTTTTACCACTATTAAGTATTTGTGTATAAACATGAATGGAAGTCTATCACTTAATTTTCTCACTTATTATACCTCGAAAACATCACATTCCTTTTGATCCTATCTTTCCCATTCCATATAGATTTACACATTATCTTCTCAACTTCCTCAAAACCTCTAGGTGGTAATGGGATAAGTGAAGACACGCAATTCGAGTGTTTTAATATATATCTTATTTTATATGCAGCCCTGTATCTCAACATATTATAAGAGAAGCTTGTGGTTAAACGTAGTAGTACAATTATCTTTATCATTTTACTTACAGTATAGCACAGGGGCTACAGTTTTTTTCTGTGAGGAGGGTCTTTTTATTTATTTTCTTCAAACAAGAAATTTGTGCGAAGCCTTGAAACATCTTTTTTGTTTTATTAAAACTAGAACCATTCAATGTAAACACAATAAACAAGAAACTCCCCCCCCCCCCTAACTTCTTATCGAAGAGGTTTTGGGCACCATAATTTGGCAGGATTGTTTCTCAACTTATTGACTAACTTCTGTTTTAAAATGACATTAATGCATGATTTCAAAGGCAACAATGTCATTTTTCAAAAATCACATGGGTAATTTTAGGGATTCTGTCATATGATTTTTCGATGAATTCCATTTGTGGTGCATAATTTATGTCCTTTTATTATTTATCATCCATCTCTGGATGCCGTAACACCTATCCCGACGCTTAACCCATTGTTCTGATTCAGTGAGCACCGTTTAACAAATATTCATCCCTCTTGAGTTGAAAACTTTTAAAAACCCTTTATTTGGGGGAAAAATGAAACTGTACATTTTACATAAGAAGTCATTTTCGTGTCATTTTTGAGCGAATACACTTTGAAAATCACACAGGAAATGCCAAAATGTACTGTTAAAATGTCAAAAACAATTACCCTTGTGACTTTTGACAAATGACATTTTTGCCTTTAAAATGTACCCACTCGTGCATGACTAATTGGATAAATGTGATTTTCACACATAGGTTAGTCAATAAGTAAGGAAAGAATCCTACCAAATTATTTTGCCAAAAATCTCTACGATAAAAAATTATGCTATTTTGCTTAGGGGGGACAGACTTTTTTTTGACGTGTTATGAATAACTATTTTGTTTACAGCTTCCCATACAGTTTACGTCTTTGTATGGAGTCATATTAACATTTACACCTACTATTGTAAGATTATGTTTTTCATTTACCTCTTTTATCGTCTCATAAAAAAATGAAAAAGGTAATTTTTCAAATTACTCCTCATAAACAGGAAAGTACACGTTCGCCACAATTCACCGTCATCCCTGCATAACACTCTCCATCATCATGCATAATATATTAATTGCGATATCCATTTATCCGTCGCGTGATCGATATCAACATAAAATTATTATTGTAAAGAAGTTGCAATAATAGTGGACCTAAATCTTAAAGAGATTGATGTTGTCTCCTATTTATTAATGTATTTATTTATTTATTCATTTATTTATCCATTTATGAAAGTCTTATTTAAAAAAAAAATACAGGGTAGGCAACCTCACTTAAATGTTTTACAGGTGCGCCCCATATATATATACATACAAACAAGTGACAGGTGGTATAGAAAATAGCCTGCGTAATTTGACAAACCTAATAAACATATATAACAACAAAATAAAAATTATCTTGTGTACATCTGTGGCAACTCTATGATCGATTGCACAAATTCACATCGACTAGGATAGGATATATATAGCACTTATTTTTGTGATACGGATAGATGCAATGTACATGGCTCTCACGTAACATGGACTTTTAACGTGTCAAACGAGATAGGTGCAATATAAAGGTATAGCCACGAACATTAGACATCCATGCCCGAGTGTATTCTGTCACAGCAAATTACACGATAAGCATTGTAGCCGTAATCAGGTGCGATCTCATACGTTAATTAATATTGCTTTTAATGTCCGGGCCATGATCGATCGCTCATAAATGTACTACAAAGCGCTACTTAAAGCAAGATCATTAACATGATTGATTGGTGTCATCATTTCGGATACATGAGAGGGTTCTAAAGGTCACTTTTAATTGTAATCTGTCTCTCTTTGTCATCCACTTACAGAGCAAACGAAGCTACGGAATGTACGATGATAGTTGTAAGAGCATCACCGGTTGGGATATTATGGACTTTGGGGTACTGATGAACAACACGGCGGTAGAAATCTTCAACGGCTCATATTTCTACGTTACACAGTGCCTCAAAACAAATAAACCCTGCAATATCGGATCAGATTTAGCGTAAGTATCATCAAAACGCCGTAGAGTACTAAGGGAGGAGGGGAGGGAGGGGGGGGGGGGGTGTGTGCGTAAGTTAGTTACGCACGACTTTACGAACGGATGGTGACCGGTTCTTGACTGCCAAATCAAGATTTTGCAATGATTTCGATTCCATCAGGTAAAGTTGATATCTGATTTTTGCAAATTGAAAATTCTTGTTTTTCAGGCATCTAAATACAACGTTAATAATACGTCAAATTTGATTTGAATTGTAGGAATCTTGTAGCTTCCGAAAACAGGGACAAATTGGAATCTCATTTAGCACAGGAACAGGTTACCAGTCACTCGTAAAGCGGTGCGTAACTTACTAACATCGTGGCTAACCTCCCGGATTAGTTTGTATTTCACCGGTAGGCATCGTCATGGTTAAGTCCAATGAACTGGCAGCTTAAAACGTTGATTAAAATTGAAAGTAGTTGATATCTAATTCAATAGTGTCGGTTCTTTACAGGACACTTTAAATTAATCGTAAATTTTAAATTGTCAATGAATCGTCGATGAGCAGGGACCAGAGTGCTCCCAAGCCTATACTTCTTTATGGCAAAGGGTCTCGAGGAGTGCTGGAACTTTCTGGGGGAGTTCACGTTCATTAGGTACCAAATGTGTTCATGTCGATTATTTCGTTATAAGGATAGTTCACCCTGAAATTATGCTTCTTTCGATAAAAGCAGACAAATGAAAAAAACATATTAGTGATGGTTTGATAAAAAAACTGTCAATATGGAAGAAAGTTACTAGATCTTACAGTTTTGATTTTGTGACGTCACGTGTGAGGTTCCATCCCATTATGTTCTGCACAGAATATTTTTTTTCATAAAGGAATGTGTATAAAACATATTTCTAATGATATATCAAATGCACAGGTAAAAGCATACATTTCTTTTTGAGAAAATGCACGTTTTCGAAAGAAATTGGACACAACATACGGGGAGCACCTCTCACGTGACGTCACAAAATCGAAACTTTAAAAGATCATAACTTTCTTATCAATTTCCTTTCTCGTGGGACCAATCAATCGAATTTAGACTCCACGATTTAATGCTATCCAGGGCAACATGGAATATATTGCAAAAACGCAAGATGCAGATTATAACATAGAACTATGTTTCAAAGGCATTGACCAGAACAACCAAGCAATACCTGCATCAAAAATGAGAAAGGACAGGGTTGATGCTTATCTTTTTGCGTGCCACAAATGTAATTTTTTTAAGTAATACATACAAATCTTATAGAGCACAATTTGTTCTGAAATACAAAGGGTTAAATAAGTATTTGAGGGATGACATATATCAATCTATGTTGAGCAGTTGGGAGAGGCAGGGGAGGTCCGTGTTGATTTGATAAACATGAATAATGTTTTTCTTTTCATTTTGTTTTATCTCCTTAACTCTAACTTTGCCTTTCTTCGCTACTTCCAAAACATGCACGATCTGAATGAAACACACTTTTAAATGTCATGTGATTGCAACTATTCCTGCTCTTTTTATCTGATTGGCCTTGTTACCTGGAAAACCTGCACGTTCACGAATGAAACACAATTTTCATGATCATATCGTACTCCTCTTCTAATTCCTGCTCTTTTATCTTGATATGAATCTGTTTTCACTTTGCTGACTTTCAACTCGAAAATGTGTCTGGAATCATGTTCATCTTTGTTCCCGACTGAGCACATGCTTCGCCTTCGTCTCCTCTATGCCTGATTTACTACCTTACACCCACTTCCTATTCTTGATAATGCCTTTCCATCACCTGTTAACATCCTTGCGTCTATCCTACCTCCACCGATCTCTATGCCTCCCGTTTATTGGTGACGTTGGTGATCTTATCTTGCCTTGCACACTTTCAATTTCTACTTTAAACAAACAAAAATCACTTCCATCATGTACATGCACTACTTTATTCATTCTTCAAAATCACCTCTCGTGTTTTGCCCTTCCCGTCTTATGTTCACCACGGACGCTCGTTCTTCTTTGGCCTTTTCTGTCTTTTCGCGTCCTTTTCCACTCTTCACCGATGCGCATCTCTCCTTCCGATCCTGCCGTTTCTGTTGACCCCTTTTACAAAAACGGTATCGTCTTCCGACACCGTTATTCCACTTCCGTTGAACCTTTCCGATGTTCCTCCCGCCGTCCTTCCGCTTTGTCTCGGTCTTCGCTCTCTGTAGAAGTTACCTCAACCAGACCTCAGCAGAAAGCCCAATTTGCCGACAGAAATACTCGTGGGCTGTTTCTCGAGTCCGGTCAATGACCTCTCCTGGAAATTGGGGAGGTTGGGAGTTCGCATTTATTAGCATCCCGACGTGCTGCAACTGTGCAAGGATAACCAGGGCAACGGATGCGCCGTAGTCCTCTCCAGCTGTCCAACGGTCCAAGTGCTCCTACCCAGGCAATGATTTCTCCTGGTGGATATTATGCGTAGAGCTAATGCACATCATACGCACCTTTGACACTTGAGAGTTGATTTGCAACGACTTCATTATTTGTGTGCCACGTATCCCTTTTGTTACAAGTAATAGAGTACCGAAATGTGACGTCATTTGAGCATTATTGTCAAGACAACTGGCTCTAAACAATGCGGGTAGAGCAAGCAGCGGTGATCACAACAGGTACTGTAAATGTGAATGTTGGACACTAGCCCGATAGACAATATCGGACCGCTAAACCTCACAATGGAGTGATTTTGTTTCGAGCCAACTGCCTTGACAACACGTTCATATGACGACACCACAGCGGTCTCTATACATACAATTCTCAAACCAAAGCAGTTTAGTTGGCTCACAAACGGTTAATGAGTGCCTATACGGAAGACCCTCTGATCCGACCCATCCAAACATTTTGCAATAAAATATTGTTCATACTCGCACACTTTACAGTATATTTACGCTCCTCCATGTTTGTTTCTGGTTCCACGTCAGTCATTATTTCTCCACGTAATTTAACACTTTCCTATGAACATCATATTATAGCAAAAATTAAGTGAATTCTTACTGGAGATATTGCAGACTAGTAATAAATCGGATTTGGATTAACTTTTGACTAGCTCCATACCGAGAGAAAACTGGGAATATCAATGTAATACTCCCCAAATGAAGCTAAACAATTATTTTCTTGATTGCTCTCTGTCCTATGCCACAAAGGAAATCATTAGATTGCAATAAAATAAAAGAGATACGTGACAAGAAGACACACTCGATTAGGTGTTATTGTTTTCTTCTATTAGTTTAAACGAGCTATTCAAAATTATGATCAACATATTGGTTGAGTCGAACTCACTTTGATTTTATTACCCTGGAAAAAGAGTTTTCTGTCCTCTTCACCTATTGCTCTCGTGGTATTACCCAATCTCTCCCTCTCTCTCCCTCCCTCTCATCTTTCTCCCCTTCTCTACAGATATACTGTTAACAGGACGGTATGCCTTCAAAAGACAAGCTGGTCCATAGCTTTTGTAAGACAACGTGGCTCCACGAGTTTCCACTGGGATTATATAAGTATTCCGTACTGCTGTAGTTGCGCGGTTAGTATGGGGTAGCGCCCTCATCGTCTTTGAGATAAAAGCATAATCTGACAAAAAAGAAACTTCCTTCTTGGTGTGTTTGTTTTCAGCGTCGTTTAAGCCTCTTGGAGTTCAATGTTTAAGGTCTTAACACAAGTAAGTCATACCTGTCTCTGCAGATCAGAAATATGAAATGCCGCACGCGAATAACGTTTTCTAACTACAAGTATCCTGCCTGGTGTAAGGTGCTTCAAAGCCAAGACAAGAATTTTGAATCGTAACAAACCCGAATCTGAGTTGACTTGTATATAAATTAGAACAATAAGAATGATAAAAGTATTTGTTAGCTTATGGTCACTTTCATCCAATGTTCATGCGGATTTAGATTTGCTCTGAAGAATCCTTGCAGAGGCAAAATGTGAAGTCCCATAATCAATGAAAGGGAGTTGGTGACTGATGTGCTGCGGCGTAGGAGGTTGTGGGAAACATGCAGTTTGTATCGCAGAAGTGTTAAAGTAGCAAACGATAGATTGCGATCACCACAGGAAGGACAAATATGGTTCCAAGTACTATCATAATCATGATAATAGTACTAATAAAAGTTAAAGATTGTCCGTCCCTTTTGCAAGCTTAAAATTTGAAATCGTCTATCAAGATCGTAAATTGAAGAAAGTGTGATTCAAGACCATTTCTAAGAATATAGCATGTTGAAGCTTTCTATATATATGTAAAAATTTCAGCCGTTAAATTTCCAACCGAGTTTTTTCGTAATACGAAAAAAGTATTAGTCTTTGTTACAGTATCTATGTGGTTATTATGCATGTGTGAAATCCCATTTTTAATAAGTAATTACCAAACTTTGGTGATGATTTCTTCTATAGAACAATTCTTTCATAATGCGTTTTATAATTTAATAAACAGATTAATCAATGAAGCAGATATTTACCCGCAAACTGCTAAGAGCCTGTGGTAAAGACTATTAATCAGACGCTGTTTACGTGCATTATTTGAATTTTACACTACGTTGTCACTTTCAAATTATGAATATACAGCTTGCTAACACTTCTCTATGTTTTGCCAATGTTTCGATGGTTTTGTGATGATCTGAAAAATGGACGGGCTGTCTTTAAGCCTTGGTGAAAATCGGAAGGTCGGGTGGAACATAAACTTAAGTCTAAGTATATATTTTGTAAGCATGGCGCATCATATGATAAGAGGCATACTAAATTAAACATGTCACAATCTACCTGATTAGACACTTTTCAGAACTGGCAAAAAGCACCAAACGAGCTAAGCTCATGCTGTGAAAAATAAATTATTTTTAGGTGGGTTAGGGTATTAAGATTTTGATGAAATGTGTTCAGTTTCGTGACGTGATAGATGAATGTTGTTCTTGTCACTGTGTCGGGTGGAAATAATGCTAAATTCAATTAATGATGCGACACAGTGCCTCCGACATATTTGCATAGACTATCACATGTCAACTGGGCTTATAATTCGACACAAGTAACCATGGTTATGAAGTGAACAGGAATGTCGACATATCTCAAATATGCTTTACGACGGACACAGTTAACCATCGAGCAATATCTGAACCCTATTAGAAGTTCATTTGGTTATTCATCAAAGTTTTGAATAGGATTCTTTCCGTGGATTGATTGTCAAAAAGGGGAATTGGCATTTTCCGTACGGTGTTAAAATGACATGTTTATAAAATGAATGACAGGTGTCATTTCAGTTAATCGGTTATGCCAAGTTGTATACGCTATGCAAAAGTCACATTATGAAGGAATTAAATGGTTTCATTTAGAATATAATTGCGTAGTAATCTTTCTAAACTGTTATTTTAGTGATGAGTTCTGTCGAGATTGTTTTATGATTTCATTTGTTTGAACAACACTATCAAAGGGCGTGTCCTACCAAAATAGGATTTAAACTCAAGCCTTGGGGAGTTTACGTATTAGTGTCTTCGGTGTAGCGATGCAGTTTTTAAAGACAGGGTGTCCCATTTCCAAAAGTCATGAAACTCGGCGGGAATCAACTGGATATCCTAACGATAACGTGTAAGAAGTTTTACACTCTAAGCTTCACGAACATTTTCAAGAAACGTGAACAACTATTCTTAGGTTTGAATAGTCTACATCCATATTGATCGTATTGTCCCTGTCACGATGCGAGCACCGTTCTCATTGCATGCTTGTACTGTGAAGCGGACCGTTGCGGACCATAGCGAACAGCAGTCTCCGATCTCTAGGCTATAGGTTGCGGGCGACCCTCCCAAAACCTCTTCAAAATCTTTTGCTCTAAAGTCAGTTTCCAGCTCTATATTTTGGAAGGAAGTTCACATACAGTATTTTCTTCCGATTTCCGTTGTTTTTTAAAACATGTTATTTGTTTGACGTGCAAAGGTCAACCCTGTATCCACTTATCGTGGATATATATATATATAAATATATATATATATACATCCACGACACGTGGTTTGCCAATTAGGCATGAATCTGGCACACGACCTCGATTCTTGCTTCCTGATCCTGCCGCTGTGTAGGGCTTCTTATCAAATTACATTGATGAAATTGATGAAATCCCTTTCCACGTCAAACAAATAACATGTTTTAAAAAACAACGGAAATATGAAAAAATGAAAATATGTAAATATATATACATATATATATATGTATATATATATATATATATATATATATATATATATATATAGCCTGAAGAGCTATATGGCAAATACTTACTGTCCAATTATGTTTGGGGGTGGAGCTATTCCTTCCCTTAGCCCTTGCCCAAAAGAATGAAGATGGAAAATCAGTATTACAGAAACAGGAGTATTAAGTGTTTGATAAGATTCCAGCCCCTGCCATAATTACTGATATCAAAGTGACCCTCGACTCTTACAGGCAATTTTTCCATCTCACTGGCATTAGTCCACGTATGAAAAACACGTGTTTACATTAAACACATTATTAAATATTCAAATGCAAATTAACAAAACATATCAAGATTTGTAACAAAAAGTGATGTATCCCTGTGCGTACATAATCATAACTTGGTAAAGAGAAGACAAAAAGGGCTTAACATTGTGGGTAATGAGTCACTTTGGATCTGATATCAGAAATTACTTTTTAAATATTTGTGTACGCGTAAGAAATTCCTTTTGAAATCAAACGGTCAATCTATTATCACTAACAGGGGAGTTATCAAAATGTATTGTCTTCTATATACTGAATGTTTTTACTAAGCAATAGGGACAATCTAATGCTAATATCAATATCAAAACCTAATACTATACTGATTATCCACAAGTGAAATAAGGTGAAACAATGAGAACATTCCGAATTCTACATTCCACGTTCAGAAAGCTTACATCTACATACAAGTAAACACAAACCACAACCAACACAGCACATAAACACACACACACACACACACACACACACACACACACACACAAGCACATCAACGCACACACGCACACACACACATACACATAATTCATTACCAAGCAGAGATAACTACGCTTCATTTCTACTCGTGGTTTTAATGAGAAGAGGTTTCTTAATCAAGCTTTATCGAATGTATTTCTTATAAAGAAAGAGTATGAGGATAATATATTATAATATATTGTAATATAATGCGTGCAATCTATATCATTGTTTCTTCGATGTATTATTGAGATGTAAATATATATAAGAACTGTGTTATTATACAGTATATACATTCGAGAAGGCATTTGCACTTTTTTGCACATTTGTTGAACTGAATACATATACATGTAAATGTTATATATTGTTTGATGATTAAACTTTGAAATGTTAAATGTAAAAAATATATAATAAAGGATGAGTTTTATTAGTCTAATACGCAATTTCTGTCCTTCTACGAGATAATAGATCGATATTTTTTTTTATTGAAAGGAGGAATGGATGATGGAAAGAGAAAGGTGGAAAGGATGGGAAAGGAGTCGAGGGATTCAGGATTAGCAGTGGAAGAGGGAGAAAGAAACATAACATTACACGTACAAGAGCCGGTGTGTTGATTATGTATGGCATGCACGTGTGTCAGGATGTGTGTTTGGATATGTGCGTTTGGATATGTTATATATATATATATATATATATATATATATATATATATATATATATATATATGTGATTTAATTGGAGTATAGCTTAAGTGAGTTGTACAGACTGTTTTGCCAGAAGGCTCATCAGGTTCTGGCGAAACAGTGTGTAAACTCATTTAAGCTATACCACAGTCAATAAATCTTTCTACATTGGCTCCTATACAGTCGTTCACTGTCAGCAATTGCAGCCTGCATTGAACGTTACTTATATACATTCAGATGAATAAATGTTTACACAAACGCACTAATCATTTGATCATTTAATCATCTTAAAAAATATCTCTCTCTTTACATTTACAATTTAAGCGCCATAGTATGCGTGTGTATATGTGTTTATGTATATATATATATATATATATATATATATATATGTTCAATGAATGCTGCAATTGCTGATAGTGTCAAACTGCATACATGGTATAGGAGCTAATGTAGAAAATTTCATTGAATGGAGTATAGCTTAAGTGAGTTGTACAGACTGGCGAACAGTCTGAACAACTCACTTAAGCTATACTCCAGTTAATTAAAAGTTTTATACATATATATATATATATATATATATATATATATATATATATAGGCGTTTCATTTAATTTGTTTGTCTTTACCTCTCCTCATTGAGCAGGCTGTGATATTGTATAGTGGACGTTATCTATCTGAGGAGTAACTGGCATAGAAAAAATAGTAACTTATGCCAGTCCCTACGAAGATGTTTAATTTCCACTATCCTTTCGAACTTAATGCTTGGTTTGTTTGTTTTATATCCCTTTTGTAGAGCATTAACCGAACAGAAGTAGTCGCCCTTTTCCCTCTGTCTCGATATCGGTTCATCACAGGAAAATGCTTTCACGTCGCGCACTCCATGCATGCACTGTGCACTAATTTACGCCCGCTCAACTGTTCCGACCGACCAAGATTGTAAACAACCATGGCGACCTCTAGTGACCGAGTTCGGTTTGACCTGCTGCAAGGGGAAAATGTTGAGGACTTTAATTGCATCTATCAACAGTTCAAATCTATCAAAGTTCAAAGAAAGTGATCAAATTCGGCGTGGATGTTTTTCGTGAATATTGCTCTAAGCTCTGAACCTAGGAGCCCGATTCATTTGTTTGTTTGTTTTAATTTCCTGCGGCTTGGGCAAATCAACGGAAATTCAAGTTGCGCGTTGGCCGCAACACCGCGAGAGTTCCCGTATTGCGCTCAATGAATTTCCGCTGAAACGCAAAAAAAAGCAGCTGGAAAGAAATGTATCGCGTGTACTGCTCGCAGCTCAGGTAGGGAGCTTGCGCAGTGCTGCATCGGAAAAATAGTGAAAACTATTCAGAGCTGACAGAGCATCAATGGACCAATCACGTTCCTAGAATACTCATGGAAGGAATATCTATATATATATATATATATATATATCAAAAGTGTGATGATTCTCAACTTATACATGACAAGCTTGCTGCAGAAGATGTAGTGTGCGTAAATAAAGAGACTAGGAGCTGGGGCATAACTGGACCTTGCACGTTTATTTTATAGTTTTCGGCTGTTACGCCTTCTTCAATCTGAAGTACAACCATAAACAAATACTTTATATAAGTACACATACATGGCAACATCAATCAAATCGAACGTCATAAACACGGCAAAAACTAGGTATGAGAATTTTTTTTTTGGAAAAAGTGATTTTAAGTGTTTACCTTACGTGGCGGTGGGTTGTTTTTCCTGTCGGTATGCTGGTTGTGATGTGTGTGTTGATATATATATACATATATATATACATAATAAATCGCAAATTTGATACCAAGGTCCCCTTTGGCCCGTTTCTATTTTTAAAAATCTGGACAAAAAACCAGGGATACATATTATTTTACTTGTATCTAAAAACTGACTTATAGCCTTACGTAAACACAGGGTAGCCCTTTTGTTGATTGATTTTTTGTTGGAAATAGAAGAAAATACTTTCTAAGATAGAACTTCTCTCTGAATAATAGAACTGGAAATTTGCGTTAAGGTGGACTTATATCAATACATTACGAGGTTTTGGACGGGTCGTCCAAATCCTTCCCATGTTTATAGCCTAGAGGCCGGATACCGCTGTCCGATGTGACCCACATCACAGTTCACGCGTTCAATGTGATCGATGCCCGCTGGCTGTTGCATCGCTCACTGACAGTGGCAATACGATTATGAATATAGACTATGGGCGATACGTTTAAAACATAAAAAATGGATAGTTTTTAACTTTTCATCACAATTCTGAAGGCTATGACTGTAAGATTTCCTACGTTATTAAATAGGGTACACTGCTGATACCTGAATTTCATGACTTTTGCAATTGGGCTATCCTGAGACAATCAGTGTACTTTTGACCAAATTAAACATTCTGTCAAAGCAGATTAACGAATTAACCATTTTTCACGTAATACTGCAAACATAGAAAAAAATAAACAAAAATAAAACAGACATTTACAAAGGTCTAAAAACAAATACTGCAGTTTACACCTCTTTATTCAGGTCTCATGCTCTTTATTCCCCTATATCGTTCTCTCGGCGTCAACTTGTATATATGCGTTATATTCTGACGCACAAGTTTCGAGGTGAGTCTTCTTTGTTTTAGTCAATATTCTCATTTGAGAATAACGCTGTGATATTTGTCACCAGCACAAGTCGTAATGTGTCAGTTATCAATGACAGCGCATGCGCAACAGGTGTCGAGCGCGATGTGTCGCCACTGGTAGGTATCTTCGCCCTGTACGCGCGCCCATGCGATCACCCATGACTGGAGCGTGGTGCAACGGGAGAGGGGCTCTGCCGTCGCAGACGGCGCCGCAGTGGGATATCCGCGGCAGGTGCCTCCGTTCTGCGCGCACTGTGTCTGGAAGAAGTATTGACCCCTGCTGACCTCTACGCGCTCGTTCTGCGTCGTGATGCCAGTGTCCACTTGAACCCACGCACTGTCAACCAGGCACGCACGCACGTACGTGTTGTCTTGTCGCTGTACAAATAAAATGAAAAGAGAGAGAGGGGGGGGGGGGGGGGGTTGTATGATGATTTACTCCCGTATTCCCAACGGTGGTTTAACTTAGACCGCATACTAAACGTGGACTAATTTTATGGGGCGCAACGTAAATCCCTTGAGGGTGTCACAACATCATTGATTTCCATC
This sequence comes from Arbacia lixula, assembly GCA_963669155.1. Taxonomy (NCBI): domain Eukaryota; kingdom Metazoa; phylum Echinodermata; class Echinoidea; order Arbacioida; family Arbaciidae; genus Arbacia; species Arbacia lixula. The sequence continues at coordinate 641,153 of OZ022597.1, forward strand.
ACAGAATTGCAACAGTGGGTAAATTCAATTATTTGCTCTAATTGTTCTGTGGACAATCTCAAAAAACCATAGTGATGCCGCGGACATAATCAATTATAATGAATCAATAATGGTTCATGATATTTCATTTGGCGCCCATAAAGTTAGTCCAGGTCTGGTAGGCCTACACGGTTTGCATTGAACGTCTGTTCTGAGTTCGGGCCATTGTTGTTATGATTCAGGTATAATGATATGTTGAATTGAGCATTGAATCTTGAATCTCGAATGTTCATGCGCTGTCACTTTGTCGGAAAAATTGAACAAGTCGCATATTACATTGTCCACAACATCACAGAGGGAGGCGATTTTTGAGGAGAGAATCATACCGACCCGTTTGTTTCTAATTATCTTAGTTCGTTCAGAAAAATGTAGATCTAATGGCTCGTTAGCTAAACATACAGTAGCGTTTCGTTAGTCCTTTGGGGACATTCTTTATGAGCATGCCTGTCAAATTAACTTCTCCCTTCCTCTCAGAATGTGATTAAGAAATACAACGGCGATATGCGACAATGGGTCGATTAAATAAATTCATTGGCACGAAACGGCAACGGACACACTTTATTGATTTGACATATTCAATCATTTACTATTCTCATGTGTATAATTGTCAAATCCAAATATAGGTACAATTATGATTACATTATGCGCCAATTTGTTAGATATCAAACAACGTTCATGTCTAACTATTCCCTGGATACCACAGCAGTCTATACTTTGAGTCTCTGGAATATATTTCAAGCCTGCGCGATGCTTTCTCCAGATGACAACACTCAACCTCCTGGCCTTGATTTGGGAGAATCCCACGGAGACGAATAATGTGATATATTACATGATTTTAGAGTATCCCATACAGACGAATAATGTAATATATTACATGGCCTGTATATATTGGTCCAAATATTACCTCCCTCGGGGATCTCAAATGTCATTGTCCCTCATGACAGTCAATATCTGTATAATCTTTCGTGAAAGGTGTGCAGAGAATAGTAACATTTCAAAAGTACTAAGAAAAAATAGCCAGGAATGACAGTCATGGCAAACCTTAACATACATTTTTTTACAATCAAAACTATCGTCATTAATTTATGCAAGAGGGATGTAGATGATAGATGATATATGATACCCTCGAGGCCCGAAATACCATTTCCAAAGCCATGGTTTAAGTTTGTCACGACTCTCAAGCAACCAGTTAACATAATCCTGAAAACACGGCTTATAACGTTTGGTGTATGCCCACCTTAAAATAAATTCACAGGTGCATAAACAAACAGACGAACAAACTTAAAATTGTAAAAGTTGTACATTTTTATGCAAGGAGTGATGGAGAACAGCAATGATTACGCTTAAGAACAGAATGTGTTGTTGGCATGATAAAATACTCAATGTGGATAGAGAAGGTATCCATTATCGTACAGGAAGGTATGTATATAAATATATTGCAATGTTAAGGATGGATATGTGTACGATTAAGCATTTTGTAAATTATGGTCAGTAGATGGCAGCAAATACATTGAGCAAAAGTCATCAGTCGCAAATAATCCAGTTTATACAGTAGTTACATCAGGGATGTGTTATGGAAGGATATGAAACAACTTTCTTTCTTTGAACCCATGCGTGGCACCGCAGAAAAATTATGCGGTCTCAACATGTGCTTTTTAGGTGTTTTAACAATAACGAACAGGATTGCGTAGCAACGGTTTCTCAGAGGGAACAAAAGAAATGTAGAGTCTTATTTTGCCTGTCTAGTTCTGTCGGATTGCATCAATACTTCTGTGAGGAAAAGAGATATCAGCGAACAAAAATAAACAGTTTTTCTAGTAAAATATCTCAGCTGCACGCGCATGCACGCAAACTCTGTTAATTGAAATAAGCAGCTTAAGATGTACTTTTGATAATGATTGAATCCCACATTTCTGGAAACTCCGCAAAGTGAGGAAATTTGTTAATTCTGTAAGAAAGAATATCATCTGATATTACCGTTTGTGCATCATTCAACAAGTATTTCGAAGAAAACCGACGATAGAATCTTTAGTGGTGTTTCCCCTATCTTTCTTGAAAATAGCAAAAGAATGTGATAAGAAACATAGCTTCGAGAGACAAGACAGGGAATTCAAGATATTTCTTTCCAAGTTGACAGCAGCTAAATGTCGGTGGCGCGCATGGGACATCAAAGCATTGTCGTGATTGTGGAATGCTTTTGACATTCATTAGCACGCTTTAGTATCCATACAGGTGTTTAAATATAATGCTCGAGTTGTTTCTCCTTCCTAAATCATCCCTGGTTACATCATGGTCGGACACTCCACGGAATTAAGAGCGACTCGGGATTTGATCATGAAGATGTGTAGGTGTGCTATTTTGCAGCGTGCCCATAATATACAGAGTGAGTCATAAAAAATGTCCCACTTTTGTAAAGTTGAATTGTTAAAAATATGAATATCTAATCATCAGTTTCATGATATGTCTTGACAGAGGTATCTTCCAAGTACATTCAGGTACCATTTTCATTTGATCCCGTGCATGCATGACTGAACATCGGACAATCTTTAGAAGACTGTCAGATCTCACTTGCGCCAAGTTACTGGGTGATGAATAAAACAGTGCTTTAGACAAAGACAGTCAGACAGACAGCCTGGCATGCTCACACACACACACACACACACACGCACACACACACACACACACACACACACACACACACACATAAACACACACACACATGCACACGCACTGGCGGACCCACTCAAACATGCACACACAAGCACACACACACGATGAAGATAAAGATCAAGATCAAGATGATGACAATGAGGATGATGATGATGATATGCTGGTGGTAGTGAATGTGTTTTAAGGGGAAAGATTATGGGGAATTGCCACTTAAACATTCAGCGATCTTGCTAAAAATCAATGCTTAATCAGAAAAGAAAAAAATATGAACCAGTTATTACCATGTGTGTTGTGTGTGTTTGTGTGTGTGTGTGTGTGTGTGTGTGTGTGCGTGCCAGTTTGTCTGTCTGACCATGGACCTATCATGGATGGACTGCGCTCGGATAGACTTCCTTTGATCTATGAGGTCCGCCGCCTCATAACAATTCAAGACATTCAGGTGTTTTAAACAATTAGCTGTATTTCTAATTAGGTAGTGCCTTCCTCTGAATAATAAAAGACAATCTGTTTTGAGAAGCATGTCAACCGTTCAGCCTTCGCTGGGAGCTCGTAGCTGATCTATTTACACACACTGTGAATTAGTTTTGGGGTGAGCGAAGGGGAATTTTGAAAAAACTTGTAGAAAGAATTTGGTCCGTAACTTTTCCGGACACCTCCGCACACGAAATTGAGATTGTTTCCATGAAAGATTAAACACTCAATAAACAATTTACAAGATATTTTTAAGGAAATATGATTCGGAAATGTGCGATATGGAGGCATTTCTCTGGCATGTTTTCTACAGTATTCTCCTTTTATCACAAAAACGAAGCAACAATATAATCTGAAATTCACAGAATCGTATCTTTATAAGATGTAATACTACTGCACATGCACTTCAGTTCATGAAGTGGTTCTGAAATCTTCTGCGCATACAGAATATATATTCCTCAAAATGCATCCTACATTTTGTCATGCTTGTTTGGCGGCGGATCTCCCTCGATCAAAGAGCCAAACGCGTCAAATATTCCATTGTGATATCAATGCACGCGACTGCTGTAGGAATAAATTACACTTCGTGCTGACTCCATTTATAACACCTCTCTGCTTTGTCTAAAGCACTATTTTATTCATCACCCAGTAACTTGGCGCAAGTGAGATCTGACAGTCTTCTAAAGATTGTCCGGTGTTCAGTCATGCGTGCACGGGATCAAATGAAAATGGTACCTGAATGTACTTGGAGGATACCTCTATCAAGACATATCATGAAACTAATGATTAAATATTCATATTTTAAACAATTCAACTTTACAAAAGTGGGACATTTTTTCTGACTCACTCTGTAGAAGCAGGTACACATCATGCACATTCTGGAATGTTCTTTCACTGCGTTCGCAGAGCTGAGTCGGTGTTGTCATATCTGCATTATAATGGGTATCATTTTCATTTTCATTTTACTCTGTGAGTGTTACAATAGACCATTTTCGTCGTGATGTATGCTTATTTTACTCACGTCGTTCAAACAAAAAGTTACTAATGGTAACCCAAAGCATGTCCGAGGATTGCCCGAGTAGCAACAACTAATTTACCGTGCGTTCCATCCATTATTCGTGTTAATGTATTCGTATCAACATGAATAATTGCACATGTTGCGCATGGATTCGTTGATTTGTGTATAATATGTAAGGCAGACCTTCCGCCTCTACAAAGACCACCCTGTTTTAAATCAAAATGAATGAATTATAACATTGATGATTTTCACAGCTTCAGTAATATTAACTTCCATAATAAAAAAAAAATCACAGGACGGTTCTGAGCTTCTAACTATTATGAAAGTGTGCCTTATTCTTATATATTTGAAAACGATATTCTTATTCAAGTTTTTTTTTTCTAAAAATAAAAAGGAGCCATGTACTTGTAATACCATATATATGTAAAACCCATATGTACTTGATTATATTTCAGGTGCAATCTTTTTTGTAGTCTACTTTAATATCCTACATAGGCCTACTTTGATATTTTGAGTAGTGAAAACTCAAATGGACATAAATATGTTATCACTTTTCTGATTTTGTTAAACTTGTTATTCATCTGCGTCATATTTTTTTTTCACAGAACACTTTTAGCACATGGGGAGTAAACTTCCCCCTAAACATGTTAAAGGTACGTCCAAACGGAAGCGCTGTACCGCGGAGCCCTGCCATAATACCATTTTCCGTAGGCCTTTCACACGTTTTCTCGCCTCTTGCATGCAGACGGATACATCGCTTGTTATTCATTTATCGCTAGGTGATGGGTTTGGAGGGTTTGCCGCAGCGGGAAATCACTCGCTTCAAAGTGCATGCAGCGAGCCGCAGCGGCAAACTGTTTCTGTGTGAACGGATTGGTTTCAATAAAAGCAGAAACATGAACGAAACAAGTCATTAGTGAAGGTTTGACGAAAATCCGGCAAAGGATAGGAAAGTTATGATCTTTTGAAATTCCAATTTGGTGACGTCACGTGGTGCTCTCCCATATGATGTGTGCTGTATAATTCCATAAGTTGCTCTTTTTCTGGTTTTGACAACGGAATATATTTGTTCATAGAGGTATGTGTGTAAAAACGTGTTTCTAATGATATAACTTTAATAACTTTTTTATCCTTTGACGGATTTTCAGCAAACCTTCACTGATATGTTTCTTTAATGCGTCTGCTTTTCTTGAAACCAACTTGATTTCAGGGTGAACTATCTCTTTAATTAAGATCCAACGAACGGTGTTCTCCGGCTACCCACCTTGATGATCTGCATAAACTGCTCCTCCGTGGTCAGTCTGATGACGCCCTGCTCGCCGCTGATGTCCGGGAGGACCACGGGCTTGACCCTGGAGAAGGCGATGCGTCGCATGTTCGCCTTGGCCATGGTCGGCATCTGCAGGACGTCGTAGATCGTCATCCCGTCCGGGAGGTGCCACTCCTCGGGCGGCAGGTCAGTGATGCCGTGGAAAGGTGGCGGGATGGAATCCGTCGTCGCAATCGCCATTCTCGTCGTCGTTAGCAATTCGTCCAAATCTAAGAAGGAGGTAGACCCTTGCTGGTGATGTTGCAGTTGCTGTTGTTGTTGTTGATGGTGTTGCAGTTGTTGTTGTTGTTGTTGTTGTTGTTGTTGCTGGTGTTGCTGTTGGTATTGTAGCAATTGTTGTAGCTGCAGCCCGACTCGTGGAGTTTGGAAGTCACTCCGGAAAGGACGGTCGTTCACCGGTTCGTCCCCGTCTTGGAAGGAGTTCAGCCCATGCTGCCGATGTCGCTGATGTTGTTGGGATTTTTGCTCTTGATGTGACAGTAGCCTGGTCTGAGGTATCTGTAAGCTTTCTCTAAAGGGTTCAGCGGTTCTCTCCTCTTCCACATCGTCAATTGCCTGGGGAAAAAAAACAGGTGAAGACCAAATGAATTGAATTGCCGTCGCATTTCGGAAATTGTATGAATATAAAAACTAGCGCATTTCCCAGGCTTCTATCAGTTTTAATAACACGGTACGCAATCGCAGACATATTTGTCGGTCCAATATCTGTTGCTTCCTGGTACGGATGATGGACAATGATTAGGAAAGGAAAACCGTACCATAGGATGTTTAATTAAAATCTGTACTCTAGTCCTGCAGCTACAAGGCCTGGTGTCCAGGCGGTCAGAAGTTTCTAAACGAACTATTCAATAAAGAGATCTGACTGCAGTAAAGTCTTGAATTCTTCTCCAGCGCGCCCCGACATGCCCTAGAAAACAGTCAAATAACAGAGATAAGAAGATAATGTGAATGTGAATAATCTGGTGAATGCTAGACTCGATTCTTTAGTTTAAAAAAGAAACATCTAGAATCCAGCCTAAACTATACAATGTATGATTATCGCCTAGTAAATATTATTAATTATGAGATTGGATGGTACATTACAGAGAAAATGTATATAAGCAATCAAATTTGAGTCATTATCATATGACATGATATTGATGTTATTCTCCCGTTGAAGCAAACGTTCTGTCGTTGCGCGGTTAAGCTATTGAATCGTTTCATGAAGGCAATGGGTAAACCCAAAAAGGCTGATTAGGCGCTTTCCCATAGCGAAGAAACTGTCTAAACGCGCCCGATAGGATGGCTGCAATGGTTAACTACAGCAACAAGCAAGAAACCCGCTTCAGTTGTCACGCACTGATATCCTCCTTACGGTACTCGCTTTTAAAGGGATTACAGCATATAGGCACACAATAACCCATCTGATACCATCAATAAGGACACAGGGTAAGGGTCAGAAACTAAATTTAGACGATATCAAAGTTAGTTATCTGAGAAGAAGTGTGTCCCTTTCTTGCTAAGATGGCAAAAGTCATTAAAACCGTGCGTCAACCATACTTTAGGCCAACTTCGCGATAGACGAAAATTAACAATATCGTAGAATTCATGTGATAAAAAAACACATTCATGTCTCCCTTTTCTTTCTATCTTGCTTTCTAGATCAGACTGTATGAAATACGACGCTTTTATACAATTCATTGACAATGAACATCAGATGAAAATGTTTAATTGAATAAAAAGCAAGAAAATTCCGGAGAAAGATGTTTAAAAACTTTTAAATAAAAATGGACATTTTACTATGATAAATAAGTTGTGACTTTTCTGAAAATCGTAATTGGTAGTACTAATAATATGGATCTTTGTTATTCACGGGCAACTTCATTGTTCGACCGTAACGTACTGATCACAATATTACACGAGTTTGTGTTATAATATACAATAAGATTCACCTTCCCTTTTCTATTCTTTTTCGCCCTTTTCACCACATTAACTTTGGGTCAAATATCGTGATAAAATACAACCACATACATGGTTACCGAGAGAACTAAATTTGTTTAATAATACTGATCAAACTGTTATTTTGGTAGTTCTACGTGTAAACAGGACGGTACGTAGAGCATAAATTATGATTTTTTTATAAGATTTGTAACATTTATAATAGAAGATAACAATAGTGATTAAGATTTGCAAATGCAAATAACTTTCTAATATCACATTTATGTCTCATTCTTCTAAAAAATATGCCAATCTATTTCTCAAAATTGTCTGTTGTTATTTGATTAAAGTCGTGTTTACTATCTTATGCTTTTTAAGAAGACTTACCTGTGTAAACAATAAACTTGCCTGGAATGTTGCTAGTGACGGTGCTCTGAGGACTGAACAAATACGAATAAATCCTGATAAATTGATGAATATGGAAAGAGGTATACAGTGGTATATAAGAAATGCGTTGCATTAACATATAACGTATTGAGAGGCAAAAATGCATTTACAAATACACAGATATTTGCTTTTATAGAAGACTTGTCGCTTTGAAATATATACGTCGTTGTTTATTAGGATAAAACTGAATGGATGAATGGGCTAACTAAATGATAATCAAAGATTTGTTTTAAAGGACAATGTTGTAACTATTGCTCGGATTGCAATGCTCACATGAACACAACAAAATTATGATGTTGAGAGTAAACACGCCTGTTACAACATGTGGCGCTCCTGAACTTTGCAAAGTTTCACCAAAGCTCAGTGACAGAGCTGAAAAGATGGAAAATCCTTAGCTTAGCAGTTGCTCAGAGAACGATAGGCCTATAGCCGAAAATGTAGAAATCCTGGACACAAAGTAGCTACGCAGATGCACAGAGCATGCTTTTAATTCGCTTTATATGAGAGCGCACAGAGCTTGGTGTATTAAAGCTACTGAGAATAATCAAATATTGACAATAGACATTGAAAAATGTGGATTGGAAAACATTTTCTAGACTTATTTCAGAAGAGATCACTGCGTTCTTGGTAAGGTCACAGGGCACACGCAGCGTCTTGGCTGTGCTGTATGCAATTTATTGTGCGCATTTCATGTCCAATAACGACTTTTGTCTTCTTTGCGGTGCAAATAAATTTGCACGACACTCGCATGAATTGTTTTTTTTTGGTGACTTGTTCAGATAGCCGGGTTAGTACGTGCAGTTTGCATATTCTTATACGAACGTCTGACAGCAAAGACTTTAAAGATTAAAAAGCATATCCACTGGTATAATCATATGCATGCAGTTCTCACAAAATTGCCAATGAGACTCATGCGTTGCTGTTGCGTTTAGTTATTATTAAGGCCGCCATATGAGATCTTCCTTCCAGAATACCGACAAAAGGGCGCGGAAGAATGATAAGAGACTGAGAGAATGGGAGAGAGGACTGGGGAGAGGTTATGAGCAGGGGGAAAGTTGTATGAACACACAAAGTACAAAAGTAATGACAAACTCACCTATTACAGCGGTAAAGACAAACAGTATGCTGCCTTGGCTAGCCATGTTCTCGCCGCAAAAGCTGAAATAAAATTAGTAAGGTGACGGCACGTCGTAAAAATCTGGTTGCAGGACAAGTTGGCGGCGTGCATCCCAAAAGGCAAAATCACACAATAATGGAACCAATTTATCATTGGGTAGCAACCTTATATACTGTATTAACAAACAAGGTTAGGTGTGAAAGTTACACAGATCTTCGTACGGTTTTGATTTCAGGTGGTTGTTCGTCTATTCATTGTGGTTTATTGCTTGTTGTTTTCTCATTTTCTTGTTAGGGTGGTGGAATTATCAGATATGAACTTTTTTGTGCAGGGATTCTTGTTATGTCTTGACGGTAAGCGGCACTTAACGGCATACACAACCAGTGGGCGAGACGTCCAAGACAACTTCCTCGAATAGATGGATGTTACTTACCGATCAGGCCTCTGATATCAAGCGTGGGTGGGAGAGGAAGAAACAAACACGGCAAAAAGCTAATATCACATGACTGAGAAATGACCTGACATACATCATATCATACATTACATCGCGTTTGTCCTTTGTGGGGATAAATATCTTGTAATTGTGCAAATAGCTGGGGTATGGTGTTACAACACCTTTTGCCTTTATTTTAAAATCTTCATTTTTATCATATACACTGAGACGATTTGTTATATTCCACTGACAATATCGGTTACTTTCTAAAGTTCAAGAGTGCACCGACCAATAGTGCACTCACTTAATTCATTTCTTGGCTGGAATACAACGGTATACATAGTGAAGATAGGAAAACTTACGTGCTCTCATTGCTTTCGAAGGAGGTTTAGTAACTAACCGGACATAACATTGTGTCTGATTATGACCAAACATAAATCGACCACTCACGGCGTGTTGTATTAAGATAAAGATACATTCTGTAATGCATTATTGTGGCAAGCATCGCTTGGCTTCATGATCTTTTTACTAAGATGAATGGGATGTAGGAAAATAAGAATATTGACAGCAAAATTAACAAGAAAAAGAAGAAAGACGAAGAAGATGAAGGAGAAGAAGAAGAAGAAGAAGAAGAAGAAGAAGAAGAAGAAGAAGAAAAAAAAAGAGGAGGAAGGAGAAGAAGAAGATGAAGAAGAAGAAGAAGAAGAAAGAAACAGTATTATAATATTGGTAGTAGTAGTAGTAGTAGTAGTAGTAGTAGTAGTAGTAGTAGTAGTAGTAGTAGTTGTAGTAGTAGTAGAAGCCTAATAATAGAAGTAGTTGTAGAAGTTGTGGTAGGTGTAGACAATTTGCACGCTAACCCTAATAGAGTTCAAGTAGTAGTAGTACGCATGTGTGTATACGGTGAAGGTTGTTGAGCGTCGTATGTGTGTTTCCACGCACTTCAGTTTGAAACCGCGATTAAGTCATCTAAACACGCAGAATACTACCACGATCTCTAAAACGTGTTAACACTGGAAATCTATTGTGAGGAGGTTTGTAAGACACATAAAGGACAACAGGTGCAACGGCAGTGTGGCGCCTCAATAGATAGAGATAGGTAAAGTAATGTGCAATGTAAGTTTTCTCCGAAGAAGATCGAACAGAAAATAATAATTCGTGATGTACAAAGGCTACGGAAAAGATTTTTATCATTTAAAGATCTTTCTGATTAGTGATATGTGTTTTTTTTATGTTTCTATGTTCAGAGTGTATTAATAAACAATATTACAATATAAGAAAGACTTTCTAGTTTTGTTTTAGTCTCCATCGAGATAATTTGAAAAAAACCCGTCTTGATTCGTGGTTTAAATGGCTATTTTCATTTGTTGTTTCTCGAGTTAGCCACAGTGGGACTTTGGCGTGATGAAAACGCATTAGTGAGATATTCAATCTCTTAAACTTGAATTCATCTATATCAGCGAGGAGTTCCTCCTGACATATGTCATGCGTTCGAGAGCATTTGGGATTTGGTATATAATGCCTCTCCAATTAGGATTATATTCAGACTATATATTACCCATACGTTTCTGATATCCCCTAATGACACGCACTTTCAAATCAAACGTTGTATTGTTCCAAATATTGATGACGTAAAGGGGTAAAGGATCTCCGATTTACATGTTTTAGGTGTGACATTTCAGTACCCGTAACGTACATATTACCTGCCCGGGGCTTAGACCTTCCTTACACATTGATCATACTGTCAAAATGATACCATTGACTTTTCCACCCCTCTCTTCTAATTGCTTTTGGCAATATCTGAGATGTTTTAGACAATAATTGTTTTGAAAAGCACAAACTGAAAAAAAAGAATATGTGACCTTTTCGCCCTCCTTTCTGGTTTACACACAACTTTCGAATTGTAGTTTATTCTCTCCCTCTCTTTCTTTCCTCTTCTCTCCCTCTATATTTCTCTCTTTTTTCTTCTGTCTCTCTGTCTCTCTCTCTCTCTCCCTCTCTCTGTCTCTCTCTCTGTCTCTCTCTCTCTCTCTCTCCCTTTCCCTCTCATCCCTCCCCCCATGCGCTCTCTCTCTGTCTCTCTCTCTCTCTCTCTCTCCCTTTCCCTCTCATCCCTCCCCCCATGCGCTCTCTCTCTCCTCCCTCCCTCTCTCTTTCTCTCTCTTTCTCTGTCTTTTTCCTTTTATTTGTCCGCCAATACGAATCTATGACTTTTTTTCATGAATTTTCTGTACTTTCATTGAGTTCATTACACTGCGTACGTATGCTTTTCTTTACAATTACCGACATTTATTTATAAATTCATGATTAATTCATCTACCCAGTGAAATCCAGCGTAAACTAGAGTTATACCGGTAACCGATAAACATTCGTTACGAGGGATGTTTAATGTTTCCCATTTTGGCAGAAAAAAGTAAATGCAAACACGCTCCATTGTAACATTGCATCAATAAAGAAGGGTCACATTTTGTTTGTTGATATGTTTGGTGCACAATATCTTTCTTTTTCCTTGTAGGTAAAAAAGAGGGAATAAAATCAATGAAATTGAAGTTGAGCCATGCGTTCTATAAAATGTTGTGAACATACTAACGGCGCTTTCATCTATAAAATGGAAAGTAAGCTACGTCTATATATTCAAACATGAATTTCGTAATATGCGTATATGGAGTTTATTTAATTTTTGGTACGGGGTTTTACACTCTAATTATTGTCATATATATATTTGTGCTTTCCACGATGCCTATATTTAACATGAACTAGTATGTTACGTCAAGTTCCTTAATAGCAAAACAAAAGCAAGCTGAAAGCATACATATAAGTGTGACTGCGAGCATATTCCTCGGAAGAAAGTATACACTTTTCGGAGTTAGAAGGGCAGAGAGGGAGCTTTATTCGTACATTGCAGTGATACGTTACTCCCCCATCTGCGGTCGCTTCTTTTAAGGGACCCAGACAGTGTATAAACCCTTTTAATGCCAGAGAAAATTGGCTCTATGGGACGTGTGTGTTACTTTCATATGCGGTATCTAAAGAGTTAAAGCCGAAGTAATAAAATGCAGGCTGTCCGAAAACCGTCCAACTTTCATCTAGTTATCCAACCAAGATGGACATAATAGATTCATTCAACTATTTCCAAGAAAGCCATGTGTATTAGTTTAATACGCATAGTATAGTATAGTATAGTATGGAATAGTAAAAAGAGAACTCAGCTCTCATTCCTTCCTTCAGAAATCATCAGTCACGTAAAAAATGATTTGTTTATTGTTCCTTCTATACTTACGCGGACATATGGTGAACATTCATTTGCCCATGCTGCTCCAGTTCTATGGAATAGCCTCCCTGATACGCTTATGAAGATAAGCACCATAGATAAGTTTAATTCTGCCCTTAAAACACACTTATTCCAAATGTCAAAGTGATTTAAGGAACTCAGTAGCCAATTGTTTTCTTTTTCTTTCGTTCTTACAGCGCATAGAGACATTTTCTTGTATATGTGTTATGCGCTATAAAAAAATTGGTTTATTATTATTATTCGTAAGCTATGTAATCTAAATTGGCTTATATATTATTATTATTATTCGTACCCTAAGTCATCTGAACTATGTCCTTTGAACATTCTGGACCTGAATCCCAGTCCATAGAAACCATGGAGACAGCTTTTTGTGTTACCTTAATAAAAACGGGGCAGCCCTATTGCATGTGTAAAAAAAAAACATTTTCTACAGACCACGGTTAACATGGTTAATGGAAGAAAATAATGTATAACATCTTCCCTTCCAATATTAAAACTGGAAACTGACTTTGAGCGGAATTGAAATGACTGAAAGACGGCGAATAGGTTTTTGGTGGGTCTCTTGTTCTTTAACTCCCCCCCCCCCCTCTCTCTCTCTCTCTCTCTCTCTTTCATATTATTTCTTCCCCTGTCTGTCTCTACTTCTTCATACTTCTTCATATCTTCTTCTGCAGTACTGTTAACGCTCTCCGTATCTCGACATGTTTTGTGTGCTCTCACCCCTTACATATGTTTATAATTTATCGTTCTCTCTGTCCCTCTCTCTTTCTCTATATCCATATATCTTTTGATACCTGTATACCCCCCCCCCCCACACACACACACACCCTCTTCGTCTTCGACACGCGTTTTTTCATTCCCACTTACATAGGCAAATATCTTTCTCCCCCATCCCCTCATTTTCTCTCGTTTTCTCTCTTTCCTCTCTATCTCGTCCTAAACAAGAACCCATATCATTCTCTCATTATTCTTCTCACACACACACGCCCCCCCCCCCCCCCACTCTCTCTCTCTTTCCCAGTTGGTCTTCATGCAACACGTGTTATTTAATAAAATTGTCCAGACGTTGTTCGACTCAGTTCAACGAATGATAAACATCAAACGTCTTCAATTCTGTACATTCCGATTTATTTTGTATCATATATTTTTCTTCAAAACTTACTTTGAATAAACTAATACATGTATTCATAAATCAACTACTGATAATACGACGAAACTACAAAGACCTATCAATATGTGACGTCATCACTGTTATGATGCCTTTATATTCTAACCTATATACGTACGAATCTACGCATCATTTATATCCATTATTTATACTACATACGTACATATATGATTGTACTTTGTACATAATGCCCGTTATCTGTTAACAGTATTCTGTAGCTATGTTAGTGTGGGGGAACATGTGGCCCAGTTGGTAAGAACGTCACGTGCCATGTACGAGGCCCAGGGTTCAAGTTACAAATAAGACTTTGAATTAGGGTCAGTGTCATGTGTTAAGTGCGTCTTCCCCCTACATTTTTATCTTGGATAGAACGTTAAACCATTCCTCTAACAGACTCCATACTGCCCTATGGGAACAGTTTGTATTAACAGTGCAAGAATATGACAATGGCGCATAGAGCGTTAACCCCTACTCCGCCAGACTCCACACTGCCCTATGAGAATGGTGCGTAAACAGTTTATGGAGAGCCATTCCCTATGCGTGTTAGAGATCATACCCTCTTTGTATAAAGACAACAATCGAGTCTACAAATTCTGATTTCTATTTTCAACAATTACATCTTGAACTTATGCTCCAATTTCCACCTTTCAGTGCAGAATTAAAAAACAAATATACACATATGATATATAATCATCGGACATTATCTGTCTGCGTCCGTACTGCTATATGGGAATGGTGTGCAATGCCACTGCTTAAATGCCAATGACGCATACAGAATTCAGTGAAAACATAAAACCTCTCGAGAAAAAGTGATGAACCCTTGAAGAAAATGCTTATAAGTTATGATTAATTCTAAATCTCAGTTACTAGCCCTGAATCAGACACTGTTACTTGAGAAATGTTGCATATTTCATGTCATTTTCTTTTTAATATTTTATGTAACACACAGAGAGACATCAAATAATGCCAAACAATACATAAGATACAAAAAAAACCGCCTACGTCCGGTATGTGAAATGTGAGACATAACAAAGGAGTAATATGCAGGAGTGAAATGATAAATAAGTACGTATTATCTTGTATAACCTCGATAAAGTTTGATAGAAGTTGTATTAAAGTGCCATGTTTAATTTTCTTATATGTATATCTGAGTCATATCATATCACAAAGTTAACAATACATGTTTAAATCCTACATCACATCTAATTTATTCGCTTAGCCTGTAATGTTCAAATTAGTTTTCTTTAGGGGCCAAAAGCAAAATATACTTGAATGAATGGGCGCGTATAATTCTGTCAGATTGAATTCCCTTTCTTTTGAGGGAAGTTCTAATACAGTGCAGTTATTGGTAGCTTCTTTTAAGCGACGTGGCCATTGGCAATGATCGTGTGAAAGGGCATATACTGTACTGGGAAGACATAGAGGCCTTCAAAATGTGATCGTGAGCAATCTAATTACCAATGGTCTTTACTGGTCCTAAAAACATGCTGAAAGTTGTTTGCCCTCAAATGATCCACATTTGGAGTAACTAGTGATTAAATCAGAAATCCTCAGAATGTTCGGCCCGAACATAAACGAATACATGATTTTAAGACCACTGGTATGAAGATTGCTCATGATCACCCGTTTGAAGGCCTTTTGTCTTTCCAGTACAGCTTAAAAGGTTCCGAAAATAAACGAATCTACAACAATTTTAGCTGAGTACAAATGTTGGCTGCATATTTCCCTTTGCCATGTTTTTTTCATTATTAAAGATAATCGGAATATATGGGTTTATTTGTATTAAGCGTAGGAATTACTGTGCCGTAACAATGCTTCTCGTTAAAAGTTCAGACAGATACTCGTAAAGAGATATCCTAAACACGGTTGAAGTTAGCTTAACGAGCAATGGAATACAGGTATCCCATTTACTTAAAAGAAAATTATGCTAATAAAACTTTAAAGGTAGTATATTCCTTCTGGAGACAGGTTCGTAAAATATTTTGCCTGAAATACAATAATATAATACGCATCAAGATTTGAAATATGAAACAGAACAGTGACGTTACACTCAAGATAATGCGTGATCAAAAGACCCAGGCTTAGTTTTTACCTTAATACGACAGAACCTTCACGTGTCCTTATATTTATATCTAAGCACAAATTATTAAGCAATCTCACTGATTAAAGCAGAACTTTTAATGAATCGAGTGAATTCTAATGTTGAAAATGTGATTGACAGTGAAGGCATCTACAAGTGCTAGAATACATGTACTTCGAGAGAACCTACCAAAACATTCATTTTAGTTGTTAAATTTAGTATAAATCTCGTATGATGAACTTGTAATTCTTGTTATTCTAAGGGAAGTTTTTAAACAGCATTTTCTTCTTTATGACTTGCTAGTTATCAAAAGGTCTGTTGAAGCGCTCCTTCTGGCTTATGAAGTTATGTGAAAACATACCTTGATAACACAATCCAGGTGTCGACCAATGATTCTTGATAGGTCTTATTCGTATTTTCTAACAGCTAAACCAATCAGGACCCCTGAATTGGTTTATGAGATCGTATCGCCATTTAGAAAAACAACCTCAGAGTGCACGTAAGCCCGTAGAAACCTTCCCCTTCTTGAGAGAAATTATACTCGTAATTTGCCAAGAATGGTGATGTAAGAACGATGAAAATGCACATCAAATCTTTGTAGGTCAAGTTGACCCCATTGAAACTTGCAAAGTAATGCGTAACACACAATCTAACGACAGAAGGTCTGAAAACCGGAACGTAGATTAAACAATTAATGATAAATAGTCAAAACCTCCCATGACCTAGCATGATGTTTTTTGAAAAGGGGTGGGGGCACAATTTTTGTGCTGATACTAAATACTGTAGACAAGTTCGCCAATTGGGTCATACAACGAAAAAACTTCTCATGAAGACTTAATAATGTACGTGTTAATCTTAGAAAAAATAACTTTAACATCTTTGGAAAGCCGCTGTTTACACACAAAGAAATGATTGTAAGTGAGTTACGACCCACGATGAGTGCGTTGATAACACAGCATTCCCTAAAATACATAATCATACAAAAGAGCAGAAATCCAGCTTTACCATGTACTACGAGACGTAAGAAAGACTGTGAGAGATATATCCACAGTGGCGAATATTTTGGGAAATGACGTTCTTTTGCCCTTTTCCTTCAGAAAATACTGAGCGCCGAATGTATGCACAGTTACAGCCATAGAGGAGATGATATAAAATCAATCATTTAATAAGAATCTCACAACTGGAAGGTCATGATAATATGACGAAAAAAAAAAATGTTTACGATCCTTCAAAGAGACACACAAATTATTTTGTTTTAGGGAACGTGACCAGCAAGATGATATAAAACATGTTCATGTTTTCTTTTCCAATCCTTAAAAGAAAAACCTAAATCATACTGTTTACCGGAAGTGAACAAGAACAGGGTATGTTTGTTTATGGATATCATCTATTTGGTTCTTTCTCTCAGCAGAGTACCGGCCAGTCGGCCACGGGTCCTCACTCGGGCTGGTTTACCACTCTTGGGGGACCGAACTGCAGGCTTCCTGTCGCGTCCGGCAGCTCTTGAATCTTGCACACACAGCAGTTTGGCAGCGGAATGTAGGTCCAGAAGTATTCACCATTGGGATCAGAATTTAATCTGCAGGACAACAGTACAAAAAGTGGAGATAAGGAGGAGAAATGACGAAACATTTGTTAATGATGCTCCTAATACTATGGTCTGATTTATCCTGGGTAGTCTCATCAGTGTGACTACTGATTTCATGAAGGCATTACTAGTCCAGTTACTGGATCAACGGTTCCTGCAACATCCCTACCTCTCTCAGATGCACAGAGCAGATATATGGGTAGGTTCAAACCATCACCCACCTGATCGAAAGTCAGAGGGGCGATCCCCTATCCCAGACCAGACTCAATTGCACAGGTAAATGATGCTTATAATTTTGAAAAAGAAAATACACATTTTAAACACAAATTGTACACAACAAATGGGAGAGCAACTTGTACATGACATCACAAAATCAACGTTCCATTAGATCATAACTTTCTTATCCTTTGACGGATTTTGGTCAAACCGCCATTAATATGTTTCTTTCATGTTTCTGCTTTAATTAAAAACAACTTAATTTCAGGGTGGACTATCCCTTCAAAGGGAACTGGTAACTTAAAATGGCGATATCATGGTTGATGAGAAGTATTTCCCGGAACACTAATTGGTCGCCGACAGTCGCTTAACTCTTTCATTCCCATTGGAATGAATGCTTGTAGGCAATGGGGCATATAACTCTTTCTAATGTAAGGCTTTAATGCTATTTGGATCACCAGACAGATGCTAAGGACTATGCATTCAATGTTCACTGATTGAATGTACACTAATTGAGATTGCAATAACAATTAATGATTTAAGGATGCAGATCAAGCAAGTCTAATTGCATTTTTATTCAGAACTCATTTTATGTCTGATATGTTTCTCTGTGTTTCCGTTTTACTCATCTTGTGTGTTTATTGCCTGCACAAAATAAGGAAACATACATATTATAGTCAAGTTTGTCTTTCATGTCCTAACTGAGATATCCATAAAGGTTTATGCTTATGATTAGCATGAGTATAGCAGGCAATTACGCTTTCACATAATGTATACACTATACCTATCCTATACTATTTTCTTTTCAAAATAGTTTTCATTACCAAAGCCCCGTTTAATATGTATCTGTATTTGTGGAATGACGTAGTTACCGTTCAAGAACGAGATTTAGTAGTAGGGAAGACAAACTTTGCATGTAAGGGGGTTAGAGAACATCTTTCTATCTTAATGAAGGTATATTACTACGCTGTAAGATTAACTTTTGAGTTTTTTTAATTCGAAGGTGTATCCCGTAGCTGTTGTAAATCGTGATCGAGTATAGGTTAAAGGACGAAAACAGATGTGCCGACAAGCGCCCCTCCCCCCACACACACATGTGTGTGTGTTTGTGGGAACGGGGAAGGAGGAAGGGGGACGGGCACCCATTCTCTATCAAATTCCCATGGAGCCTGCTTCCAAAGGCAATATTTGAATTTAAGTCTCGTCCCTGCAAAATCCATTTTTGTGGTGTGTTTATGTTACCTACGGAGAAGGAGGAAAAAGTAGTTCAGAGGAAAAAGTTATTTTGGTCAAAGAAAATGTCGTTGGACATATTTCACTTGTAACATGTAAATTGTTTAATTTCTACTGTATGTTTTAAAAGAAGCTGGTTTAAGTGTTACATACATTGCTAAAAGCTCAATATCAGATAATGTCGACCAAAGCTTATATCTAGAAATATCTTGTCACACATCTTGCCTGTCGTAGAACATGACACGAAATTGGAACAAGAAATCGATTATACAGATGAGTTCATAGCTGCCGGGTACATATTTATGAAATTACTATTCTAAATTTGACAAGGACGCTTTGGCAATTATAGTAAGTGTCCTTTCGGCCTTTTTGAAATGAGATGCATTATATTTTATGTAATTTGCAATTTAAGAAGAAAACCAAAAGAGGAAAAAGTGAAAAATGAAGGATATTTTCGGTTCGAACAAGTATGATCATCTATCTTTACTTCAACCCATACCATTTACCGAGGGCTAAAATTGTATATATATATATATATATATATATATATATATATATATGTGTGTGTGCGTGTATACGTTTGTAAATGATGCTTCACATTTCCTTAGATTTTATTACACTGACGATTGACCTTTCCAAAAAATAGATGCATCACATGTATGAACCCACACCCCCCACCAAGCACACATATTTTCACATGCACATACACATATATCTGATAAATTTGCTAGAAATGTAGTCATGATGACGTCATAGGAAGGTTTTCCCCAAAGGACTCATAGTCTATAAATAATCGGTGACAGTTTCAGGTCATTCCCGTCAACTTAAAGCTTTAATCATTATAGCCTCCCCTCTCCAGGCTTTTCTCTCCTTTAAATAATCTATTCACATCACGGATAAGGACTGCATTCTGATGTTTAGGAAGTTAAAATCCAATTTAGTTTCACAAGTCTGGTGTATTAATGCATATCACTGTTGCATTTAACCCACTGAGAGGGATGAGAGTTTACAGCGAATATCATTAGGTGAACTGTGAAAACAAACATAAGGACTTATCACGGAAAAAGGATGTTACCATGCATGAAATATCTACAAATATCTGATAATTTTGATTGTTAATATCTATAAGAGATGTAGAAGTGAGGTTGTTAGGTTATACATTAAATGTTTCGAAGTGGGGTATTCAAATGTTAAACAAAGATGCAAATCATAAAGAAAGAGAGCGTGTAAGAGGAATATAAAAGGTGGCAGAGGGAGAGATTGGTAAAAATAAAAAGGAAGGTAGGGAAGACATGATGCAGAGAAAATTTAGAGCAATGACACTAACTCTTCGTAAGTGAGATGAAATGCTCCTCTACTGAATTTCCGAGGAAAAACTGGTGCAAAGATGCACAGCACATTTTTTTTTTGAGTAGAATTCATATCAAAGCCCCCGGTACTTTTGCCACCACAGGAGAGTTGCGATCATTATTATTCATTGAGCTCTAGGCAAGACCTATTTAATCTCTCAGTTGGAATAGAAAACGAACACCAGCTTAGAAATTATCTCTCGTCTATTCGAAACACATCCACATATTAAGCAAATGCAGTGAATTGGGGTCAACTTGATAAGTGATTGGAACTCCGAATTGTGACTTTATAATGAGCCGTATCGTTTGATCAAGTTCTTCCCTACATGTCTTAAAAATAAAAAATGCAATAACTAACTAACGTGTAAGCTTAGCAGAGATAAGTGACAGGGTAAAAATGAACACTGCGGTATGGATGTATTTAAGTGGAACTAAAATTGACGATAAAAAGCCACATAATTAGGTCTCGATTATCATGATTATCAAGAAGATAAATGTAAGATAGGGTCAAAGTGATTTTTTCTGTTAGATCATAAAACAATTATTTACCAAAAAGAAGATATACGAATTGTGTGTTAGCCCCATTCCTAGTTCATGCACTTCATATTTCTTCTGTTCACTACCACAAGCTCCAAAATTTTCTTACATGCTTACCAAGAAACCAAATAACGTAGTCCTTAACATAATCCCTAACTCATACTATCTACATCATCTTGTGCTTGTAGACAAGATTGGCACTCGACAAAATCGGGGTAGGCAACATTGGTGATTACCAATCAAGTGATTTACATTTCTTCGCCAACAAGCCAACGCTTCCTTACGTTTCCACGCAGGCGAATATCCACTGTCTCTATCCATATATGGTATTACTTCCATAGAAAATGGACTTCATGCAAACGTACCTTTAAGTGTCTTGCGCGTGGTATTTAGAAGTAATGGGGGTAATTATGCAAAGAGAGGATCATAACTGTTCACTCTTTTAGCCTGGTGAAATAGTGCAGGCGCCATTCATAAGCCACTGGCATGGCTGGGGTTATGTATTTCACGCTATCTACCCTTCATGTACTTAAAGCTAAGAAGCAGGAATAGGAAGGGATTCTAAATTTACCCCGAACGTGTCCCTACATGCCCTAGAGAAGGCCTATTTGTGACGTTTAGTTGTAAACAAGGTGTATCATAAACCCTTCCTGTGCCGGGTAAATGCTGCACTAAAAGATGCGTTTGCGTTAACCCTGTATGCGCCATGTATGTGTTTTTTTAACAGTCATGCAAATTAATATCACAGAGCAACATTTGATCTCGCACGGGAAGGCTTAAAGGCAAAGGCAATTGGGAGATACTGTAACATGCGCGATAACGTAAGCCCCATTCAATCGTACACAAACCTCGTACGTCATGCGTGTTTGTCGGACTAGTCCAGCAATCTCCGAATGTGTCCGAAAACGTCTGAAAGTGACGCGCGAAGTCCGAAGTCAGAGGCTACACGTTCGGAAAATAATTATTCGCAGCCTGCGCTAGCGCTATCACTGGATGCGCGCGTGCTGGACTGCTCACCGAGCTAGACGAAGCATCGCACCGAACACTTAGCCTAGCTAGCTAGCGTGCGGCGTAGGCTGGGGGCGAATTGCGGAGAGCCGTTTAATAGTCGGTAGTCCACTATGATTCGAATTAAATATGGCAGCATGCATAGAAAGAGAACGAAAGACAGTGGGGGGGGGGGGGGGGGCTGAGAGGGACCTAAATCACGATGTTCCAGAAAGTTTAACTTTTAACATATTCTATGACGTTTAGTGTCAATAAGTAATTAGTGAGGAGTTTTTCAGTATGCCAAATGAACTTTCTATGAAAATTTGGGATAAGGAGGATAATTTCAGGATGAGAAAAATTAATGCCGCAATGCGAGGATAGCCCATTTTGGAATGAAAGTATTCATATTCCAAAATACAATTTTTGCTTTTTTGTACTACCACTTTTGTTATTTAACTTTTTCCTTTTCATTTAATGAGACTTTCGTGATGTATAACTAAAGTTAGGAGTTGGGGTTTGAGTTAAACATGTGATAAGCTTGGTTTAAAGATTATTATTATTTTTCCAGGAAAACCTAGAAAACATCGCCTACCTTTAACAAATGGTGGGTATTATTTCAAAATGCCCGCTGTCGAAAATAAAAGTGTTGACCAATTTTATAGAAAAACGTTTGAATGGATTTTTTTCTTACAATCTGATGTTACATGCTATACCATATCAAAGTGGAAAAAAAACTGTTGTACAAGGCGATACCAATTATTAGTCTTTGGGTTGAATTTCTTAACGATTTCTGGATGAAAATGTGATTTTTGTATTGATTTTTACACTGTTAAGATAGTATAGTGACCTGTTGTACTTGTCTTGGCATATAATATGATGTATATTACTCGCTTTTACCATGTCCCAGCCAATATGCTACAATTATATGGAAGTTTGATATGCTTATCTAGATACAAATTTAAGAGTTTAAAGAGATAGTTCATCCTGAAAATAAGTTGGTATAAATAAAAGCAGAATGCAACACATGGGAGAGCACCTCGCACGTGAAGTCACGAAATTAACTTTGTTATCCTTTGACGGATTTTCCTCAAACCTTCACTAATATGTTTCTCCTTTTATCAAAATCCAATTATTTTCAGGGTGCACTATCCCTTTAAAAAGTCTAGGAAATTAGGTTGGCATGGCTCACGTTTCTCTCCACTAAAACCCTTTGTGTTCGTGATAAAATGCTGCTCTATGGTGATGTGTGTATTACATGTGCAGGTGGGAAAAATAGCAGTTGAAGGCTTAAATATTGCCATGATTGAAGAATATGCCATGAACCTTACTGACATTGTATCATAATGCATATTCGAGCGGGCAATCACATTACATCATTAGCTGATGATTCCCAGCAGGCCAGTTTCCTCTAGCAGAGCTCATGTCATACAAAGGAATGATCAATTGATCTAGTCCTACCCCAAGCAAACATTTCGGACAACGGACAACACGTAGTATATTTGGTTAACATTTTAGTTTACCTTTCTCTAAACAGAAATAGTTTGAAGCTTTCACTAGTGGACCAAATGATAGGAATCAGACAAAAGTGAAATAGGACCAAATAGCAACATGCACGCCTAGTTATTGACCTTGAGTAAGCCAGCACCCATCCCTTCGTCTCAACACATGACGCCTGAATCGCATCTCCCTGAACCCCGTAGCACGGCTGCAACCCCGGCATTGAGGTGGTGGTGCTACTGCTCCTGCAGCGGGTCACCCAGAACTCCTGGTTGGGGTATAGATCCACCTGCTTATTTTGATAGTTTGACACCGGGGAGGCCACTCGTTCCCATCGACTCGTCTCCTCACACGCTCGCTTCGAAAATATCTGCAGGAGTGAATAGAGTACGAGAGAGAGAAAGAGAGAGAGAGAGAGAGAGAGAGAGAGAGAGAAGGAGGGGTGGTGGTGGGGGTAGGGGATAGGGGAGGGGGTAGGGATAAAAATATGTAATATGTAAGAAATGATACCAATAACATCTTTAGATTTAACTTTGAGTATTGTTAGATTAAAATAGAAATAAGGTATATATCTCGTTTTAAACACATGACTGTCTTCATGTCACCAAGAATGTATCAGTTACATGAAGTACATAAAAAGGTATATATATTTTCATAAACATACATATGTAAATATATATATGTATAACATCTATGTAATAAGATAAATAGATAAGATATATTGTTATATCTAAACATAAACATCATAATCAAAGTATCTTAAAATCGCAATAGCATTGATCAATTTTGCAAGAATAGGGTAATTCAAAGTTGAACATTGTTGTCAGGGTTTCTTTTGATGTAGAGTGCACTCAAACTAGATATTGTCTGTTCCAGATCAAAGCAAAACTATACACGTTCATGCAATGATCAAGCCCTGTTTTAGAATGTATATACGTATATACATATTTATCATTATAGAAAGAGGAAAGCAGGATGCAAATGCAGAGCCTCGTTCATCCACAAGGCATATAGATATTTGTATCAAGATCCATCAATTTCCGCAAGTTAATTGGTTATGTTAATTGTATCAATTTACATGTATTCCAAAACCACATGTTGGCCCTAATTTTTAGGCATTGTCATAAATCACTTTCTTTCCCCTGGGGACAAAACTTTAAAAAAAAACTCATCGGTCATTTGCGGAAAAAGACATTTTATATCCCTAAATAGGAATTCATTGTAAATGCCCTCTTATCGGCTCATGAGAAGGTGATAGAAACTAGATTTATCAATCTGTTCACTGATTAACTGTTTTAATTATGATATGGTATTTATTCCGTTTATCAATACGGATGAGGCTGTAGTATTTCAAATAATTGTTGTCGGCTAAAAATAGGGCGGAAACAATTACAAAGACCGGTCACTTTGTGCTTCTTCCAATTGTGTTACTTGGATTGATTTGTTCCCTATTCATAACTATTACCATCTACAACGACTTATATGGCGGTGAATTGTTTTCTTTTACTTGTGCTTTAATCTGAGGTTTGAGGTTAAATGCGATTTGTTTAACTGTATTGCATTCTCGTTCGTTCAAGCCACACGCCAATTTGCTCAAAGCAAATTTATCTCCAACAACAAAATATGTGAAAAAAACAAGCAAAGAATATATAGGGCTTGATTATTTTACGATTTTTGATAGATCGTACACAAATCTACATTTGTGAAGTAACATCACTATCACTATTTATTGCAAATGTGATATATAATTGTGCATCGCCAGCGTAAAACATCTTCTGAATGTTATGGATACTGGTTATACCTTCTAGAGGAGATTCTTTTTTTTTAGAATAGATAAAACTGGGCGAAGTACGGACCCCTGACATGCCTGAGGCACTTCTTGAGATATGGTATGTCTGGATGATTGCTCGTTTTCCAATCACTGCCGTATGAGTGTACTGATATAAATATGACTCTATCCATCTTGTTGCTTAGCTGCAAATGCCCATTCCAGAATGGTTGAAAAGAAATATCATTGTTTATGGTCTCGAATGCGCATGCAAAATGTAGTAGGTTAACCATCATTTCCTCCTCGTTATCTAAAAACGAATGAATGTTATTTGTTACTCGCAAAAGAGCCGTGTCGCTGCTATAACACGAGCGGTAGCTAGCTTTTGATTTTGCCTGCAGACTGAAAGTATTCAAATGTTGTTGCAAGTGAGATGCTGTTATCTTTTCTATAAGTTTGTCATAGAAACTCAGATGTGCAAAGGGTCAATCACTTTATGGTCAGTGGCTGGTAGGATCTATATAATGCGATCTCCTTCAAACTGTTTGCCCGTCAATCTGTTTGCTTCCTGGACGGACCAAGATAATTACATCTTTTTTTTTTTACCTCAGGCATGTCAGGAAATACATGCATGCGTACGCGTATCAATTAATTATGAGGATTATAATAGATATGTGAGATAACTGATTAGATTTACTAATAAGGCCCACTGCTATCTCATTTCCTTACGCCCTCTTGTGAACGGTAGTAAATGATCGCATCATAACAGTACTGTTGCCCCCGGCTGCTTGCCGTACAAACAATTCCATTTCCCATAAGGACGTAATGAAATGAGATCGCAGTGGGTCGTATTCCTAATCTCATTGGTACTGTCACAAACTATTGGGTGTTTAAGGAAATCATTTGTTAAATTTTTGAAGAAAACAAATTCTTACATGTAAAACTGGAATCGAGCCGAAATGTACACATCATAAAGTGAAAGGATATAATTTTTTTTTAAATGCAGGTTTCGTAACAACTAATTGATTATTATTCTTCCATTAATTCTTTGAACATTTGATAAGATTTGCATTTTTTTCTTCAAATTTGACCCTCATTTTATTTGTATCAGGTACCACACATGGTAACCCACAAGGTCATTTCTGCCCGAAGTGTCATGTATTATTGATGACACTGTAATTGCAGTTGGTAGTGAATGGACAGGTGAGATACATAATGAGCATTGTTGTGGTGAGAACAGAAAGTAGATGGTGAAGACAGGGGGGAGGGGCAGATCAAGAAGACGGAGAAAAGAGAAAGATCAGATAAGGGTATCAGATAAGAACAGTATTATACAGTAGGATAGCGTCAAACTTGGGGAAGGTGAAAGAAATACTGCTGAAAGTGTCGTACCGTTCCATCTGGCTTATTATATGCACTTTGCTGACTGGGTGATCTCTTAGGTGGGGCTAGGAGAGGAACATTTGGCTTAAAGTTGGCTGGGACAGAGGAGAAGGCAACACGCTCGTTTTGAGCTAGCTGGATAATGTCGAATACTGAGTATCCTGGGGGCGACCGAACAATCATTAGTGGAGCCGAGTCGATCTCGTTCGTATATTGGTCCACGTTCTGTGAATTTGGGTATGGTCAAAGAGAGAAAATATGCGAGGGAGGCATAAAGAGAAAGATAATGAAGCAGAAAGGGGAAAAAAAGAAAACAAACGAACAAAAGATAGAAAGCGTGTGAGAGAAAAAGATATTAAACAAATTACTGGATCTAAAGGTCAATAGTTATTAGTTTTTAACTTGTTATCATTATTCGACAAGACACGTACTATTCGCTGTGATCAGTGGATTTGTTCATCTTTTATAGAACACGAGCCACCATTTAATCATGCAAACAATATTTTGCTGGCTTTCTTTTGTATTGAGATCGATATTCAAATATCACACGATTGTGTCTGATTTTTTTTAAAACCTTTTTGCGCATCTGCGCTTCTGAAATTGTCTTTTCATTCATCTCAACTAATTTGTACTGCTTCTATACCCTTTCATATTTTAACAAGCGATACATAAAACAATCCCATAGAAAGCGATATTTTTGATAGCACATACAGATTTAATATATTGTGTCCATAGAAAACATTCTGCTCAATGGGGAGGTATACTATGTAAAAAAAGGTCTGACTTGTTTTTATAAATAGTATAGGTTAAACGATTGCACTTACCTGACCTAAACTTCTGTCCTCAATGTTTCTTAATTCGAACGTCTGAAGAGCTAGTATTCTTGATATAAACCCTGTGTTTGAAATCACAAAAGGAAAACGTGTTTACACTAACAAGGTCTGATATAAACGGTACTCTAATTGACAGGATCATTTAAACATTGACGTGATGTCTAGACGAAGGGAAAAAGGAAAGACAAAATAATAACAACGGTGGTGATAAACACATAATTTGATATTGCGGCCAAAATTAATTCATTGTTCTACGCTCATAACATTTTCGGTTTCATTAAGTACATACAGGTTCGTTAAACATACATGATAAAGAACTGAAGGACGGACAAACAATGAAATGTACATGAATGAACATGTTGCATGGCATATTTATCAAAATGACTGTAAGAAAATGCAGTTTTATATAAGGTGGAAAACGTGGTCTTTTCCAAACGTTCTTGACCTTATTTGCGAGGAAACTTATTGCAGTCTAACGTATTACGAGGGGGATTCTTTAGAGTTATCTTTAGATATATTTACGGATTCCCATTAGAGCTGATGACAGGATAAGAATACACATTGCGAAAGGCCCTTGGAATCTCAGAAAAGAAGGTATTGACTATCGTTGACTTTGAATACGCCCTTCTTATTACCTCCTTACTGCTGCCGAGAACGTGATTTAAGAAAAATCGTGGCTGTATGACGGACTTAAACGACTGAACTTCGTAGGTGTATTTTGTAAGACATACAAATGGGACGATATCACTCTTACAGTTTATGTTTAATCTTTATTTTTCCTTTTCTTCGTAGTTATGTCACTCTTTTTTAACTCTTGCAGATCTATTAAACCTACTCGAGGAGTTGACAATATCGTTTGTAAAGAGACGCCGGAAACAAAGAGATGAATAAAGAGCTATTCTAGTATTCACACACATTCTCTCTCTCTCTCTCTCTCTCTCTCTGTCTCATTCTCTCTCTCTCTCTCTCTCTCTGTCTCTCTCTCTGTCTCTCTCTCTCTCTCTCGTTATATATAAGGAAATAGTCTAGTCTATGACCAGAATTTCTTAAAAGCTCTTCATTTCCGGCGCCTCTTTACATACGATATTGTCAACTCTTCTAGTAGGTGTAATAGATCTGCACGACTTAAAAAAATCATGAATCATAGCTTAATATATTCATACATTTTATTCTTTGTGTCTGTCCGTCTCTATCTTCTGCGCTCATCATTTGATTTGAATATTTTTCTACTTCTTCTACTGCCAATTGTCCTTTTTCATTTTTTAACATTTAATATTCGTCCTTTCCCTTTGTCTTCGCTTCACCTTTATTGGATTTGATATACTTACAGTCCCTTTATCTCTTTAATTCTTTGACATTTGGAGCATTGCAAACCATACAAGAACCACACTCCCATGGCCTGTATCCACCCTCCGTCTCTCCTCTGACTTGATACCCGCCCCACTCTATCTATATGTCTCTATATCTCACACTCACTCCATATCGCTCTTTTTATTGGTATTTAAAATATATTTCTATCTCTCTGAGTAGCTGTAATAGATTATCAATGATTAAGATTTAAAAGAAACATCATGAAGTTCAATAAACTGTTCACGACGTATTAACTGAGCAGTTTATTCCACTTTCAAACACGTTTTTGGACATTTCTTGTTTATGTTTTTCTCTCTTCTTTTGATTCTGGCTTTCTCTTTGTCATTCCTTACTCTTATAGTACATTCATTATGCTTACAGTTCCCTTCTATCTTTGATTTCGTCGACATTTAGAGCTTTGTAACTCATATAAGAATTTCACTTCCGTGTCCGGTTCCCACCATCCGTCTTGTCTCTGTTTGTCTCTCTCTCTCTCTCTCTCTCTCTCTCTCTCTCTCTCTCTCTCTTCTATCTCTTTCTCTCTCTCTTTCTCATTCTTTCTTTATATCTATTTCACATACCCACTCCATATCTATCTCTTTCTTGGTATCTCCAACCCTCTGAGCATACGATATATCTTACTTTTTGCGTAGCTGTAGTAGATGTCTGAGATTTAAAAAAAAAAACATGAAGTTCAAGAAACTCATCACGATCAATGAACTGAGCATCATTGTCTACTTTTATACATGATTACAAATGTATTGAAGAAGATATGTCACATAGAAGTACTGTGATTAGGCTGAGCTTAGAGATTAAGACGAGAATTTTAAAATCAAAATAATTATGTAAACATTCAGTAAAAACAACACGGTATTGCAACTTCCGCTCGAGCCGTGGTCACTTAGAGTGACATTCAACCGAGCAAAACAAACCCAAAATGAAAATGGAGGAAGAAAAGGTCAGTCTTTTTGAGTGTTAGCTTCGCCGTCTCCCACTCTACCGTCTCAAACCATTATCAGTAAATTGGATCTGGTTGTTTGTCTTAACGAGCGGCGACAGGGTAAATTCGTGATGACGAGAAGACTCGAAATTATCATATCATCAGAGATCTCGAGAAGGCGTTGACTTCAAGTCCTCACTTCCAGCTTGGCTGAGAGCGTGACGCTGCCCACCTTCTGTCGGCAAGAGACTATCCGTCCTTTAAGAAGATGCGATCCCGCGGGAGTGTCTTGAAGGATCACTCCACTCTGGACAAGACGTTCCGATGCAGCTTAGATCGGAAGGCAAAAGTCTTAAGGGTGCTCTGGGTTGCATATCCTCGTGCAAATCCTCCTTTCCCCGAGATTCGCCGTAAGGATTGCCTCATTTTCCGTCTCTATCTTCGCACCCTACCCTAACCCCAAACCCCCATAATACACCCACCAATCTATTTTTCAAAAACATAAATTCAGACCACAACATCTATCATCACTTCTTTTTTCCATTTCTGATTAGCATTTTATTTGATATTTGGATTCCTAATGTAACAGAGAGACAAATCAGCACCTAAAAGGGTATGTCAGTTCATATACTAAAATGATAAGAAATAGGTAATTATTCAAATATCTCTTGATATATTAAATATTCTTGTATTGTTTCATCATTGATTTCATGTACTCTTGTGTTTTCTTTTTTATTAAAGTGGCAAATATCTATTTAATCATTCTGTTACATAAAGCAATATTATTTAATTCAAAACAATCATACAAGATCATAATCGAGAATATTCAATCATTTATCGCGATTATTTTACAATTATTAAGATATTACTCTTATTTTGATTTCCATACCTAATTTGAATATATACTGCATGTCAGAACAGAATATGGGGCGAGTATAAATACTGATATTACACTTAAAATATTCCTATAAATTTGCGTGAAAATTAGTATTTTTTTCATTATTGTTGCAACAGAAACACACTTAGGTAATTATTTCACCATATTTGTGAAAGTGTCTTCCTTCTTTCCTTTTCCGTTTTATATTAATATCATCTATTGTCATGAAGTGAAATGGAAAGTTGCAATATTAAAATTTGTTATTACAAATCTTGCAAGTTCTGACGTCATCATTGAATTCATTGAGGCGTGACTATGGCGCCATCGTGGCGGATTTGCACCCGGCGCTTGTTTAGTCACGTGGGCGCAGTCCTCGGTTGAAGAGGCGCCATGCACTCACCGCATCTAAGGAGTAAATATTGGTTGTAACACAGAGGTCATTGTGGGTATAGTGTCGCTCTCCTAGATTATTGCACTGTTAGATGCTTGCCTCGTGTTAGCCTGGTTCTCAAAAAGCATTCAGGCTAGGTCACGAACGATCAATTGGTTTTCGGTTACATCTTTGAGTAGTTTATTACTCCCACAAAAGAATACATATATCTTGAATGACAAATTTGTTTACTGTACAGGGAAACGGAGAAGCAACTGATATATATATATATATATATATATATATATATTCATTTAGAATTCATCAATGTCAATACGCATTCGATATGATATTTTAGATATGAGATTTTCTTTCACCACACTCCTTTCCTCTAATTCTACTCAATTTGTGTAATAGTTCCTTGGTTAGTTTCTTAGATTATTAGAATAAGAATTTGCCCATAATACCAAACACTTTGCTTGAAATGGTATATGTAAAAGTGTCCCTATAATACTGTCCTACTCTGACAAGAGAAAGCAACTAACAAAAGAGATTTTTCTTGTAAATGAGCACATGTGTCTGTCACTTGCATTGGCATCAGTGCAACACCAAATCACGTTAGGGAATGCTGGGTACAATCTAAGAGCTCCAAAAACCCAGATTTGAGTGATTTGTCACTTGCTTCCTTTTGTCAGAGTAGGGCAGAATACTTGTTCATATTCATATTAGGTGTTTCCATAACATTGCCTCACGACGTGTGGGAGTCATTCTCAGCTGCGCAATTCTTTAAAGTCGTTTTATCTTTCTATCTTGCCATATGTATTTCAAGGAACGAGAGAGACCCAAAACAGGATTTGAAGTATTCAACAAATGGCTAATAACAACCAATCTAAAAATGTAAGATTCATTCCCTTAATACTATCATACTACCTTTTATGCTGACATTTTCTCTGTTTATTCGCCAATCCCACGGGGAGTTTAAAGCATAACTAGTAAATATGTGCGCGCGTGCGCTCATGTCCTTCGCTGTTATGTTCCTTCATTGCATGGGTGATCATCTTAATTCTTGCAGGGAAGCCTAAACAAATACTTGGTTAAGAAGCGGATCACGGAGGCTCATGACAGGCGTCTTGGAATCTGCCTCCGCAAATGTCAGATGGCGGATCCGTTCCCTAAAATTGGAAATGCAATATTGATAGCAGGATGCCGACACGCAAAAAGCAAAAAGTCAAAGATCTTGCGGTGATATTATGAAAACGTCGAGAATGGCCGAAGTATTGTCAACCGTTGCAGCAAGGGACAATTCGTAGGAGGCATGTGATCATATCATTTCTGCAACCATAACTCAATGATGAACCATGCCACAACGATTGGATTAACGCTGTGGGCAAAACATTAACTTCAAAATCCACGGAATAGAAAACGGCTCTCATATTCAACAACGCGATATTAATGTTGGGTTTATTACTTATTTTTGAGTTCAATACAAGCTACCAATATTTTCAATCAGAAAAAGTTATCGTGAAGTAAAGATATCAACGCTTTTCAAAATAGCATTTAAATATACAGAACGAATACATTTCTAGATGAAAGCAAAAGAAGAGTACTGAGATCAGAGGAAATCATGAAAAGAACATTAAGCTCATCTGATGAGTCAGCATAGGCTTTGACACAGCGTGTGTGGTTTTTAAGGTAAGGTACATAGGCATTTTCTCAAGGTAAATTCCTTTAAAGGATTTACCCTAATTAGCTTATTGCATTCGACAAGTCACAGGTTAATGATGGGTTTTAGAAAGTACAATACCGCCATAGCATATCATTATGTTTAAAGGCAGCGATTGGAATTTTAAAATTTGCTCCAAATATGCCTGGACTACGTGAGAACGAAAATGAGAAAGTGCCAACGCCGAAACACTGCTCTTATCAATGCAACACGTTGGCGGCTGTGAATAAGTAACTATGATGACGATTTTTAATGAGCGTAAAAATCACCTCTAGACGAAATTTAAAGATTTGTGGTGTGTTTGAAAAGCAGAAAATAGCTAAAACGTATTAGAAATGGTTTCAAGGCGAATCTCATGAAAATGTATTAAAAAGTGATTTCGCATATCTTGCACGTATGGCGGATATCAAGAGGCAGCTCAGAAATTATATGTAAAATCTCCTAATATATACGTCAACTCAGTTTTCCTTTTTGCAGTAAACGTCTTCCTGAAATTAGTTTGACGGAACTTGGGAAAATGCTTACAACACGCGGAAGCAAATATTATGAGATTTTGCGATCAGTTGGTAGGTCACATATGAAAGAAGGCTGGAGTACTTTATGTCTACAAGTGCAATATCATCAATGGTACAACGGTCGGGTATATACCGCATTGCCTCGTCCTCCACTGCAAACACACGAACGCATACACGCACACACACACACAAACACACACACACACACACACACACACACACACACACACACACATACACACGCACTGTTCTCTCACTCGTTCATCTCTCTCTCTCTCTCTCTCTTAATCCCCCCATCTCTATCTCTCTCTTCTCTCTCTCTCTCTCTCTCTCTCTCTCTCTTAATCCCCCCATCTCTATCTCTCTCTTCTCTCTCTCTCTCTCTCTCTCTCTCTCTCTCTTAATCCCCCCATCTCTATCTCTCTCTTCTCTCTCTCTCTCTCTCTCTCTCTCTTAATCCCCCCATCTCTCTCTCTCTCCTCTCTCTCTCTCTCTCTCTCTCTCTCTCTTAATCCCCCCATCTCTCTCTCTCTCTCTCCTCTCTCTCTCTCCCTCTCTCTCTCTCTCTCTCTTGCTATCATATCTCTTCATCTATGTACCTAACTGATACTCTCTCTTTCTTTGTCACTACTCGGTATCTGTCACTCTTCCTCTCTTCTTCCCTTCCCTTATTATCTCCAATTTTGAATCCCTGTTTTTTCCATAGCGACCACATTATTTATTTGACCTTCGCAATCATTTTTTTTACTTTTAACTAGAATAAACTTGAGACTTTAATCTATTTTCCAAGAACTCACTGTGTTAATGGTGTTTGTGAACTATATGGGTACA
Organism: Arbacia lixula; assembly: GCA_963669155.1. Taxonomy (NCBI): domain Eukaryota; kingdom Metazoa; phylum Echinodermata; class Echinoidea; order Arbacioida; family Arbaciidae; genus Arbacia; species Arbacia lixula. The sequence continues at coordinate 675,135 of OZ022597.1, forward strand.
TCCATCCTAACCGAATAAACTGGTTCCTAAAATAGTTTTAAGCTCTCGTTTCTCCAACTATCTCCCTCTTCTATCTGTCTCTCTCTCTCTCTTTCTCTCTCTCTGTCTCTGTCTCTCTCTCCGTGTCTCTCACCCAAACACACCCAAACACACACACACACACACAAACAAACACCCTCTCTTTCATTTTGGTTGCTTTCTCTTTTATACAAACGCACAAACTTACACGCACACACGTTCACTCATACAAACACCCTCTCTTTCATTTTGGTTGCTTTCTCTGTTATACAAACGCACAAACTTACACGCACACACGTTCACTCATTTTCTTTAGGCGTGTCTCTCTCTCTCTCTCTCTCTGTTTCTTTCCATACATGTAATTCCTTTTATCTTAATACACGTCTAAAGTATTATTGCTTTAATTTACTCGTCTGTATGTATCTGTATCTCTCTTTCGCTTCCTCTCTCTCTCTCTCTCTCTCTCTCTCTCTCTCTCTCTCTCTCACACACACAGGCAAACACCCTGCCTTTCGCTTGTGTTGCTGTCTCTTTTATACAACCGCACACACGTTCACTCCTTTTCTCTAGGCGTGTGTGTGTTTGTGTGGGCGTCTCTCTCTCTCTCTCTCTCCGTAAATCCATTTATTCCAGTATACGTCTAAAGTATTGATGCTTCAATTTCCTCGTCTGTATGTATCGCTATCTCTCGGATCCGTCGAACTGCCCAAACATTGACCATTATTACTGGTTTTATACCTTAATAATTCTGTAATGTAGCCAAGAGCTTGACCAAGAAGTGTTTTGTATGTAATTAGTATGACCTTGAATGCTATTCTCTGCCGCATTGGTAACCAATGCAGGTTTCCTAATATTGGTGTAATAAGTGTATATTTCGTACAACCCAATAGAAGCCTTGCACAGGTGTTTTACACAGTTTCAGTAATTGTAAAGCTAACATAAACATCATGTATCCTTTAGAATTTGTATAATTGTATATGTCCTTCTGTTTATATGTATCTTGTGTGATGTCACATTCTTTGTTTGTATCAATGTAAACCAGTGAAAGTGAAATTTCCAATTGGACAATAAATTGCTATATATATCTATATATCTAAATCTATCTCTTTCGCTCTCTCCCTCTCACACACACACACAAACACAAGCAAACCCCTTGTTTTTCACTTTTGTTTCTGTCTGGTTTTTTATGCACACACACACACGTTCACTCCTTTTCTCTAGGCGTGTGTGTGTGTGTGTCTCTCTCTCTCTCTGTCTCTCTCCGTAATTCATTTTATTTCAATACACGTCTAAAGTGTTCTACCTTCAATTTATTTCATTTTCCTCGTCTGTATGTATCTCTCCCTGTCACACACACTCATACATACACACATACACATCTCTCTCTGTCACACACACTCATACATACACACATAAACACACATCACACAAATACCCTGTCTTTCTCCCTCCATGTCCCCATCTTCGCTCATCTTGTTCATCCACTCTATTATACATCACTATCAAGGACTATTATCTGTATACAACCATCACCAATCGCCCCCCCCCCCCCACCTCCCCCCGTACCTTCCTTTCCTTTTGGAATTACGTTACTGTCCATATCCTTCTCATTTCGCCTTCAGTCTATTAAAGAGAATATACTGTACTGGGATAACAAAAGGCCTTCAAAAAGTGATCGTGAGTAATCTTCTTGCCAATGGTCTTAAATTCACGCATTGTCTATTTTAGAAACTTGCTGAAAGTTATTTGCCCTCAAATTATCCACATTTGGATATCACGAATCCTCAAAGTGTTCGGCACTAACACTTGAGGATTTGTGATTTAATCGGTTATTACTCCATTTCAGGGAAAATCGCTTTAATGGACAATACGTGAATTTAAGACCATTGGCAAGGAGATTACTCACGATCACCTTTTTGAAGGCTTCAGATCTTCCAGTACAGTATATATTCCCTTTAACTAACTCTCTATAACAGCACATTTCTCTCCCCACCTCGCCCACTTTCCCCTCCTCACTCATTCTTCCTCCTCGCTCTGCCAACTCTGTCTGCTTCATCATGTTTCGACTCCTCTCTAATGACGCCTTAAGTGGTCCAATCTAGATGATCATTGAGGTTGAAGTGATATCAATGGCATTGGCCTTCCTAGGGCACTGCATCTTATAAGCACAAGGAAGCATCATCTGCAACTGATTTGAGTTCTATGAAATCAGCACACGTCTAAAATAGATGTAGCTATTTTTACAAGGACCCTATAATGATTTCTCACTTTGATTGCTTACATCATAGCCGTAAATCTTGGCAAATAAGTGATATATGGGAAACGGTTTGGAATTACAAGTGACTTAAGTCTACATAACATACCAATTGTTTAAAGACATGCTATAACCCTTTTGCAGGTGAATTCGTTTGCTGTGAAAATCACGGAAATGGAAGGAAAAACTGTACAAGACCATTTCTCCCAATAATAAACATGATAAAGCTGGCAACTGACTTTGAGGTGACTAAAATCAATTACAAGATATCCTAGATATAGCCTAGTGACCAGGACTACAATCAGCACACATTATAATTCTCCAGCCCGACTTGTCCGTACAGTGGCCAGTGATTGTCTTCGATAATACAACCAGTGCGTATAACCATGGTCGCTACGAAACTGGGGCATTTTAAACGTGTACAGGGATTGTTTTTCACTTTTCCTGACAAGGTTTGTTAGGCTATGACTGTGAGATTTCAAACATATAATTTTTAATTGATACTGCTAATTCATGCCAGGTTTTATGGGTTTGTAAAAAGGCTACCTTGTCTTAAAACATTAACGTGTCATTGTATTATAAATCTTTAATTTGCAAGATAGAACGGGTTCTTTTTAAAACGCATGTAGTACGTTGTTTACATACCTAATTACTAGTTTTATTTGTGAATATGATTTTCTGGGTTTATTTTGACATCAAAATTAAGTTTGTGTGAAGTCAAATATCCAACAATTTATTCATGATTTACTATTTTATATATTGATTGAAATATTTTAGTTGAGTTTGATAACAACAAGTAAAAAACTGCATTCATCATATTCATTGTAAAACAATATGTGCAGATTCTGCGACGTGCCCTCTGGTTGCGCGCAAATCCATATATCTTCGTAAGGATAGAAATTTAATCTTTTGACAGTTTCTAATTATCTTCACATCAACCTCTCAGCTATATAATTTTATACAATAGTGTTGAAGGACTTCTTCTAAAAGGGTTTGAATCCGCCTTAATGATATTATAGACAAATGTTTTTTTTTTCTTTTTCTTTTTTTACTTTTCTGCAGAGGTACATGAAACATTAAAATCATGAGGCGCTATTTTCCAGTCTTGGTCGTCTAAGTACAGAGTTGTTAACCAATAACATGCCACTAATAGATAATTTTTTTAATTTATACACACATATCCCATAGAGCAATATTACGTCTAGAACACAAAGGGTTAATGGTCCAATGCAGGGCTGGTTACTCATGTCTATCCTTATACAGATGACTATATTTGATTACAGCAGGAGTTAGCACCTTCTGGAGGCAATATGATATGTTATTCGCCTAAACGAGAGCAATACTTATTATCATACGAGGACAAAGCACAGTATTAAGCTATACACGTGTATACCTTAATACACGGGAAGCTGCCTAATCCATTTTGATATAGAACACCGAGTCGGAGATCTCACTCATATTCCATGTAGATTATAAGTATTGTTACAATTTCGAGAATTAGACGTCGTAATCATATAGATCCTCATGCCAGGCGCTTTTCTTATTGTTTCTTAGTCTTGTTTTTTCTTTGGAGGGTGGCTGGTGGTGGGGAGTGGAAAGTATAAGAGGTAAAATTGAGGTAAAAATCTAATGCGAAAACATTCTTGAGAAGAAAAACGTTTGTTAAACATTTTGCGGCAATGTGCACCTCTTTGGGAGTTAAAATGTTACACGCTTTGCGCATGACGTAGGTTCTGATAACAGCTTTGTGGTGGCGCCATTAAGAGTTCCAGATTTGAAGGACTGTCCTAAAATTGCACTTGCGAGGCCAACTAACATTTCAGACTCGAGTGATCTTCCGTCACCATGTTAAAGAGGATCAATCATTGGAACCATGAATTCAAGTATACATTCTTTTGGTCCATGTTTGATGTGTTGACAGGGTAATGTATACGTGTGGAAATTAAAAGAAACCAGCAAAACGAAATCATAACACGAATTAGCTTCAGTCACAAGGCGTGCGTACACAATCATCTACATTTTTTTCCCGAAGACAATCAAGCGGTTCTTATTTCGAGGTACCTGACTCGTTTAACCTTGGTACTAATACAGATTGCTGTTAAAAAATGTGGAGTCAAATGTAACAAGATTGTTTTTTTTTACTGTGAAGACATATATCAACAGAATCTGAGAAGAGGCTTATCTAGGTAAATAAATCATGTAACACGAAACCTGAGGTGTATGTTCTCACAGGGTGTTATAATGCCAACAGTCAATGATAAAAAAGGTTATTGATAGAATGCAGGACATGGAATTTACATCCCGACTATCATGTGTTCTTTTAATTCTTTCGCTAAGACTGAAGCTATAAAATAATCCATAAAGCTCAGAGGAATTATAGAGGAATGTTTTATTTTTGCTAAAAGTAGACAACATGATAAAACAACGAAAGGCGAAAAAAAATTGTAAGTAGACTTCAATAATTGTATATCTATTTCACAGTGATATTGTTGGAAATCTAAAATCGATAAAGACTATGAAGCGATCAATATTTGTAGAAAGTGCGAAATGTTTCAGATGTTTGGTTAGGGGTCTTGTTTGAAAAGGCGCGAAAGTTGGAATGGAAACAAATATAACTAATCAGGTTACGGGTTATACCACTTACCTGATATGATGATCACTAGGAAAGCCAATTGGCCCTTTGTATACACGATACAGCACATTGCAGATGTGTGAGGCAGCGATCTGTTCTTCTGCTGATCCCCACCTGCCGGCCACCTTCTTTCCCTTCGACGCCGGTCCTCAAAACCCCAAAGAAGTGGCGGGGTGACGAAACGGCGTCCCCCTTCTCAATAAGAGAAAAACCTTAATGAGATCACCACAATGAGTTGCCCGCGCTGCCAGCGACCGCCGCTGTAGACGAAATAGAGTATCTTAAAGCAACAGATGAATTCCCTCCCGGCCAAAGTTGTCAGGGAGATCTTCCGCTTTTTAAATGACCGCCGCCGCCCAAATCGCTCGCCCATGTACGCGCCACACCTTTCCTAAAAAAATACAGACCCCGTCAAAACCTCACTCCTGTTTGGTGATGGGAGATTAATTTTAACGGTCAGTGGGAAATGGCTTACTACCATACAACGCCGGCTCTCGTGGTTGGCTTGTGAAAGCAGCTTTGAATGAATCACTTTTTATATTTCTACTTTTCGGTGATAAACGCTGACGAATTGTGCTGTCTTCTTGCCCTCCCTCTCTCTCGCTCTGCCCATCCTTGGTTGGTGGCTTGCATCCCGAAGGGGACCTCTTTTCGACCGTTCGCTCGGGAAAACTCGGCGAAGTCTCAATGGATTCGGCCGACATTCGGCATGAGTAATTAGCCTTGAGCGGCGGACTACGAGAATCACGACCGATATCTTCCCTCCAGTGGTTGAGATAAGCGCGTGGGCACGAGGCAAACACAAGAGGAAAAAAGGCACTCGGACAAAAAAAAAAACCTGCGCGAAATCAACTACCGCATTCTAGGATGACGATGACGAAAACGAAAAAAAAAATCTCCTCCCGGTTCTCTGCTTCCGACGACTCGCAAGAATCGCGTCGTCGTTGTCTTCCGCGCGTCTCTTTTTATATGAGTGCTCATCGCTCGTCAGCTAATTAGTACAAAGGTACTCATTGCTCTGATCTCAGCAGGGTTAGAAGATGGATGCGTGTGGAATTCCGGATCCATTACTCTCCCTCTCCTACGGTTTGATGTAACGAGCACTTTTCCGCAAGACGTATGGCAAGAGAGCCAGGGCGGCAAGAGGGTACCTTTCTTCGCCGAAAATGTGTCGCGCAGTTGCCAGGGGGGATGCTAATAACATGCATCTACATTGTCGTTTCCGCTCCAGGCCAAAAATGGGGGTAATCATGCATCGTTCACACTTTAACGGGGATCCTAGTTCCTCCCTTCATACGTTCTTTATTGTTTTTGACTTTGTAGCAACTCTCCGTCAAACTCCATCACAAGATATCGTATACTCCCCCATATTGTCATCGTGATCCTGCATTCAGTCCACATTCCATCTCCAGCTACTATAAATTATGCAGCATACTCAGTCAACATCGTTTGAGACTAGCGATCTGATTGTGATAAGCGAATGCATTAGAATTGTGACGAAAGAAACGTTATTAGAAAAATGCATCGAGAGTAATGGATATGTCCGTAAAACACCCACGATCAAGCATGGCTTAATATTACTCACGTCAACGTTCAAGAAAACACGGAATCGAAATTGTGTATCGTGTTTCTACCACATAAACAAATTAAGATATCATGATGTTCATGTTGTAATAAGATACCATGATAGTACGCCAATACCGTAGTTAACAAACAAACAGCATAAATGAATGACGAAAATAGATCCATTCTAGAGGGCATTCATTTGTGTTTTCTATATTGGGTGAAAGATGTGTCTATTTTTCTTTCCTGAGGACATTGTTATTGAAAATTTACCAAACACGTAATCCATCTTACCTATCGTATCGTCCTCACCATTACGTCCACTGATCAACCTATGTATCCTATGCTCTATACTAAAGGTCATATACTATTATTACTCATCATATAGGTAAAATCACAGGCTTTGTCCTTGTAACGAGTGGGAAACTGTTTAATCAAATGGGTCACCTAGACACATTGGGTGAATAATGGAGAGAAATACATTCAATTTTGAATATTTTGCTTATAACGTGGTTGATTTTGCATTTTTCGATTGTGTTCGTGGGATACGTATGATGCCAAACAGATATCGATGGCAATGATCGATTGCAAACCATTGATCTGCCTGGAGAGTGGGAGAGTCGTGTGCATGTTTGTTTCTTTGATTTGAGACCTTACGTGTATTGTCTTGACAAGTCAGGCAAGGCCACTGCAATCCCACTCAAAATGCTGGTTTTTACCGGTTCACAAGCGAAGGAGATGTACGTGTAGTTTTCCGGAAATATTGTGGATAACTTTCCAGGAAATAAAAAAGGATAATATCTACGTCGCAACATCCCTTCTCCTTCATCCACTCCCTCTCTCTCTCTCTCTCTCTCTCTCTCTCTCTCTCTCTCTCTTTATCTCTCTCTCTCCCTCCCCCCACTCTCTCTCTCTTCAACTTTTCATAATCGCAATACGAGAAACGATTTCCTTTACTCGTTGTATTTATCATGCGTACAAACTCAGTATGGTAAAAGTGATTCCGTGGACAAAATTAATTACATGTAATCAATAATAGTGTTTCATTCTGTTTTCTTTGGCGTCCACTGAAAATAGTTCAAGTTTTCCTACACTGCTTGCATTACATCTCAGTTAAGAATACGGGTCTTAGTTTTTAATGATCTATCTCACTGTTTACACCGTACTCTCTGTCCTCCCCTCTTTTTTTCTCCTTATCTTCTTTATTTTGCCCAAATGACGTCTCCACGGCTTTGGCACCACTCTTGTTTTTCTCTCGTTTGTCTCTAAAATAATGTATTTCATTCTTCTCACGCTACTCTCCCATTGTATGATTCAGTTTCTATCCCTCCTTCATTTCTTACTCTTCCATGAGAATGTCCACACGGCTTTGGCACCATTCCACAGTTGTTGACATGTTTGTGTGAACACGGTCTGGCCCACAAACCCTTGCGATTGGATGCTTATCTCGTCATAACGTACTTGTTGCCTCCTTGAAGAATCAATGGCCAATATACTCACTGGCGTGCGAGGGGTATATATGTATATATATCTTCATCTTGAGCCGCGTTTTGCTGGAACTTGTTGAGGGGCTCCCAAGCCTCCAAGAGAATATGGGGCCTATAAAGTCCTCTGACGTCAGATGGGCAGACAGGAATGTCTATAAATATACCACTAGATTCGGTGTCGTCATCGGCGTGATTTATAAGCCCTCATGAATATTCACGAGTGTGAAATCGACACAGTATATTGCGTAGAAATAGGAGTGCAGCGACTGGGGACCTTTCTTACAGAGAAAATGGGTTAATTATGTCACAGCGTTAGACGGGATTTCGTTGTTGTCGTTATTAGTTTTAGGAAAATATTTGCTTAGTTCCTGAAGTATTTTGTTGTCATTTAACAACGTCACTGGATAAATATATATTTTAGTTGGTTCCTCCTAATCTCCCCCTTTTGTATATATATATTTCTCTCAAGCTATGTAACAAAGTTTTCAACTCACTGTTTTAAACCTTGCCTCTTTAACTTCCCATCCGTTATTATGATATGATCATCATATTGATTATCATTACCGTTACAATTACAGATATCATACCATATTACATCTAAATACGTGTCGTGCATGTGTACGTATCTGAACATTATGGTGTGTACATTGAATTCCCTTGTTCTCAAGTCTGTCTGCACTAGTAAATGAAGAAAACATAAGCGTTGAAAAAGAGTGTTCTCCTGGTTAGCATGTATACAATGTAATGTCTTAACAGTTCAATTCAGTAGAACTGAAAGTCGTAAGAAGGGGATAAAACACCATTAAACTCTTTGATGAAACCAGGTTCCAGTTTTACATCATAGAGGTAGTGTTTTATTCTTGTTCGTCTAAGGACGCATAGAAAATTTCCCACCCACGGACTCCAAAGCAGTGGATTAATAGTATAGCATTTTGGGTCAGAGTGGATTTTCTTTCATTTTCATTTCCTTTTCTAGAAAACAAGCTCTTAAATATTCATAACATATCATTTGTTCTGCCATCGATAAATGCATATTTTCCTACCTGGGGATACATATGGTCTAAGTTTATGGGTCATCAACTCCATTTATTGCCATGGTTTCGAGATAACGGGCTATTCTGAGAGATCTTTGAACGAATGCCTTAATTTGGTGTACAGCATTCATGTATCGAGATAATAATAATTTTTTATTATAACTAGGTTTTTACGGCTAATTCATCATTAGAAATGTCTTATTTAACTCACAGTTACCTTGACTTGTGCCGCTATTTTTTGTTCTTTCTTTTTCTCGTATTTTGTGATTGTTTGTTTGTTTGTTTTAAGTAAGTTTGTTGGTTCATAATCAGTGTAATTCTAGATTACGCCGAATGCAAAAAACGGGCTTACAATCAGTTTGTTGTGTATCAATCTCTGTAAGCGTGAATATTGTTTTAATTGAATTAATGATTTATTTTCTGTTCATATGTTTTGTAAATATTGTAAATAGTACTGATCAGTATCATTGTAGGACACAAATGATTATTCCCAATACCTCACAAGGTGACAAGGGATCAATAAATTGTATTTGTCGTTATCATTGCCATTGTCATTGTCATTGTCATTGTCATTGTCAGATAGATTCGTCCTTCTAACAAATACAGTGGTTCACCGGTACAAACACAAACAAAAAACACTCGTACCCAGAACGCATCCTTAACTACAGCTATATTAGAAGGAGAAGTTGGCATTTGATGAATAGTTGATAACATGAACAACAGGCATGGCTTTAAAGGATTAATCGAAAATTACTCTAGGTTTTATGACCTCTCAAACGGTGTCAATAGAGAAACACGTACGTTCGAAGCTAATTGCATACATCCGGCGTAAAAGCAATCAAAAGATGAACTTAATCAGGAGCACAAAAGTCTAGATAATCCTTATGAGCAGGCTACGAAAAATGTAAATTATCATCATTAAGAGTGATTGTCGTTATAAGCCCAAGGTACTTTCTCATAATGATGACATACATGACCAATAAAAGACGAAAACGTGCTTTTACGTGTCAGTGAATTGTATGGTGGATGATGAGCACGCTGGCTCGTACCCTTTCTTTTTGCTAGCAACCTCCCAAATTCAACATGACAGAGATCATTCCCGCCTGCGTAAAAAAAAAAAAAAATGTGCTCGTATAATCACTGTAGTATAGTAGTAAGCTGTTAGGTCTTGCAGAGTTCGTTGCAGAGTTCCTGGGTTCGAGCCCAGCCCGATGCGTATACCCCTGAACAGGGTGTTTTCTAATGTTTGTCCCTCTCAACCCAGGTGTAAAAAGGGTTACCTTGCAGGTTTTACTCCTGATCTAATTAGATCAACTACCTTCTAGCTCTGAATATAATACGGCGGATCGGCTAGAGCCTGGATGATAATCCAGCTCTTTAAACGTCCCCTCATATTAGTAATGTGATATATTTAAGTCGGTTATCATTACTATTGTTGTGCCAAGCATGTAAATAACGCTTTTCTGCTATAATCCTTTTTTTTTTCTTTATGCCTATATTTTGTAACTGTGAACCTGGTCTTTTGTTACGCGGATAAAAATTTAAAGGGACCCTTTGAAATTGTGTCCGCATAGCAAAATAGCATGCTCATAGTGTATCGTTTCCAGTAACACCCTGTGGATCGAGGCACGTCTGGTATTGAATATCAATTTTCACCGTAACACTTAGACGTCTTCGCAGTAGTCCGTTCGGGGTTCATTTCCCGTTAATATACATAAAAGGACATCCACTTGTTTTCCTGGAATGCCTGTATTTTCGACAAATTCCCCGTACCTTAATGACACTCTGCTCACGTTTCCGAGGAAAGTGGAAGAAAAGTCACCACCCAAATTCTTTATTTTCTCAACAGTTTGAATATATTTCTAATTTCAAGATAGACTCATATTTTCCACACTTTTGCTGATCATTGTCACGGATATCTATTCTCACGTTCCCTGTATAGTGCCCTCTTCATACATGTTGTATCCGTGATTAAAGTAATGGCTGGGCCATGCAAGTTAACATAACAACATGTACCTTCGACTTGCCGCAAGCCATTGAACAACTCGAGAGTAGGTATATACCAATGACATTGTTGCATTGGCATTATCGAGAAGCTTCCTTTGAATTAAAACAAAAAAGAAGAAAGAAAAGACGATTGTTGTTGCATTTTTTTTTCCGAAGTAACACACACACTTCCCAATGTATTAACATGGAGCTACCACATATGCGACTTATACCTGCTTCCGGCGATGTGATCAGGGGTGTCCGATGTCAAATAAGAGATCTGTGTCCTTATCATTTTACCCCCTCCTTTTCTTTCTCTCTCTCTCTCTCTCTTTCTCTCTCACACACACACTTTCCTCTTTTTCTCTCTCACTTCCCCTTCTCTCTCACTGTTGAGTCTGCCTTCCCATCTCTGCCTTCATATCCCTCTGCTCTCTCTCTCTCTCTCTCTCTTTCTCTCTCTGTACGTTGCTTGGTTTATTCGTCTGTTTACCCATCTTTGTCACATTTCTGTCTGCCTTCCAATATTTTCTTGCACATATATCACTTCCCTCTCTCTCTCTCTCTCTCTTTCTCTCTCTCTCTCTCTCTCTCTCTTTCTCTCTCTCTCTCTCTCTCTCTATTTCTCTCTTTCTCTCTTTCTCTCTTTCTCTCTCTATCTCTCTCTCTCTCTCTCTCTCTCTCTCGCGCTCACTCCGTCTCATTCCGTTGCTCGTTACCCTATGTTCTGTTTTCAGCTGCGCTCTCTGTCTCTCTTCCTCTCTTTCTCTCTCTCTCTCTCTCTCTCTCTCTCTCTCTCTCTCTGCATAATCCTTTCTGCATCTCACTTCTTAACCGTACGCACGTGGTTTCCGAAACACAAAAAGGTCATTTTGAATTATAATCGAACTACGTGTAGGGTTGAACCTAATGAGATACACGAATGTTCAGGTTTTCACTTAATCCATTAAGGTATGGGCTCACACTTTCCTTTATTATCAGACCAATTATACCGTCAGCCAACAGAGATTGATCGAGTGACTGGCCGGGCAAAACAAGTGACTCATTACAGGAGAAGACTGAATGGCTATAAACCGCACGGACCTGGGCCCAGTCTTATCAAGAGTTGCAACTTGCCTTGCGATCTAAATCATTCGTAACACTGTACCTTATAGATAGGGGATTGGACTTGCGATCGATTCAGATCAACGGCAACTCTTGATGAGACGGGGCCCTCAACAGTTTAATGTGGCGGTGCTAGAACAAGGAGGTTGATCGTGAACAGAGGAGTGTGCGTAGGATTGGATTACCTAATCCTGATTTATTTCCGGAATAAGAGCCCTGTGTTATTTTCGAAATAATATGCAATTTTTGTGTTTGAAATAACAAATATCACCCTCAGAATCATCCTTGTGAAAGATAAATCTACCAAATGCTGACAGAAATCGGACAAGGTTATATTTTTTCTTTGCAATATGAAGGAGTTGTATAGATATATTTCATTAACTAGTATAATGTGTTGTCTTGCATATTGCGATTTCTCGTATTGAAGCCGGGTAATCTATCGTATGAATAATATAGTGAATACGAGGGATTGTCTTATCATTTGCTCTTGCTCTTACGTTTCATAACCTTTCCAAACTTATCTCAGAATTTTTAAATGTTTGTTCATGCAATATCTTTAATCTTCGTCACTACCCAGCATGTTTAAAGGTATATTGGAACTGAAAATATGTATAATGATTTAATTAATTACTTAATTCTTAATACATATGTAAAGATAAAGTAAAGCTGCTACTCCTCTTTGTAGATTCAGATGTAAATACCACAGTTTACCTGTACATAGTAATAGGTTTCCTGAGACATATTGTATTATAATGTATGTCAGATACAGGTGCTAAATTTCACTATTTATTTGTTTGCCCTTCTTTGAGGAGAGAAAAAATATCATTTCCAGAAGCTAGTATTACGTAGCCGTAGACTCCTGTCAGTTCACAAAGCTTAAACTTCTTAAAATAACCATGAACCAAAAAAAAAAATGGTAATGGCACTAATCAAAGTCAAGTAGCTACACGTAGTGATAGAATTGTAAGAAAGCATGTGCGTTTTTAGTGTTAGCGTTTTAAATGCTGAGAATGTATATACTGTATCAGCTTTATGTATTTCCGTATTCATGGACTTGTACATCATTATAAATATTTTGAACTCTCATGCCACGAAAAGGTTTGATAGAGTTAACAACATCGTATGTTAGTTTTAAAGTCTACTTTTTCACAGGGATATACCATATTTCGACTGTAACACTTAAAAAGAGGCAGAACATGACATGTTATTGGTGTAATACTAATGGAAGTGGTAAATGATATCATGGTAATGGATATGTATGTTATGTGGGTCTACTTACATATTGTATTGGATGTTAATGATCTTGTTTCTGACCCGTATACAGGAAGACTGTGCTTATATAGTCTGCCTACCTTTTGAATTAAGACGTGTTTTATATCATTTAAGAGTGCAAATCATTGAAATTCACGGCTTCTCAAATGCATTAGACACCTCTCAGCGGGGTCTTTGTTGTTGTTATTTGTGCCATTTCTCCCGAATAATGAACGAGTCTGAACGATTAGGAAGATTCTGCTTCCTAAGTGCAGTTATCGCAGATCTTGGGTTCTCCATAAAGAGCAATTTGGTATTCTTAAGCAAGTCGTCTATTAGTAAGTTGACCTGCTCCTTGTGGCAAACAAGAGAAACGATTTTTAAAGAGTTCCTTTCCAAAATGTTCAAATTCTTCTTTTTTTCGAAGAATTGAGACATCACAATCAGTACAACGAGCAATATTGAAGCTATAAATGACGGAGTAAGAGCTAAATAAATGTTTTTCCTGCCTGTTCCTTACCGTTGTTTTTTCCATAAATTATTGTATTTTCTGTTTGTTTTTTGCTGTATTTTCTTTCATCTTAAAACTGCCATCTCGTTTTACTTCTATTATATACAAAGATAACAACAGGATAATACAAACCAAACTAAACATTAATATTTGTATCAAGTTTCCAATTACCGCCTGTACAAAATCACATTAAGGCAATTATTTTCATTTTTGGTTTACAAAGTGGATTTAACACCATTTGAGAGAGTCGCTTTTTGGTGTACGTTGATTCTGGATAGCAAATCGTGTGCTGCTCACACCAGCGAGAAGGCAGTATCTGAGCGTAGACCATAGCAAGGCCACGTGGATGATTACCCGCGGATCGTTGCGCTATGTACAGCTTCGCGCGAATGCAGCTTATCTATCACGTGACATGAACTGGCGCAGATTTTGACCGGACCTACAACACCTCTTAATATATTCACGTATTTTAGGGTTCGATCAGCCTTTTTTTTTTTTTTTTTTTTTTTTGGGGGGGGGGGTGCGTTTTATTGATTTACTCAACACAGGTGGAATAAATATTCCCTGGTCTGCGACAAGCCTTTTCTCATTAACTCTTTATGTAATATATGTATCATTCCATCACACGAATCCTTTAGAGAATCAGTTTCTCTGGCACACAAGTGCTAAGGCCCGCTCCCCCTGCACTTACGGATGCAAAGAGAATGTAAAACGTAAAAAAAAAAATCTTGTCATCCGTTGGAAAACGCTATGCATCCGTTGTGTACTCATTGTATGCGTGTTTCATACGCTCTATCCATCGAGCATCCGTTCACTGTAAATCCATCCGCGCAAAAAGGTTTTGAGCTGCACAAAACTTTTAGAACGGATCGAACGGATGAAAAGAGGATACAGCTTACGTTTAACGGGTGATAACGGATATAGAACGTTTGTTGCTTGTATTTGTCGCGGATTTACATCGTAAGGCGAGAAATTCATCCGTTCTATCCGTTCTAAAGTCCCAGTCCCACTGCACTTACGGATGCAAAGAGGATGTCCAATTTTGTCCATTTCTTGGGCGGATGAAAATGGATGGAGCCAACCTCGCAATTTTGTTCGTCCGCTGTGTCCTTTATGCATACGTTTTATGTCCGTCGACCAGTGGGACCGGGCCTTTAAAAGAACACAAGTGCATGTCCTTGTTTTACACCAAGTAAAGAGTAAATCAATCTGATTATGCGATGAATTAATAACGTAACATCATAGGATTTTGGGGGACAAACAGGTCTCTAAAAAATACACAAAACGTATTAAAACGTGAAATAACCATGATAGCGGAGATTACCTGGCCTACCGAAAAACATTTCGCATACGCCTTTAGAATTTGTCGCCAGTATCCGTCCTTGTTTGTGCGAGTTGCAGTAAATTGGCCTTAGAACTTGCTATATAATTTAAATTTTACAATCAAGTCTTAATTAGTGCTCATCGTGGCTAATCGTGAAAAGAAATGCAAATTTCTGGCTTTTTTAATCAGCCTGTATAGCTTCCACCATTTCAACTTCGTCTTCGGTCTTTCATCCCTCTGTCTCTCTTCTACATCCCCACCATGTACATCTATCTTTCTTCCTGTTCTCTCTTTTTTTTTGTTTATCTCTCACTTTCTCTCGTTCATTCTCTATATTGTTTGAAGTCCCAAGTCTGATGATCTAAAATGTTTAATGTAATGAAGGTACATTATATTGATATCATTACTATCAATTCCAGCTCATAATGATTGTAGTAAGAGTATACTTTACTGCTGAATAGCTGATAAGAGAAAGGAAAACTGTCAGGAAAACAAATAAGAAAATTAGGTACAGTATATTAAACGGTAACACTGACAATCACAACAGACAACGATTAAGTATGTGTATACGTGTGTGTGCGTGTGTGTGTGTATGTGTGTGTGTGTGTGTGCGTGTGTGTGTGTGTTTGTGTGTGTGTGTATGTGTGGGCGTGTGGTAGTATGCAGCACGTTTGTATGATGTGACCACAAGCTGTGGTCACCAAGAACTGTCAGATCAGTTCAGAAACAAGCACTGCTCTGAGATCAGGAAATGAAGATGTGTCGATGAAGAGGGTCTCGCTTTAAAACATCAACGTCTTAATTCATTAATAACCACCTAACGCTTTGACAAAGGTCATTTTTCAAAACTCCGTCCCTCTCCCTTTCCTACAATCTTTTTCTTCCTCTTCCTCTCTGTTTCGAACTTTCTATGCTTGTTTGTATGCCTGCCTATTCGTCTTTCTTGTATTGCACTTCGTACACAAGTAACTCACGTTGGTGAAATAACGGTGTCACACACACAATTATATAATTACCATCTGTTATTCTAGTATCACAATGAAAGCACCATCATGCACAAAAAAGTGAAAATGATAAATCACAAATCATTTTTTATTTTCACCTTTTTTGTGCAGGAACTTTACATCATGTCGATCTGTGGATTTTACTACGTAACAATATGTAATAAGCGCCCCTAGTTTCAGTTCAAAATACGCTCGTTGTACGCAATCATGTTTTTGTGTCAATTGTTCAGTCATTCATTCTTGATAAAGGTCTATGACCGAAAATTCGAATAACTTTTCTTCTCCGGCGTTTCGTTCAATTTGTTTCTCTTCACCTAGTAATCAGCGCCATCGCAACCTTTATTCTTCTTATATATATGTATATATATATATATATATATATATATATATATATATATATATATTGTAAAAGTGCTTCGGCCACGTATGTATTGGTGCTGCATCGTATGTAAACATTATAGTTGTGACTGAAGAAGGAGGCGGCGGGACGTTGCTAATATGTTCACTCTGCCTTTATGAAGCCAAGTTTTCCACCCTGTGACAGGTCTTTCTCAGGGCTTGGGATACACGACAAAAATTAACCAATTGCAATAAATAAATATATATATATATATATATATATATATCTCCCATACGTGTACTGCATCAAAGTAATAGCTTTGATCCAGCTGAGGCATGGCGGCTTGTCATTGTTCAAAACCCACCTGCACCCAACAAAGGAAATTATAATTGGTATAGTGTCGAGAATTTGTCAATCTGACGGTCAATCGTGTCACGGTCGCCTTTGCCACTAACCCGTCTCTGTGGTCTAGTGGTTAAGGCACCGGCGTTCAAAGCTGGGGGCCCGGGTTCGATTCCCGGCAGAGACATTTTTTCGGCATCACCAATTTTTCCAAAGGGTAGATAGGTCAGGGGAACCTTGATTTAAGCTACGCCTACCATTGTTCTCTTCATCCATTTCTTTCACAAAAAATATATATATATATATATATATATCAAAGGGCAAGGTAGATCGCATCAATAAAATCTAGGGTGAATCCATTGGACCATGGACCTATCATGGATGGACTGCGCTCGGATTGACTTCCTTTGATCTATGAGGTCCGCCGCCTCATAAAAATCCAAGACATTCAGGTGTTTTAAACAACTAGCTGTATTTCTAATTAGGTAGTGCCTTCCTCTGAATAACAAAAGAAAATCTGTTTTGAGAATTATGCCAACCGTTCAGCCTTCGCTGGGAGCTCGTTGCTGATCTTTTTACACACACTGTGAATTAGTTTTGGGGTAAGCGAAGGGAAACTTTGAAAAAATTATAGAAAGAATTTGGTCCGTAACTTTTTCGGACACCTCCGCACACGAAATTGAGGTTGTTTCCATGAAAGATGAAACACTCAATAAACGATTTACAAGATATTTTTAAGGAAATATGATTTGGAAATGTGTGATATGGAGGCATTTCTTTGGCATATTTTCTACAGTATTCTCATTTTATCACAAAAACGAAGCAACAATATAATCTGAAATTCACAGAATCGTATCTTTATAAGATGTAATACTACTGCACATGCACTTTAGTTCATGTAGTGGTTCTGAAATCTTCTGCGCATACAGAATATATATTCCTCAAAATGCATCCTACATTTTGTCATGCTTGTTTGGCGGCGGATCTCCCTCGATCAAAGAGCCAAACGCGTAAACTATTCCATTGTGACATCAATGCACACGACTGCTGTAGGAATAAATTACACTTCGTGCTGACTCCATTCCTTACACCTCTCTGATTGGACTTACTGGCAAATAGCGAGCGGGGAGGAAACAATAGTTGCCATGCCAACTAATCCGTTGGGATGGTAAGCTGTTTTGCAGCATACTGCGGTTGGCTAATTGATTTCATTCATTATGAATGAGAACACTAAGAAATTAATAAAAATGCCTCAGGAGAAATGTTTGGTGTGTTTTTTTGTGTTTCCAGTTACGTTTTTAGCGCCATCGCAACCTCATAAATTCTTCTTTCTATGGAAGGATACTAGTTCTATAGCTTCCATTTAAAATTTTCGACGCATAGCCTTCGATTCACGATCATTCAACAACAGCTGTAGGTCCAGCGGATAGTGATATAGCTATTTTAATCAAAGAAATATTTAACGACTGATGATCGCATTACGTAAGTAGCTGGCCACTGTCAAACACAAAGAGAAATTAAGATAAGAGACAAATGACATTCAACTATTGTGGTAAACCTTTTCACAGTTTTTTTACACAACATCCAACTGCATGAATAATAGATGGAAAAACATGCTAAATCAAATGTCTGTAATGCATTAATGTCATATGGATGAATTTCCAGGAATTGGTGATTGAATATATTGTTTGTATGGGGTTCTCTTCAGTTGTACATGGCAGGGACGTATCACTAACAATTTGTCCCGAAAATGAATTGTTTTGTGTCAAAATTTGAAGCAATAGGGATTACGTATAAACATAAGTATTGCGATTTCGCTCTGAAGAGGAGACATCACGACGTTTACGTCCCTTGCCCTAATTCTTAGAAAACAGGATTCTTTATCTTATGTTTATGTAATCTCGTACTTGCCCCCTGAGACGTGATACCTGATCAACAGCCCACAGACTTCTGGATCCATTTTGCATATATATTGTGGACGTTGTCATTGCTGAATGTGAAATGAAAGAAGACATCCAAGTTCATCCGGTATTGTCTTACCGTGGATTGGAGTACCGGCTACGTCCCATCGGAACATCCACCGATGAGACGGCAACTAGGTTATGATATAATAATGATTTTTTTATCTTTAATCTCGACGGCACCGTGAATAATATTGACCAAATAAGTGATACTAATGATGATGATAATAATCTGGTCTTTCGCGGAAAAGGTTTACGGTACACCATGTGCATGGGTGAAAATCCCGGGGGGGGGACGTGCCCCCCCCCCCCCCCCCTTCACTGAGAACACTGTCCGAGACTGGGTGGACTGGGCGAATTAAAAAACAATATGGAAAAAACACCCCCCAAAAAACATCACTTCCCCCTCCCCTCCCACCCCCCCCCAAAAAAAAAAAGCGCTCAGCGGTTACTTCTTGATGAAAAACATGCCTCCCCCCCCCCCCCCCCCACACACACACACACCTTAGGGGGG
>OZ022597.1:694659-907159 GCA_963669155.1 Arbacia lixula
CCCCAAAAAAAAAAAAAAAAAAAAAAACCAAACAAACAAACAAACAAACAAACAAACAAACATCAATTCCCCCTCCCCCCCCCCCCCCCACAAGCGCTCCGCGGTTACTTCTTGATAAAAAAAAACATGCCCCCCCCCCCCCCCAACACACACACACACACCTAAGGGGAGCGATTTCCGCCCATGACCATGTGTAAAGTCCTGGAATGACTGAGAAGAGAAATAGAAGTAGAAGTAGAAGTAATTTTGTCTTATTTACCACGGGTAGCCTTATGCGGACTGCTATTCATGTTGGGTTTCAAGGCTTACCCTCCCGGTTGAGAGTCATAGGAAGTACACCACCCCATTTCCATAGCCAGTAAATATGAAGTATTCTTTTGCTATATGGTAAATGTTACAATTAGTAAGCATCAAGTTAAGTCGCCATCTCATGCTGGGCACATTCCAGACATTAATTCCATCAGCTCAATGCTAACATGAACTGTTTCAAATGTCAAGTTTCCAGTTAAATTTGTTTCCATGCAAACATAAATTGTATTATGCAAACAAAATTACTCAAAATACCAAGTATATCAAACTACATTAACAACATGATTCAATGTAATACCTACATGTAACTGTCTGAATGGAGAGAAAGAACACTTAAAGTCACAGTTTGTAAATCAATAATGTCACAGCTCTACAGAATTGTATATATTTAAAGATGGAGTCTGGGGGAAAAGAAAAATGCAAAGGAAATCCTAAAAGGTAACAATGTACCATTCCGATACAGGACAAACACAGGGATGTAAAGAGTGAGAAGGAATGCATGAATGTATGGATTGAATCTTTCAAACAATTACTGTCTTCACTCACCAATACACACGAACATGATTTTGCTTCTTTGTTTCTTGTAGCCAAATGGATACGCCCCACCCGCGCAGACATCGGACGAAGTCAAAGATTTTGTCCGTTCATCTTAAATTGTTTCTCTTTGGCGAGGCCACTAAATGAAAATAAATCATCTTTACGACAGTATCGTTTTATATCGTTTATGCTTATCGGAAATATATGACCTCACGAGTGGAAGTTGGTAGTCCTTATGTATAAGGATAGGAATAGAGAGAGGGAGAGAGACGATATGGATTGGGTGCTTTGCTCTCAGCATGATCAGAGTGGGTATGTATTACGGGACAACCGCATCAGCCGCGATCTATACCAGCACACGCATTTCGCAGAACTACCTAGCATTGTCTTTGCATTAGCAACAAAGCATATTAGCTTTCTTGTATCACTAGTCAAACGTATGTTAGGAGTCCCTATCATGTTACAGTATTATGCGGTCTAGCATTTCACTGTTTTAAAAGTCAGGACAGGGCAATGTCTTTAACAGGAAGATTGATTCACGGTTTGTCGGTTTCAAGATACCAGTAAAATCGCTATTTTTGACGATCTGAAACCGGGTGATTCTCGCCTACTCTATTTGGTAACCCAGTCAATTGCCTCCAGGCAATGAGAATTCAACTCTCTATGCGCCTGCCAAAATGTAGCTATGCGTGCTGACTGAAATCTGTACATGATGAGTTAGTCAATGAATATGTGGAAAAAGACGTTATTTCACGTTGTATCATTGTGTTTTACATTGTCACCCGAGGTCGTTATCGTGATTATGGAAAACTGGTTAGAATTAGTAAAATAGTTAAACCAACAGACGACTATAATGCTCTCGTCAAGTAGGATATTGGGTCAATTGCTTTTAATGTGGTAAGTGAGTGCAATGGAGAATTCTTCTATTAAAAAAGTTTGCTGAAAGTGGATATAGCACCTTGTGTAATCAAAATCTTCTTTTTATAGATTGTAGATGGGAGCTCAACTTTCTGTTCGAAGGGAGCGACGCAATACCTAGAAATGGTATGATCCCTCGTTAAATTACCAGAGCTAGGTCATATCTACATATTACAAAAAGGTAGTTTTGATCGAAATATATCAATGTGTCATCCATACACAAATTATCTCGTTAATCAAGCTTATACCATCGAATTTAAATGTGTGACTTTAATTATCTCTCCCTCTTTTCCACCCACCTCCCGTTAAGCTATTTTCCTCCCACGCCCTATGCTGACTTTTAGTTTAACAACCTCTTTGTAAAAGTACAGGTAGCAAAATGCGTCTTAACCCTCTGTGTGCCAGAGAAAATTTGCTTTTCTATTGGGATATGGGCACACAAAGAGATACACGGGAAGTTAAAAATGAAACTGCAGAACCAACACACGAAGCTATAAAGCAGAGCAAAGTGAAAGTGGGTCAAGGTGTGTGAATAAGGCCCGTTCACATAAAGGCCTTTTCCTGGTGCCGCTTACCGCTCCGTGCGTTCCAAGTGCCACAAAGCAACGCAATGGGTACGTGCAAGCACCACGAAATCCCACCTCCTCGTATGTAGACATCCATGTCAACTGGCCGTTAGAAAACTCATTGCCGTGCGAATATGCCTTAATCATGTTTATCAGAATCTAGGGGAGCTGAGCGTATTTTGTCGGGTGTTAAAATACTACTCTGGGTGATCGATGGTCGCTAATCGTGCAATCGTCTAAGGGGTAAAATGAGATGGCGTGGTCCGTCGAAAGTTGTCGTAGAAAACCCCCGACGCAGTTCGGGGGAGTTTGGCCGTGGGAGGATACACGCAAGAAGAAACAAAGAGACAATCGAAGACCAAAAAAGAGACCGAAAGGTAGGGAAGAGGACGGGTAGAGTGATTTGGTTATTGGCGCTTCAAATGTAGGGACATTACTGGGCGATGCGATATGTGTGATAACCATTATGAGGAAAATGGGAAATGAGAGTGTGAATTTGGTTGTTCTGCTTCAAAGATTTGAAAATATACATACATGTGTATTACCATCTCGATTCAGATTCAGATGCCTCGGTTTCCTCTTCATAAAGTGAACAAATATGATGGGGGAGCAAGTGTGATCTGCAAATCTATCCAATTTCAGGTACTTATAATCATGATAACGACGTCTTGAGAGGAAACGGGCTTTAACTTTCCTTTTTATACCGTTACATTTGTACTGTAATATTAGTTTAAATAGCGTCCATACAGTGCTATCTTGTAACGCTTAGCGTAGTAACTTGCATTTGAAAGTTGAGGACACATTAGGACATCAAACAATATAGTTTTTTTTATTATGTAATCACAGTCATGTAGTTGCTTTTAAGAAAGAAAATGAGATTATTTACTGAAATTATCATGTTAATTTCCCCTACCTTTGACCTTTACGTCACCTATGGGTGACCTATACCTTACAAGCTATGGTTTCTTTTTTTCTCTCCATAATAATTTGTACAATTCATTTTGTGTGCCAGTTCAATATGAACTGTCCTGATGTGCATTTGTTTATTCCTTGTTAATTCCTTGTATTCAATTGTATTCCATTGTTGAAGTTTACTGTGGAAAAATAAATCAAATCAAATTAAACCAACTCTCTATGGCCCGTATGGACGCCAAATAAAGCAAAATCAAACATAATGATTGATTCATTATGTTCTATAGTGTTAATCCACACAGTAATTACTATAAAACATGAAATGAAACACTGGTGTGATTCTGTGATGAAAATCAATGCTCTTGTGACAGCATCCAACTATTTACTTTGCGCCCCATAAAGTTAGTGTATGTTTAAATGAAACCACCGTTGTGAGTCCGGCCAATGTGTCATAGATAAGACACGCAAAAAACACTCTTTGATGAGGAGTTTCTCCAGCTCACAAAGGGGTATTTCATATTGAGAGAATTCCATTGAGTACTACGCTCACAATACAACCTCATGAAAAATGTACATACCGTGTAAGATGGTAACCGCAATCTCTTTGTATTTATTGTGCTCGAAAAATTAAGATTGATTAATGAAAAAAAAATTTGTATGCATTGACGACATTATGTTCAGCTTGAAACACAATTTTGAATAGTAAGCAAATGATCAACGTTGGTGAGGGTGATGGGACGAACTATCTCTTCCGAGACGATCTGGATGTAGCTATCTTTCCGAAGCGCAGCTGAGGAAAGATAGCGTATACATTCAGATCGCCGAGGAATAAATCTGATAATCAAGCAAATATTTGCAAGGTAGCAATATGGTGTAATGATCTAACATTAAAAGCCAGCAAAAGTTTGTAAATGTTTTCTACCTGTTTTTAATCTTGTCATCTCTATGCTCTCCCGTATTGCAAACATTACAAAAGCTTACATTGTTGGCTACATTCTATATAGAGAAGCAATCTTAGATTAAAAAGATGATTTTCGATAGTGCCTTAGGGCAACAAGATCTTTTATTCATATCTCTTTCAAGTTAAACTGAAATATGCTGGTTACGTTTATTGCCTTTGTGTTTGTGTGGGTGTCATCGGGCATTATTTTCCCAGTCATAATCCAAATATATATACATACTGTATGGCATACTCCCCCGCAATGATGAAATTCGTAGTATTTTTGGAGTATAAGACAAGGCAAGAGCGCTATTGCCGGCAGATACAAGCTAGGGGTGTCATCTTATCAAGCATAAGCCTAGTAATGAATGGGAACATGTGGGATTAATATGAACAAGTGCATACTAGGCCTATATGACATATTAAAAATGAAATATTGGAAAAGAAGGTACTTGCCTCGGCCATTCCTGTGGATGAATTAGTGTACAGAAGAAATGGATGAAAGAAAAGTACGAGTGTAACTTGCATAACTATGTATCTATAGCAACGCTATTAACCTGGTAATCACGAGACATTGTGACTTAATATAGTGGATACAGGCTTTATGCCGCTCAATCTCTAACTGGGTGAAGTGATACTTTTAAATATTCTGTTTAGAAACGTAGTAAACGCATTTCTCTGAAAGATCGCTCACATGTCCTTTACGACCCACTTTTACTATAAACACTTCACAGTTGAAGGACAGTGAGATGTATATTCTCCAAATCACAGAGAGGGTCTTTAAAGTTATTTACTATCGCAGTCAACACAATATTGTCTGGCCCGCCTACGCACGATGTCGAACGCGCATTACGCAGAGGGCCCTGGTGGGCTAATCGCGAGTACCGATGACGTGGTGTTCAAACATCGATGAGAAGGGTGGTAGTAGGTTGTTCAAACGAAGAAAGAAACCTTGCACAGATTGTTTGCAATCTCATATACCATTTGACTGGAGAAGACGTTGCAGGCGACAGTTGGTGGTGGTAGGAAGAGAGCTGAAAATGTGGGGGTGAAATTTTCAAAGGTCGTATGACTCTGAGACAATATTGACACCGAGTGTCAATGGTGGAGTAACACGGGAAAGCTAACGGGTATAGTCAAGCTGATTTATAAACAAGTCATGCAGGTAATTTGATCTCTTATGATTTCTTCGATCGTCTTCTACTGTTTGACATTGTGCCTCTATAAGGTTACTGTTTCGGCTTTGAGGCTTGTCAACTTCTTGTGCTTCCTGTTAAGTGCTTCCTGCATATAGACGAATCACTTCTACAGTATATAAAACATTTGTTATCAGTTTGAGGTTTGAATCATTGCAATCATATAAACAGCGTGAACGAAATTGGCCTTGCATAACGCTGACTGACAGAAAAGTACAAAAATCAATTTTATCTGAACAGAACAAGCAGGACGGAGTGGTTGTTTCTGATTTGTTCTCATTCAAGCGGGCTTTACACCTGTCCTCATTTGTTACCTCTCAGTAGATTTCGAAATAAACAAACTTGTAGTGGCGCCACATAAATCTGCGTTGATCGTAGGAGGGGCATAAGGATAGATCGGCAGGTGCTTACGAGCAAGTGAGGTCGTCTTTCTTTCATTGGCTTGTCAAAACTTACATTACGGAATGAACGTTCTATTTACACACAATAAATAATGAAACGGTAAGAAGGTATACAGACTGAATTGTGCTTCATTTTTTAAAGTCTTTCCAGTGGGTGTGCATATGGTCAACAAACCGAAAAACGTTCGCAATGGTTTGTCCCTCAGGTATAGATTGAATCACGGTGAAATAAAGTATTTGATACAAATAGGAAAATAATAAAGTATGACTCATTATTCGGAAAATGTAATTAATGACATAACAACAAATATTTGTGTAGATTCAGTTGAAGAGATGAAATTCAACAAACAATAATGTACAAGGAGAATGGGCCGAGTGGAAATTATTCTTCAAATACATTTCATATGAAACTTTTCTTTTTGTACAGCCACGTATAAGGTAATCGTAGAGTATGGCTCGAAAGAAAACATAATCGTTATCAAAGCATTTACACTGAAAATTTCAAAATAAGGAGTGCATTTTAAAATATTTATTCACAACTTTTCTGTATGTATGTTATATTATTGGGACTTAGACATTATATGTGTACTTAAGTGGGAGGGGGGACGATAAAACTCTGATGAATACTGCATTTTTATTGATTTATGTGTTTTAATGTGATAAAAAGTACTTCGTGATGAGGGGAAATTTAAACAAATAGAAGTTATAGAAAATAAGAGGTTAATATTTTGTACCAGTACAAATAATAGAAAGCTACGAATTTGATATTTTTTCAATCAATGTTGGCCATATACGTCATGTACGTGTAATGGATATCACTTCCAAACAGTCTCATTCCAGAAAATAGATCTACTAATGAATATGATAATGGCGGACTATAATATTTCTGATACTGCTACATTTTCTGTAAAACATGGTTGGTAGGATATGATCTTTTTAGAATTCAACGAATACTCTGCACATTACACAGTTGCTCCCTATTTCCCTAACATGTCTTATTATTTTACTCCACGCCTCTAGCATTAATATGTTAGGCCTGTAAGGCTGAAGGGAAAATCTGATGATATATTTACAAATTAACTCTTGCGGCAAGGGCAAGGGAAATTATAAAAACTAATAACAGCGTATTGTTTGTCATCGTAACAACAATGAAGGGACGTAACAACTCGTTACCATGGTAATATATTACTCGCGTTATGTGGTTCACAGATTCCTTGTATATAATCTGAAAACAAGTTCATGACACTGTCGTTACAATCAATTTCTCATTTATTTTATTGTTCTCACAACATATGTAGATTTAAAATGAACTACGCACATATTTGCCGAGGATTGTTTCTGAAACGATATAAGAATGATAAAAAGATATATATAATACTAGTTCCACTTTAACAAGAAGCAACATTTCAAACGCAGTGAAATACATATTATGCATATATACTAACTTATTACAACGTGTTGCATTTATCATTCTTGTATTGTTTTTTACCCAAAACCTGGGGATTGAAATAAAGAGAGAAAATACAATGCGCATGTTTACTAACACATTTCAAGATAATCATTGAAAGACGAATTGTGTGCTTGTTCTTGAATTAAAACATCTATAATAAAATGTTCAACAAATTAAACGGTATGAGAGGAATCTGATGAAAAATAAATATGAATCGGTGTGGCATGCTTCATAATAATGGTACACCTTTGAAAACTACTGGATATTGTTAATCGTATGCCCTAGACCTTCAACACTGTATTGCCAACATCGACTGTTTTACAAGAGGTACATACTCCATGCGTTTTGTTACCTGTCTGATTGTAAAGTCCAGAAAAATCAAAGGCGGAGTATCCCCTTTCCTATCATGAAGTATAACGTTGTGTGAATAGCAATGTGTGTCAAGGATAACATTTTGAACCCTTTGTGTCGTTCATAAATAAGATGTTTTACAGAATTTGATTTCGTTCGTAAAGGGGACACTCTACCTTTAAAGACTTCAAAGATTACACTTAAAAGATGAACAAAGAAACATTAGAGAAACTGATATTGGGAAATCTAACAGTAGTTGTGTTTGGATATATGCTAGTGCAGCGCTGGCCCTGTAATCGTAATTACGGTTAACCACAAATCTGCCCTAATCTGAGAAAAGGGAGCAATTAATTATACAGACTTTTCTTGTAAATGAGCAAAATATGTCCGTCACTTGCATTGGCATCAGCGCAACACCACATCATGTTAGATTGAATATCTCACAGCAAGATTAATAATTATGTTCCAGATTTTGGCTGTATGTAAGGAATGCTGGATACAATCTAAGAGTACGAATAACCCAGATTTAAGTGATTTGTCACTTGCTTCCTTTTGTGAGAGTAGGACAGAAATGTCCTGAAGTGTCCTGTCTTGTCAGAATCAAGGAAAAGTCTGTAAAGTACGTCATTGCTGAACAATGAAGTCTCACATGAACATGATGAACGTCAATGATCATATTTTAGTTCTAGAGAAGTATGAATAACTTATTTAAAGAGGTTTCATCTTTAAAAAGAAAAAACATCCAGGTTTTCTCAGACGGAAGCCATGTAGTTCTGGGCGTCTATAGGGTTCATGAAGCGCTAGGCTTTGGATGATCCGTCCAAAATCTCCTTACATGGTAAAAAGAAAAGAATTTCTTTTTGACAATTTCACAACTCTCATCAACATCCATTTTTTCCATTTCCTCTCACTTATTTCGGTTTAAGCTCAGAGAACTGAAGCTAAGTATAGTCTTTTATTATTATTAGTATTATTATCATTATTATTATTATTACTTATATAGCGCTTTTCCCATAAGGCCCAAAGCGCTTACAATGAACTAAATAGAATTACAAAATCTGAAACTACGTACTAGAAAAGGATGGTTTTTAATGCCTTTCTGAAAATTGATAGTGATGGAGGCTGTCTAATTGTAAGTGGCAAATCATTTTGAGTAATTGTTATCAAAACCAGAAATAATCTTTCTTTTTTTCACTTTTCCCTCTCCTTTCTTCGCGCTATATGTGGGTCAAATATGTGTCCCGCAACAATGCGACCACATGGTGTCACCGAGAGGCTTACATTTCTTTCTAGCAAGTATTTATTAGCAAGAATTAATTGATATGAACACATATGATTTACAAGTGTATGATAGTTAATGTATGATAAAATTTTCAGAATTTTTAGAACACACATATATATATATATATATATATATATATATATATATATACACATATTTGTGTGGTGGAGTCTAAAGTGAAACAATGCTTATATATACTTATCAGCTATTTGATTTATCAAACAAATTACATTACATCATACCATATATTGACATGTCCTGTTTTCATCGTAAAAAGAGAAGGTGTCTGTTGTTCAATGCAGGCGTGTGTTTTTGTCAAGCGATCTACCTGTTTCGCTGTGGCTTCATTGAATTTGCTTCGATCCATCTTTGCATGCGGGTGGTAGCTAAAACAGTAAACGGAAATGATAAGAGGAGCTTGAGGCAATATGGACCAGGATGTGTGTGTGTGTGGGGGGGGGGGGGCGGTGCGTAAGGGTGTGGGTGTATATATATATATATATATATATATATATATATATGTGTGTGTGTGTGTGATCTGGAGAGGGGGGGGGGGGGTCGAAGAGGGCCGTTGCAAGACATTGTAAACCGCTAGTTATAGGACCAAGCTTTCGGGCACCTGCCCTTCATCAGGATCTGGAATCAATAACATTAACGACAGTACAGTACAGTGCACATATGAAATAACAATAAATACATCAACAAAAAGAACATAAGTTATGAAGCGATAAACATATACATGTATATAGATAGATATATATGTGTGTCCTGCACATCTCCATTTCATCTCTGTGGGGGCATGTGTGTCTGTCTGTGTATCTGGTATTTGTAGGGCAGAAAACGAAGGTCAAAGATATTATAGTAAAAATCAAAGAGATGAAATGGAGATGTGCAGGACATTTATGTAGAAAGAAAGACAACAGATGGACCAGGAAACTCACAGAATGGCAACAAAGAACAGGCAAGAAGGGGTCGACAAAAGAGAGGGTGGAAAGACGAAATATCATCATACGCAAACACAGCAACATGGAACAGAATGACAGCAAATAGAAGTGAATGGAAACTGATTGAGGAGGGTTTCATCCAACAATGGTTGAACAATGCCTGATGATGATGATGATGATGATGATGATGATGATGATAATGATGATGATGATGCTGACGACGACAACGATGATGATGATGATGATGATGATGATGACGTATGTATGTATGTATGTATAAATATCGAAGTAGAATTATTCTATCCCATGGTTATAATGAGCTTGTTTTAAGCGGCAGACCATTGCGTCATTTGGATACTTATGTATGTGTGTGTGGGAGGGGTGGGAGTGGATGGGTGTGGTTGTTGGTGCAGGGCGCGGGGGCGTGATGGATACTGCCTAGTAACAATAACTTACACACTTACACTGCCAAACATTATGTGTTAACGGCATACTTTCACTAAGTATTTGTACAAGTAAAATATGAACGTATATAACTCTTTCACTATAGGATTGCAAACATGTGCATATTATTTGGCATTCAGCAATTTTTCTTTTTTTATTAAAAAGCACAAGTTTAATTTTTACATCCGTGAGAAAGGAATGTATAGGGCAATGCTATCCAAATAAGAAATGGTATCTTGATGCGAAAGTATCAGCGAAAAAAAAAAATAAGTGTTAGACTTGAACTTTGCTAAAACAGGACTATAAATGTGAAAGTATGCCTTGGAAAGTTCCTTTTGTCCATTTAATCAATATTGAAATTCATTTACTCCACTGCAGACCCCCAAAAATGTGTCATTATTTAGTTCGTTGAAGTTGATTTCCACGTAACCAAGCGGTTCAAATTCTGAACGCCTTGTCCTTATTTTTTTTTTTTTTACCTCGAACAGCGCTTCTGGACGGATGAAGGAACATACTGTCATCTAAGAACGATGGACCGTATAACATGGCTTACTTGCAATAAAGCTAGTGCTGATCAATCATGGATGTAAAGATAGATTGAAGAAGAAGAACAGGATACGCCTTTAACCTTTTTTCACAGTATATCACTTTAAATTATTATTCATCATTTTTTCCGGCCTAGTTACTAGCTTCCCGTGTTATCGGTCGTAGTTTAATACAATGTATTAGTTTGTTTGATCCTGTAATTTTGCAATGCATTACACTGGTTATGTAGAAGGTCAACCTACCATCAGGACTGTTTAAAGAGGTATAAAACCCCGATAAAGCGCTGCCTTAACAAAACCACCAAAAAAGAGTTTGAGATAATTAAGACATATTTCTGGAAAATTGTTTGTGCGGTAAAAATGAGTACTGGCCTTTGATTTTCCTTGAATTGTCATAGTTTCATACAGATTATCAGTTTCTTTGATCCTCCAATATTGCAATTCATTTCCATGTTTATGTAGAAGGTCTGTCTAACATCAGGACTGTTTAAAGAAGAATGAAATTCCGATAACGAGCTTTATTCCAAAAGCAACAAAAGTGTTAAAGAAAAATAAGATATGTTTGAAGAAAATTGTTTGTGTTAAAAATCAACGACTTGCCCTTTAATCTTGTTATTCAAATCAATAATACAATAGTGATGCTGTATCTATTTTCTTCATTACGTATTGTATATAATAGCAATGAAATGTCACACTTTACGAATAGAGTTGCCCACTTAGGATAATGATCGAAGTGTATGATTTTCGCAATTTCACAACATCCTTATGATATGTTTGATTTTCTTATGAACATTTGTCAATATGAAGTTGTGTTTTGTCTGCTTTTAGGCAATTCAACTTGCTACGAATAAATAATATTGAACAGAAATTTTCCCGGCAGATAAAGAAATACACGTACAAGAGACCTTGTCCACGGGGCCGACTTCCTACAAATAGATAATTAAATTCTGTAGCCACAAAAGAAAACCTTCAAGATACATTTTCAGCAGAAATCAACCGTCGTTTTTATTCTGTCTGGATTCCTTCCTCTTCAGGTGGGTAGAAACAAAGGTATACCATTATTCTTCCCCTCTTGGGGTAAACTGGGCCTTTCCCCGATTTTTCCAGAGGGGTTTCTGCGTGTAGTTTATCTCCTTATGCCTTCTTGAAAGTGGACCTCAAACTTCACACGATCGGCTACCAAAGAAGCACCGTGACGTATAGTTCCGCACGTGTCCCACCCACGGTGTCGACTCTTTCTGTAGTTCGTCTTGAGTTGAATGTCCCCCCTGCGCAAGGATCTAATCGCGTCTTCAGTCGGTACGACGATATGATACGACACTGTGTAACATCTTCATTTCATCGTATACTGGATTAAAGACCATGACCGCCTGCAGTACGCCCACTTTTTTATATATATATAGATGCCCTATAGCGCTGCTTGATGATTCATGATCTTGAAGTATCGGTATTTTCCTTTAGATTAATGAGATATCGAAAGGACTGATGTCCATTCCCCTATACCTTAACCATGCCACCTCCATCCCCACCCCCACCCCATCCCCACCCCCACCCCTTCTTTGTTGTTGTTTTTCGTTTGATATTCAAGTAATGTTCAATGTCCTTTTTCTTGCAAAAACATTACGGATCCATACATCACAATTGTTCATTTTGTTTCCCAGTAATCTTTATTTTGGTTTCATTCAAATACAATTATTACATAAATAGTAGCCTTCACTTGAAGTACACAGCAACAGTGGAACATAAATACAGAACATATACAGATGTACTTCATGATAGATATATGTTGTTCACACGCACTGTATGATTAACGCGCACACACATACACACACACGCACACACACATATACACGACAAACATACACACATACAACACGCACACATACATACACCCCCCCCCACACACACACACACCGCACACGCGCGCGCGCGCTCACAAACATAATTATACACATACTGCGTGTAGTTCATATTCTTATATTAATCTTATTTGTTGTATATATCGGAGGATATGTTGTCCTGTGGATTACGGGATAGGTCTTATTGGTACAAAGGTAAATCAGAATAGTAAATGGTGCATAAAAATGCTAGAAAAGCTGACAATGAACAGCCCTCAGGATAACACACACCATCAAACTTATCACAACACCATTACTTATTATATCTACTGCAGTTGACAGAATTGTTTTACGTCTTTAATTTAGTCCCAGCTTAATTTTTACGTTTATGGGTAAAATAAAACCTAACAGATTGAATCTGTTTTTCATATAGCACAGTTGAAGAAGAATTTATCTAAAACATCTAAATCTACTTTGAAAACTGAAAAAGCAAATCAAGTTTCTAAATGTCACTTTGTACAGGCACCTATTGGAAACTAAATTTGTAACGTGGTCACGCTCGTTTGAATAGTCTCAAAGTCTTAATACATCAACAGTGATTGATGATTATTTCTGTGTTCATGCTAATACAATCTTTAAAACAAATGATTTAGATACTTTTGAAGCAAGCTCTTCATACGTTAACTCTTTGAGTGTCACTGTAACATGTTTGCAACCCAAACACACACACATTGGCATGTTGAATAGAGTAGTACAGAAAGAGGTACATGCATATAGCATTACCATCATCGTCAGCTTTACGTGCATAAACAGGACGCCATGACAGGCGCCCTCTCGTGATGTAAATGTTAAAACAGTTTTTTTTTCACTGATACGAATATAATGTGACTCGCTTTAGAAAAATCCTAAATGTTGGCGAAAAATCTAAAAATGGTATTTTGACACAAATTATTTGGCGCTTTTTCTTTATTTGATACAGTCAAAATACATTTTTATTGCACCAAAACAATACAATTTAACAAGACAATTTAATTCATGGAACAATCTAGTATTTTTAACGGAATTGTTAATGTTTTTCTAAGATCATTTATCAACCTGTCTACAAAGCTCATTCGCTCGATTATGTTCTAAATTAATCAACGATGAATCAATTTCACATCGAATGGGCAATATAGTTACACTAGAAGCTACTTTTCAGGTCCACTGTTCTATGTGGACTTCTTAACCGGTATTATCAGATTGTTGACAATATACCATGGTCTGTACACAGCTGATTTCAAGAGTATGAGGAAACCGTAACTTTCTAGTAGCACTATACAAATCCTGAACAACAACCTTTAATGGAAAATTCATTTATTCTCAATGGCATATTCTACGGATTTGAATTATTCGTGTAATATGAATGAAATAATCTTCAGAGCAAAATGTTGAATAAACGGAGCAAAAGTATAAGGCCGGCGATTGCACATTATCCTCCAAACACAGATGACATCGTTATATGTTTCTAATTATAATAGTGTAATGATTATGCATCACATTATTCATCTAAGTTTACTTGTATTCCTCATCTATTAGATCTGATGTTAATTGATGAGAGCTCTTGACTCTTGCAGAAAGACTGATCCTGGGTTTGAAGTCACCCCAGTACATACACCCTTGGACAAGGTGTTTTGCCCATGTGTGTTCCTCTAAACCCAGGTGTAGTAAATGGGTACCTGGCAGGAATTACTCCTGATTCAATAAGATCAAGTAGCGTCCAGCGCTGAATACAGATTCTTGGCTAAAACCAGGGAATCGAGCGCTTTGAGTAGTACTTTGTACTAGGAGATCGCTGCATGAAAGGCAATCTTTACTATTATTATTGTTATTATACAAATAATGTATTACCATGGTTGCATTACCCTTTAATGAGTTACAGTCCTCATGTTTAGCTTTATAAATGAGAGGGCGAACTCGCGCTTTAGACATCGCTCGGTCATGTGCTCTATACTGCACTTGAGAATACAGACATACACTTTCTTGATATATGTCTGAAGTCGCATGAGTTCATGGATTGAGTTGCAGTTCGCATGGTGCCCTTAAGACAAAATCAACAGGAGAACATTTCATTTCACTGACTACCGCCTCAGTCATGGAATCCTATGTCCAGAGGCTAATAATAGTAGATGGCTGACTATCGCACATTTTGTTTTCATTTATTACTCATTATATTCCACACACTAAGAATGTTGCTATATGATTGGTCAGAAGTTGATCACGATTCGTTTTCTTTTAATTTCCTCTGGCTTGGGCAAATCAACGGAAATTCAAGTTGCGCCTCGGCCGCAACACCTAGGGCGTTCAATGAGTTTCCGCTAAAACGCGAAAAAACAGCTGAAAAGAAATGTATCGCGTACTGCAACAAATTTGTCACCAGACAGAGAGCATGCGCAGTAGTAACAAGGAAGAAACCAAAAGTATAATCACCTACAACGCTTTTGTACGTCAAATTGTCATTTTTTTTCTATAGATAGTTGGTTTCAGAAGTGGAATATAAAGCAAATAATCAACTTTTGGTTTCAGGCAATGAGATGCGCTTCGGCAAGATGGCTACATCCAAATTGCATCGGAAGTGATAGTTCGTCCCATCACCTTCACCAACGTTGATTATTTGCTTACTAGCGTTGGATGCTCTAAAGTGTCATATGTTTCTTTCTGATACGCTGCCTTAAGCTGAAAAGGAAGATGTTATTAGACTATATGAAGTGCCACCGCAGATAACACGCTTTTGTTTCGATTCTTCAGTCGTGATGGCCAACGACTTGAAATATGACGTCATCTCGTACAAATTACATGACAGGTATGACAAGTTCCTGCGATTCAGCCAGTCGCAGAGTCGTATTTAACCCATGAGGTTGTTGGTACAATTCTCCCACTTGAACGGAAATCAATTATTCATCTGATTACGCGCTGTTAAAGACAAGGTGTCCCATTAACAAGTCTTGAAACTCGACAGGAAACAGCAGTATACCATAACAAGAACGTGTGTGACATTTCACAGTCATAGCCCCACGAACCTTATCAGGAAAACTAGTGAACAAATATCGATGTTTACGTTTGAAACCTAGCGGCCGTAGTTTACATTCGCCATCATTGAACGCATACACTGTGATACGGACCATAACGATCAGTGGTCTCCGGTCTCTGGACGATATACGTAGGTTTTGGACGACCAGCCCAAAACATCCTCAAATCTAGTGATCGCTATGATTTCGCTGAAAGTCAGTTTCCAACTCTATTCTTGGAAGGAAGTTGTGATTATCTTCTTCCATTTCCCATTTTTTTTAACATTTTATTCTTTGACTTTCAATAGGGGCACCCTGTCTTAATACCGAACTACTGAATTGTGTGCTGTATGAATACCGTATGATGTAATCAGAAGACAAAATGATGAAGCCCGATTATCACGAGAAGTGCGAGAGACAAGCAAACCCAGGATGCGAGAGTTTTCCGTGCTTCTCCTTTCCTCATCATGTCGGTGGAATCTTAATATAGCAAATGAAATCAGGGGAAGGATATTGGCATTAAACATGGCGTAAATAAGGGTGGTTAATATAGTCGACCCTAAAATTTTAACATACATTACCGCTTGTATGCCAGTCAAAATGTTGGTGTGTATTCCTTGTAAATAAATGCATATGAGGCGCACAAAGTGTCAATTCGGTGACGTCACTTGCGAACTTGTCTGCTTTAAGTTGCCTGCTACTTTTTCTTAAAAAAAAAGGATAAAGTGTATACTACTTTACATGTGCGTTTGATATAGTTAGCGTTGTTACACACACACACACACACACACACACACTTCTCTTGGAAAAAGATTTACTTCTTCATAAAAATCCAGAAAAAAAAAAGAAAAATGCATGGTCTCATGCAGCGCACAACATATGGGACAGCAGCTCTCAAGTGACGTCACAATATCTACACTGTCTTCAAATTCATAACTCTCTCACCCTTTGAAGGATTTTCGTCAATGATTTACTAATATGTTGTTTTCATTTTCTGCCACGATTAAAACCAACTTATCTTGAGGGTCGACCTTCCCTTAACATGTTTGAAACTGGTATGAGCAGTCCACTGTTATTGCGCTCTTGTAATGTCATTTTGCTATTGGCATACCTACAAATGATGAGGTTAAATAAACACGATCTGATGTCTTATCATGGATGAGATATTAGGTAAAACTGTTTTGGTGTTAATACCTTAACTGGCATATGATACAAAAAGTAGTGCCCTTAACACAAATGGCATGTGTCTGACGAATATGACTGAAACGGTTCATACTTACAAAAACATGAATTCCCCTGCTGTAGATAGCCCGAACAGCAAACCTTTATTTGTCGGTACACAGTCTCCTGTTTGATGTGATATACTGTGCGATAAACTTCCCTGAAAGATTGAAACAGAATAGGACATTCGTAATATTAAGGTTCGAAATTTCATGTCGCGAAGAATTGCGTTGGGGAGTGTGTAGTATGGGTCTGGGGTAGACAGTCGCCCGTGAGCGACGAGTACAATGTCCTCCTCCGTCCTCCCCATATACGTTCATTTCTTGCTTTTCTTCTTCCTCTTCTTTTTCTTCTTCCTCTTTTCCTACTCATTGTTACTCTTGTTCTTCCTTGAATTCTTCGGGGGGGGGGGGGGGGGTCTGAATCTTTATTTTCGTTTCTATTCTAGTACTTTGTATTTGACTCCTTTTTTTATAGATCATCTTCATGTTCTTCTTCCTTTTCATCTCCTTCTTTTTCTTCTTTTTCTGTTTTTCCTCTTCTCCTTCTTCTTTTTTTTTCTTCTTCTTCTTCTTCTTCTTCTTCCTCTTCTTCTTCTTCTTCTTTTTCTAATTCCTCTTCTTCTTCTTCTTCTTCTTCTTCTTCTTCTTCTTCTTCTTCTTCTTCTTCTTCTTCTTCTTCTTCTTCTTCTTCTTCAGCTTTCCATTCTTTCTTTGCATGTTCATAAGTGATTTCTTGAAAAACATGAACAAGAACACTAAGTAATCATGCAAATATGACAATTCTGTGCTCGCCTTTGTTTGGTACATTTGAACCAGGATAAAGCTTTCATACACGGCACGTAGAAGAGCTGGGTGAACTTGCTGTTTTCCGATGCGGTGACGTTAATCGTAAATCTGAAGAACAAAAGCACATATTATGTACACAATCTATTTAGAATTGGCCTACAATCGGTAATCACGACAAAACTGTAATTGTTTTTGGTAGAAAGAGAAAAGGGAATCAGACTTGAGAGCTCTCGACAGCTTATGCGAATGACACTTCCTTTTAAATGTAACTAACGTAGATTTATCTAGTCAACAGAATAGCATCTTCACAATGACTATACATTGCATTTACACCATTCTTTATTCTCATGTGATGTCTTTGTAATATGTTGATCTGTCTGTCTTCGCATCAAATTGAATTAATTCAAGTCAAAAGAAAGTGTGGTTACCTTTCTGCGGTGATACACACGTGGGAGCCAGTCTTGTTTAACGATACTGCCATTATATCGCCTTCGTCGCTTTCGATATCGTTCTCATTTTCACCATCGCCGTCGAAGATCGACGACTTCGACGCCAGGATGACCGGGACGACGACGAGGCCGACGAGGGCGACGAAGAAAACTGTCGTACAGACCCTCATGGTGGTCGACGTCTCAGCGACGCTGAGGAAAGCTTGGAGAAAGGGCATGGCAGGGGCTATGCGTAGTGTATGACGCCGAGGACGAGCTACAATGGTCGTGGGAGTACTATGATAAAAAAAAAAAAAAAACCCTGCGTAAACAGATAAGCACGATGATGAAAGTGAAGAATTTAAGGGAAAAAACGAGGAATTAGTTGTGTGTGTGTGTGGGGGGGGGGGGGGGGGGGCGTGGAGGGGTATGTCTGGAGGGCCAGGGGGAGTTACAGGTGGTGATGAGAGAGAAAAGCGGTGAAAATAATCGTGAAATAAAGAGTGTGAAAGGGAGGAAGAAAGTTTTTATTTGAATATAGTAACGTTCATTGTCCTTTTCCTTGCTAAAAAGAACATATCATTTTGATACATGTGTCAAAAACCCGAACAAATGCACAGAAAACGGCAAGCATACTACCTGATTTGTTCACACGTTATATTCTTTGTCACCTTTTTTTTAGTTACAATTTATCTAATGTCTAACTTGACAAACTGAAAAAAATATTTGCATAATGCCTGCAATATTAGTACATATTGTGTATGCAAAACAAGGATGGAAAAATGTTAAATTTATGTCGCGTAAACTAAATTGACGTAAGGAAACAATGATTGATATTGATATTGATATTGCAATTTATTGTCCAAAATGGTTTACATTGATACAAATAAAGAATGTGACATCACACAAGGTACATATAAACAGAAAGATATATACAATTATACAAATTCTAATGATGGTGAGGGAATGAATATATTTCGATGAATGAGAGGCTGGGGATGAGAATAACAAGAAAATGGAAACACATGGGCAAAGGGGACTGAGAAAGAGGGAAGAGAAGAGGTGATGAGGAGGAAGAGACAGGGAGCAAGAGAGAGAAAGTGAGAGAGAGAAAAATAGTGAGAGAGAGAGAGAGAGAGAGAGAGAGAGAGAGAGAGAGAGACGCAGAAAGAGAGAGATAGGAATAGACAGGGAGATACAGAGAGAGATGGAGAGAGAGAGAGAGAGACAGAGAGAGAGAAAGAGAGAGAATAAGAGAGAGATAGGGACAGAGAGAGAGAGAGTGAGAAAAAGATAGGGACAGAAAGAGAGAATGAGAGAGAGAGAGGGGGAGGGGAGAGAGAGGGGGGAGGGGGGGGGGGGGAGGGAGATACAGAGAGGGAAAGAGAGGGAGAGAGAGAGGGGGGATGATTTTCTAGACAAAGATCTATTATCCTGATGTTACAGAACAGCCCCAAATATCATAAGCTCATTCTGACCTTTTTTAAATGCACGGCCTTCGTGTTAATGTCCTTAATTACATTGTTCTTCTTAGTTCAGAAAGGCAAAAAATACCCGACATTTTTCCCTGTGCCGTTCGACGGTAATTTTCAACAATTTCCTCTTGCCATTAATACTCTTAATCATCTGACCTTTCAATCTCTTCCCAAACCATTCTGTCAACCGTTGCGTC
Source organism: Arbacia lixula (assembly GCA_963669155.1). Taxonomy (NCBI): domain Eukaryota; kingdom Metazoa; phylum Echinodermata; class Echinoidea; order Arbacioida; family Arbaciidae; genus Arbacia; species Arbacia lixula. Next base: position 714,446 of record OZ022597.1, read on the forward strand.
TACGGGTGGCGGAAGGCCTGAGCTATTTAAAGATTTCGTCAGACCCCCCCCCCCCCCCCCTCCCAATGCTCCCCGCGCCAGGTCTCTCTCTCTCCCACGCTTTCCCTCATGTCTGTCCATTTGTTTTCCTCCCATCCCACACTCTTAACCCTTCATTTGTAAAATAAGCTGAGGTACTTTCTGATCTTCCCCTCTTGTCTTGTTTACTGACCTTGACCGAGGGTGGAGAAGAAACTGACCACTTAATTTTAGATAAACAGATTGTCACTTTACATTCGTCGTAAACATATAAGGCAGAGCAGACTTATGTACGCATGCAATTTCCGTATGCCTTAACCCCTTCTCTGCTAGACTTCATGTTGCCCGATTGGAATTGTGGGTATTGCCAGTACAAAATGCTTTATTGGCGCATAAAGAGTTACTCAAATTCTGCCTCAATATTTTGTTAAACGGAGTAGGTGGTTGGAGCCTTGATCAAGTTGTCTGTCATTTGCATTACTATCATCATGTTTTACTTTAAAACTTCACAGAAATATATCGATCATTTCATATTTCGATGATAGCAGATGAGCATATGATGTGAATATTGTGTTATCATATACACGTTTTATATATTTTAACGATACGAAGACTTAAAGGAAACTTGGTTACTAATAAGGGCATTATGCACAATCATTCCTGCTTTTATTTTGCAAGCTTTGATATGATTTGATTTGATACAAACATCTGCATACTTCATGAAAGTTTGCACAGGTGTGTGTGTGTGTGTGTGTGTGTGTGTGGGGGGGGGGGGGTTATCGGGCTTTTAGATGGGCGACCTGTTATTGGTAATTTTTGTCTCCCCCCCCCCCCCCCCCTTTCCTATTGAAAAAGCTGGCGATGGCACTGTAAACAGGATGGCTTATTAAGGTTAACCGTGACACCCATCATTCATACGAATTAGTGTTTTTTTTTATAAACGCTTCTCAGTTCAAGCGCGCAACAAATTGTAACACCGGTGTTAAATCATTATTACACAGTGTGTCCCAGAAAAATGGAAACTGGGATTCTGTGTTATTTCTCTAGTTTAGTGAAACAAAATCATTGAATATTAGACACATTATTGGAAGGTACGGCTCTTCTACTTTCATTTGACACCTGAGGAGCAACATGTGTTTAAAAAATAATTGTCAAAATCAAGTTGCGCAGGACAAATGGTCAAGATTTGTAAGGAAGCATCAACGTAGTGCATAAAAGGGATGGTTCATCAGAAATTCTATGGTGTTCTTTGTTATGCTTTCTTTAGAAATTCTCTCATTGAGTGTGAATCGTGGATTTTTGACCATTTGCCCTGCTTAACTTGATTTTGACAATTATTTTTTAAACACCTGTTGCTCGCATGACTTTTATCTATCATGTTAGGTGTCAAATGAAAGAAGAAGAACCGTACTTTCTAATGATGTGTATGATATTCAATGGTTTTGTTTCAGTAAACTAGAGAAATAACACAGAATCTCGGATTCGCTTTTTATCTGGGACACACTCTATATACCGACGTTTGTGGATGAGAATAAGAAATATTTCTCTAAGTTTCTAACTTATCTGGGCGACATTTTGTGATGAAACACTAAATCATCGTCTTTGAAAAGCAGCAACATGAAAAAAAAACGCGAATCGGATCATCACGGTATTCCTAGGTGAACACGAATGATTAGTAGAACTCTTCATGCGTCACTTAAGACTTTCTTGCACAATCAATACACTTTCATAGAGAATTAGTTTGTATGGTACACAAAGAGTTAAACGCCAATATTAATACTTACCTGTTAACTACGGTTCACGCAACATCGCTCGGTGGTCGTCAGGGGTTGGTTTGTACAACTGTAAATACTCACAGATTAGGAACAAATGTCGTTTCCAGTTGTACAAAGCAAAACCCGTTGCTCTTAACCGACAAGGTAATACAGCTTCGACATTGGTCTCGTGCTCATGGTGAGGTGCTGTTCGGAGACTCATCACCGGTCTGGAGGTCGACATGCGGATGGTTTGAAGTGATGGCTTCCTACCAAAAACCGGGACTTGGGAGGGGGTTTCTTCCGCTAAGGGAAACACCCAATTTAAGGTTAAGTTTGAGTACGGCGGGCAAAAGTGGCTGATAATGTATATTCAAATGGGGGAGGGTGTGGGGGGGGGGGGGGGGGGGTAAGCAAGGAGGGGTATGGGTGGGGGTATGAGGGTTGATGTGTAAGACTGATGGAAGTTGGGATGAAGAAGAGTGTTAATGCGACATGGAAGGGGGAGAGATAGAGGTAGAAAATGAGATAGTGACAGTGAAAGAGAGAGAGAGAGAGAGAGAGAGAGAGAGGGGGGGGGGGGGTAGAAAGTAGGGGAGAGTGATAGAGAGAGAGACAGAGAGACAGAGACAGAGACATAGAGAGAGAAGGGGGGGGGGGAGATGGAGGGACCCAACTAATAGGGGAACTTCCGCCAATGAAAGGGCCAGTTTCAGCAAAACAAAACCATACCTTCTCTACTTGTACGTCGTCTCTCTCCTTAAAGGGAAAGTTCACCCTGAAATTAAGTTGCTTTTGATAAAAGCAGAAACATGAACGAAACGTATTAGCGAAGGTTTGATGAAAATCCGTCAAAGGATCAAAAGATACGATTGATTAAAATGTTCATGTTGAGACGTCACGTGCGAGGTGCTGTCCCAATTGTTGTGTTTCAAAATGTCCATTTATCTTCAAAGAATATGCATCGTTTTATCTGTGCATTTGGTGCATCATTGCAAACTCGTTAATAGACACTCACCTCTATGAAAAAAAAATAAAATGGAGAAAAACTGCAATTTATGGAATCATACAGCACACAACATGTGAGAGCACCTGTACGTGACCTCACAAAATTGAAATTTCAAAACATCATAACTTTCTTATCCTTTAACGTATTTTCGTCAACACTTCAATAACATGACTAATATGTATTTTTTAAGTTTCTGATCTTATTAAAAACAACTTCATTCCGGAGTGAGCTATCCCTTTAGCCTTTCCATCTCTTCTCACACTCTCCCTATACAGTAGACCTAAGCTGGTCGTTCTAGCCGGCCGGTGAAGCCTTGTTCCCCGCGGGCTTTTGGACAATATTAATCAATATTCTGCAATCACAGCGACGTTACGGATTTCAAATGGGTTTATTTATTGATTTTACTTCTCTTCTTACACTAAGCCTCATAAGATATAGGAGTCATCAAGATTACTGGGGCAGTACTCATGGCAGACCGGTTCGGCCATCATTACGGGTCAAGTACGAAGAGTTAAAGCAATCTGTTGAATTTTTACATAGATTAATGATAATTTATTTGTCTAATTTAGTAACCCTTTAACTCTCGTTCTTTCCACTAAGTTATATAATATTGATGCAATCCAACAGAACTGGACAAGCGAAATAAAACTCTACATTTCTTTTGTTCTCTCTGAGAAACCGTTGCTACGCAATCCTGAAAAGCACATACTGAGAAACATTTTTTCTTCGGCGGTCCCACGCATGGGTTCAAAGAAGGAAAGTTGTTTCATATCCTTCTATAACACATCCCTGTTTCAACTTACGTCCTCTCTGATCCATAACAGTGATTGGCCTATATAATAGACAAGTTCGCAATTACACTATGACTAAATACATGTACATGTACTACATACTAGACTGCTGACTGGGATTTTTTCTCATGAAGCTGTGTTAAACGATGGATGTAAAGACATTTTATAGTGTGCCCGGAACAACAACAGAAGCAGATGCACATGGTGGAATGTTCTTCCACTACCTTCTCAGAGCTGAATAGCTTTTGCCATATTTGCATGATAATAAATTGAAATGTGGTCGACGAATGAATTCCCATTTTACTCTGTGAATAGAGAAATTGACCTGTCATTTTCTACCAGCAATAGTCTGCTCATGCGCAAAGTACAATTACGAAGTGGCTTTCTGGCACAGCCGAAAAGTTGTGTGTTCTCAACATGTGTTGCACAGGTGTTTCAACAATTACGAACAATTAAGTGGAAACGGTTTCTCAGAGTGAACAAATGAGATGAAGACTCTCATTTCACTTGTCCAGTTCTGTTAAATGCAGCAATACTTTTGTGAGCATAATATACATCAGCAAGAAAGAAAAAAACCAAACAAGTAAAACATCTTACATGTGCATGTATCTGCACGCAAACACTCTTAATGATAATGCTGTACACAACGTATATCAATTTGAAAATGATTGAACCCCATACAATTCCGGATAAATCCGGAAAGTGAAGAGCTTAGTAAATCTAGTAATAAGAGAGATCTATCCTCTATCTCCGTTTATTCATCGTTCCTCAATTCTTTAGATTTTTACATAAAATTTCTTGAAAAAATGCAAAATGTTTAAATAAGTAACACAGCTTGATACGAAAAAATGGGCAATTGAAGATATTTCTATTCAAGTTGACATCAGATACGTGTCGGTGCTGAGCACGGGGCATCAAAGCATTGCCACGATTGTGGAATGTTGTTGACATTCATTAGCAAGCTGTAGTGTATCCATACAGATGTTTGAACATACACGTATTATGCTTGATTTGTCTCTCCTTCCTAACAACATACTGTAGCTCATAAAAACGTACACCCATATCAGGCAATCTTTAAATGTGATATTCATAGAAAATCCAAAAATATGAAGATATTCATCTACAGAAAGCTTATAAGCCATACAATGCGCTCGGATGACATTCAAACAATATATCACTTTCGAAAAAGCGAAATTAGGGTGAAAACAATCACCGTATTCTCGGGGACAGATTTGCCCAACTGTCATCCGAAACGGCCTTTAGGTCTGACGTAAGAAACGGGAGGCGTTATTGTGCATCAAACATGCCAATCCGCAGCTTCTTTTCCGCTCGAAGTATCATGCATTGTTAATGAAATTGTGATGGCAGTTTCTAGTGGATTAACAGGTGTGATACACAATGGTCATTGTGAAGCGTATCCCGGCTGTGACGTACACACAACGCCACTTTCCCTGAGGCGATTCCGCAGGTCAGGAAGAGAGTCAATTTAGTAAAATTTGACTTTCATTAAACACAAAACTGAACACTTTCGTGGCATGTTAGCTGCACACATTGCTTTAATAACTCATTCAATTATAAAATAAACTATATTTTTATTTATTTTATTTCCTATGAATATCACCTTTAACACGTTACACATGACACAACAAAAAAAAAAAAAAAAAACCAGAAGGTACCCTTGCAAATGTTTATTTTTATTCATCACACATCTCTTTATATCAATAAAATTTTACTCTGTACAAGTTATGTTCGCTCCAGTGACATCACACAGTGTTACACTTCTTTTAAAAAGAAAAATATACAACTTCCAAGTTGTACAATTTGACCTGGATTTGAAATGAAAACAATCACTATCTCCGTCAACACTACTAATATATACCCGCATTAATGCAGGAGTGTTTAATAGATGAAATAGTTCTGGTGAGGACTTACACTATAAAACCCGACCATCTGAGCAGAAAATGATTCATGACATGAAATTCAAACTTCCTTTCAGAATTGCATTATGTTTAGTCCACGGTGCTCACCTTCGTCTAAATATAAAACTCATGTGTGATTTAGGCATTTATGTTACTCAAGTCTCAATGCTGCATCAGTATGAACATACAATCCCATACCCTACTCTGACAAAAGGAAGCAAGTGACAAATCACTCAAATCTGGGTTATTGGTACATGTATTCGTACCCAGCATTCCCTACATACATGTACAGGCAAAATCTGGACAAGGAATGTTCTTCTTGCTGCGAGTTATTCAATCTAACATGATGCGGTGCTGCACTGATGTCAATGCAAGGGACAGGCACGTTTTGCTCATTTACAAGAAAAATCTGTTTTGTTAGTTGCTTCCTTTTGTCAGAGTAGGGCTGACCTGCTCTCAAGCAGAATCATCAGAGAGAAATATTCCTCCCTTTTATCTCCTCCATATTGACACCTCTTTCCAATTTGCAAAATATAAGATTGCAGCTCGCAAATCTTGGTCTAAGATGAAACTCTTTTGCTTCCACGTTATATGAAGCGATGAAAAGGTGAAGCAAGACAATGAGAAAGAAAAATGGTACTTTCTTACATAATCTTTTTTTAAAAGCCGAACAAGGCTTACAATACATGAAACTCACAAACAAAGGGTGTCATAATATCACAGTTGCACATACATGTAGCTTAGATCATGCGAAACTCACATGCTTAAATCAAGATACTTTGCAAGATCTTGGAAAGTACTGCATTTATTAGAAACAAGTTCTTCATTTTGTATTCATTGAAGTTTACCTTACCTCATTAATTATTCAACAAATTTGACTGCTCAAATCAATGCCTAAAGATATTGTACATGAGAGTGGATGAGCATGTGTTATATAACATACTATCAGATTTCTTAAATTGGTTGTCATGGTTATCAGTGCTCTATTGCTAGTATCTAGGCAAAAATAAGGGTTACCTTTGAAACAGGAAACAGTTGGTGATAAGTTTGAATGTTCTAAGTAGCAGCTGCGGAATTCCACTATAATAGTGACATTTACACAGAGTATAACCTTTCGTTATCTCCAAGGAAAAATCCAAATCTGATCCATTTCACATCATAAATACATTGACTCTTTATTCTCCATTCCCAAGTCCTAATACCCCACCAACAATTATCCATTATGTCCAATGTTCCAATTTGAATAACAAATACACCTTCTTGACACCATCTCATTCCCACTCCAAGAAAAAAAAGCAATTTTCTCCTCCAAATAGACATGTACAGTTCTCCATCCCTTACCCCTTTACATAGCACTTTGTATAATCGATTCCCAAGTTCTTTTCCATGCTTTGACACCCTAACATCAATTACGTCTATTGTGTTCATCTGTATAATTTTTATACCAAATATGTATTCATGATAACGCCTTTTCAATTAAACAATCACATTTTTCTCCTCAAAACAGACAGCTGCACAGTGAGTGGCAGTGGGTAGACTCTGTGTGAAATCATTTAGAGGTTCATGTTTGCCCGACATATCAATGACTAAACAGCAGTCAGACACCAGCATCTCATGGCTAGCAAGTACTTGTCCTTACCAGAGGCTAATTAACTCTCTCAGTCCCAAGCCAGAAAAATCCCCTAACACATTCCTCCACATATAGTACTCAGAGGATTAAGTCTTTTATGTGCCGTGATACTCTGTATGAAATCATTCAGAAGTTTGCCTGACATATCAACGACTGAACAGCAGTCAGACACCAGCATCTCATGGATCACATGTGCTTGTTCTTACCTGAGGGCTCATTAACAGAGCTATCAACATTGAAATTCAACAGTCAGGAAGATTTTGGGAAATTTCATCGGAAATCAGAGAGATGTCTGTCAAATGCATACCACCAAATGACAATCTATCAATAATCAGGGAGATTGCATGATGTAATGAAATCCAATGCAGTAATATTGGTCCTCTTTCAGGGAGACTCTTGCAAACTTAGAGAGACTTAGCAGCTCTGTATTAAGTCTCTCAGTAGCAAGCCAGAAAAATCCCACTGACTTTACACATCCCTGCACTGATAGTACTGAGAGAATAAACTCTTGATGTGCCACAGGAACATTTTTGAACCAGTGATACACTACAGCTCAAAGGAATTGGCATAGGGAAAGGGAAAGGGAAGAAGGGGTAGAAGCCGCAGTTTTAAACCCGCGGTATATTTTGTCCAGTTCAGCATGAAACACAATGCTTTAGCCTGAATAGCATCATGTTTCATGATGAACTGGACAAAGTATACCACAGTTTAAAAATGCGGCTCCTTCCCTTTCTTCCCTTTCCCTTTCCCTATGCCAATTCCTTTGAGCTGTAGTGTACACAGAAATCCACTGGAGCAGGATCTTGCCTGGCAACAAGGTCTTATATTCATGAAAGGGGGATTCAATTTAACCCGCTCAGTACCAATCATAAAAAGTCCCATGTCCATTTCAATACAGTATATTGCACATGGGACTGAAAGGCTTAACCCAGCTTTACTAAGAAAACAAGTGACATCTGTTCTATTTGACAGGAAAAATGAGCTTAACCCAGCTTTACTAAGAAAACAAGTGACATCTGTTCTATTTGACAGGAAAAATGATAACTATGTGATGAAGTTCGTACATGGAATTCAATTCAGTCATAAAGTAAACTTACTCTTTCACTGTGGTAAAATAAAAAAAAAAGTCCATTTCACTTTCCGACAGAATGAAAACTATTTGTATACCATATTAGACCTTGACAATCTGTGGTTTGAATTTCAAGATATTAAACCATTTTTTAATCAAAGAATTAATCTGATGTATTCCAAAATATTTCTTCTGTTGGTGTTTTGATGAATTGACGATGAATGTAATCATGGACAATCATGACCACGGGTATCACACACTAGGGGTTATAAGCTGGGTACGAGGGATTAGATGTTAGGACTTAGATTAAGGGAGGGGGGATTGATTAGGGAAGGGGGATCAATTAATCGAGAGGGGTGAGAGGCTGAGGTGAGAATACCACCATCTTGGCATTGTATCGTCGGAAGAAGATGCTGGATCCGCGCTTCAGAAGGCCCTGTCAGTGGGAGACGGAGAGGATGATTGCGAGAACTTAATTATAACAGTGTCATCATTATCATTAACATCATCTTCATAAGTGATGCTACACACCCATCCATGTGAGATTGATTACACTATGACACTATTCATACACCCATGTCCAGTCATATTGATTACACTATGACACTATTCATACACCCATGTCCAGTCATATTGATTACACTATGACACTATTCATACACCCATCCATGTGAGATTGATTACACTATGACATTATTCATACACCCATGTCCAGTGAGATTGATTACACTATGACACTATTCATACACCCATCCATGTGAGATTGATTACACTATGACACTATTCATACACCTATGTCCAGTGAGATTGATTACACTATGACACTATTCATACACCTATGTCCAGTGAGATTGATTACACTATGACACTATTCATACACCTATGTCCAGTGAGATTAATTACACTATGACACTAATCATACACCCATGTCCAGTGAGATTAATTACACTATGACATTATTCATACACCCATGTCCAGTGAGATTAATTACACTATGACACTATTCATACACCCATGTCCAGTGAGATTAATTACACTATGACACTATTCATACACCCATGTCCAGTGAGATTAATTACACTATGACACTATTCATACACCCATGTCCAGTGAGATTAATTACACTATGACACTATTCATACACCCATGTCCAGTGAGATTGATTACACCATGACACTATTCATACACCCATGTCCAGTGAGATTAATTACACTATGACACTATTCATACACCCATGTCCAGTGAGATTGATTACACCATGACACTATTCATACACCCATGTCCAGTGAGATTAATTACACTATGACACTATTCATACACCCATGTCCAGTGAGATTGATTACACCATGACACTATTCATACACCCATGTCCAGTGAGATTAATTACACTATGACACTATTCATACACCCATGTCCAGTGAGATTGATTACACCATGACACTATTCATACACCCATGTCCAGTGAGATTGATTACACTATGACACTATTCATACACCCATGTCCAGTGAGATTGATTACACCATGACACTATTCATACACCCATGTCCAGTGAGATTAATTACACTATGACACTATTCATACACCCATGTCCAGTGAGATTGATTACACCATGACACTATTCATACACCCATGTCCAGTGAGATTAATTACACTATGACACTATTCATACACCCATGTCCAGTGAGATTGATTACACCATGACACTATTCATACACCCATGTCCAGTGAGATTGATTACACTATGACACTATTCATACACCCATGTCCAGTGAGATTAATTACACTATGACACTATTCATACACCCATGTCCAGTGAGATTGATTACACTATGACACTATTCATACACCCATGTCCAGTGAGATTGATTACACTATGACACTATTCATACACCCATGTCCAGTGAGATTGATTACACTATGACACTATTCATACACCCATGTCCAGCTTGGCTGTCTCTATTGTGAGTGGGTCACAAAACCATGATTCAGGTGGCGGGCGGACACAATGGGATGAGGAACAATGGGATTAGAACATAAAGCGATACACCATTCCCCCCACCCGGATATCGGTGTACCAATTGTGTAGTTAATTTCACGGGACTTCTACTGTATCAATCATTACTGTCATAAACACTGTCATCATGACCATTACGAGTAATATCTGATCTTTCTGATAATTGCTATCGCCCTCATAATAATTTTTCTTGATACTGGAGGATATTTTGCAACATTATCGTCATCATCATCATCATCTAAACCATTGTTGAGAATAATAATTATTGCCACCACCATCACCATCATCTCCATCTACATGCTCATTGTCATCATCAACATCATCATCACCATCTTCATACATATCTGTTCTATTCTAAATGAATATAACAGGATACTTATGTGACAAATTTAGTAAGAGGAATTCAATTCAATTTATAAAATAAACTTATTCTTTCCAAATGGTAAAATTAATTTAATGCATTTTACGTCTCAAAAGAATGAAAGCTTGACAATCACTGGTTTGAATTTCAAGATATCAAACCTTAAACATTATGAGTGGCATAGTAATTCAGAACGGTTTTGTTGTGGTAATTATCAAAACGCGCCAAGGACAGTACCTAATGATGACAATTTGTATTGCTTTATTAAAAATCAGAAAGTCAGTACCCAGAAGGGGCCAATCAATGTACTGAAACTTTGATGATAAAACGGCAAGAAGAATCTGACAAACATGAGCTTACCCTATCACTGAGGTCCCTCCAGCAATCTGTCCAGTTCATATATGTTGGTACGTACATGGCATCTCCAGCCAGCAACCTGTCATACGGGCAAACGGGAGGCAATCATTTGAGTTATGAGCGCTGTTATTACTGAGACAAAACACAGGATAATATCAGCTGGAATCCACCATCCCCGTGGGCCCTGTTTCATAAAACTTACCACTAGTGGTTACTTTGCTTCCAATGGAAAACTTGAATTTGTTGGCTGTTGAGTGGTTTTACCACAGTAGTTATCATTGACGAACGATTCTCAAGATAATATGTAAACAGTGTCCGGTTGGACGGACGGACAACCCGACAACATTATGCCTCGGCCACTACGCCCAAAACCTACTCAAAATCTGGCAAATCAATATCATTCCGCTTAAAGCTGGTTTCCAGTTCTTTAATTGAAGGTCTTGAACAGTATTTTTTGACATTTTCTGCGATTTTTACAACGTTTCATTGTTTTTTGTTGTGCAAAAGAGCTACCCTGTCCTTAGTTACTGTATACGCCATATATTTCGCAAATTGTGCTAGTCGGATGCTATTGGCGAATTTAACAACACATGAACATATGAAGACAAAAACGTGCAAAAGCACATTTACTAATAGTACAAATACTCTACGGTCACGAATTTAAACACTCGCGAAATTGTCGTGAAGTCCTGATTCGTGAAAACTTAGACTCGTGAAATATATGCCGTATACAGTACCGTTAAAGAGATGATTGGAAGGCAAGAAAGCAAGGAGGAACTGCATACTCACCCACAGTTGTTTACGATGATGGTGGTGTTGATCAAACTAAATGGGTAGGTCACCATGCTAGCCAGCACCTGATCACAATCAACAATATATCAACAATCATTTACGATCAATACATTTATATTTCATCTCAGATTTAGGGGTTCAATATCAAAACTAATAGATGAACCAGTCATGTGTCTATACAATGTAAACACAATTAAACACTTCAATTGATGTCTTCATTTTGTTCCTATCCTAATTCTCTTTGACAAAAGCCAAAAACACAATTTGTACAGAGAGTTTATCTACAAGGTAGGTCACTTTCAACTTCTTATATTGATTGGAAAATTCTGTAACATTTTTTTTATAAACTATTCTATTCAATCAACTTAAAGGCTGCAGGGATACAAGGCAGCACCACCTTTAACCCTTTGTGTGCTAAACTAATTGCTATTATGTGAGATATTGGGCTAAATTTGTTCATGTTTTAGCATTATGGGAGTTTATTTTAACAATCCGAATTAGGGGGCCAATTAGGGGGCCAAATAGAAGGCTACTGATAATCGGCTACTGATAATCATCAGTCTCCAGTTCAGAAACCGACAACCTGCTCAGACACATGAATGGCCGCCACCCATCCATTCAGTTTACGTCGATGGTTGAGTGTGAAGGGAAGATAGCATTCTTAGACACGATGGTTCACAGGCACGAGAACCACAGGCTCTCCACCTCAGTCTACAGGAAGCCTACCCATACAGACCAGTACATTGCGTCAGACTCTCACCACCCCACATCGGTGAAGAGAGGGCTGGTAAAGTGTCTTTTTGACAGAGCATCACGCCTCGTGACAAACCCACAACAGCCAAGCAAAGAACGGACTCGTGTCCGCAATGCCCTGAGTCTCAACGGTTACCCAGGCCGTTTCATACATAACACCAAGAAGAAAGCCCTAGAACAAAAGGATCAGAAGGAATACAAGTCGTTCGTAGTCTTGCCTTACGTTGATGGAGTGTCCCCACAACTCAGGCGCCGCCTGGAAAGCCATGGCATCCGCACGGTTTTCCGATCAGATACCACCCTCCGACAACAACTAACACGCCCCAAAGATCCTATCCCTCAACACAGACGGGACGGAATCGTGTACAACATCCCTTGCAAAGGGTGTGACCGTTCATACATCGGTGAAACTGCCCGACCGATTTCTGAAAGAATTTCTGAGCATAAGAGGGATGTCAGGCTCCGCCGGACTGACAGCTCAGCAGTAGCTGAACATGCCTGGGATAACCAGCACCAGCCAGACTGGGATGGGGTTCGGTGCATCTCCCAAGAACGGCACTGGTACACACGTAGGGTTAAGGAAGCTATCAATATCCGTCTCAATCCCAACAATTTCAATCGAGACAACGGGATCGATATCCCCGATTTTTGGATTCGTACGATACGCCGCCATGACACTCCTCGCCATGACACTCGACCGCCTTTTGATACGACTTAACAGCCCATTAATAGTCTATAGCCAGCCTTTGTTACCGCCCAACAATGTGCTGATTTTAGCGACCCTTGGACTTGTTGGTCGCCCGTAATTACCGGCCTGTGGCTTTGTCCCTTTTGTCCTTCGTCGGTAACTTGTTTCCGCCGGTCAATGCGAGGCGCATCAACGGTCTATTGTTGGGCAAGTACCCGGATACGCCGGCTATTAGTATTGGACCATTTATGAGCACTTTTCAGTTAGTGCGCTGCACTGACCATAGGGTATTTAAACCCCTGCTTACTACAATTTTGTATCACACCTGAAGAAGTGTTGCAGCGGCACACGAAACGTCGTGATCTTTTCGATACCGTTTACCTTACATTGCAAGACAAATGATTATCAGTAGCCATCTATCCGCAATGAGTAACATATTTAGCATTAATCCCAATTAGATTTGATAAATCATAAAGTTTGTATTCAGATGCTCGTTGGCAACAAGAATTGTAATTTACAAAGACCAGAGTTCAACTTTAGCTGATGGGACTCAAAATCAGTGAGAATCTGATTTAGCACAAGAACAGGTCACCAGTCGTGCGTAAAGTTCGTAGCTTCCAAACGGGTTGGTGCAACGCCCACTGGTGCTGCTCAGAGTGGGATGTGTGTGTTACGGATGCCCATATAAGACAGCAGCACAAGAAAGGTAAAAAGATGATCATACTCACTCCTGTGATGATGTTTGCATAGCTTCTGAGCTCTGATACATTAGACATCTGTGGAAGATATTGATGAGATCAATAAGATAAGTTTCACAGTACACCATGAATAAGTATTGCTGGACAAGGATTTCTGGTTCAAATGGTATTTGAATGTTAAAACACCAAAAACTAAAGCTAAAAATAGTCTTGTGTAAGTGATATAAATATAACAAATCCTCAGTCCTCATTTCACCTTTTTTTTTCTTTTCTTCACCCCATTATCATTTGAGAGAGAGTGGCTGTAATAACCTTTCCCTGGAATCGACAAAGCATAATATTTGGTTTTGAGGAAATCTTTGATAATTGATCGAACCTTCTTTTTTCGTACCACAAAAATAATTTCAAATCGTGTCAACGGTCGGCAATCAATTTGAATTCTACAGGAGTTACAGTACCTCTGATCTTAAAATTTCACATTTGGTATCCCAGAAAATACGTGCTAAATATGTGCAAACTTTCATGAAGTTTGCAGATGTTTGTAAAAGGGAATAATAACCCTTTTAGTAACTCATGATTTTTTAGTTCGCACCAGGCCCGTGCTAAAATAGTCCGCACCAAGCGATAATAATTGCCCTCAGTAACTACAGCAGAGCCACGCCACTTTTACGATCACCCATTCAAAAAGCCGGGCACGTAAGGGCCAACTGCCATGGTAACTCATCGTTTCGTCGCTCACTTCTTTTCTCTTCTTTGACCGTGCGAGGAATTTTGGCGGGAGCCTGGTGCTGCTATCGTTCATAAACTCTTTGGTCAGTGCCTGGTGCGGGACTGGCGCTGGTCTGGTGCTGATTAAAGCAGCACCAAAATAGCCCAGGCCTGGCACAGGCTATTTTGGCCCGCGCCATTCATAAACTCAAAATAGCCTGGGCCTGGCCGCGCCCTGGCCCGAGCCAGCGAGTTAATGAAAGGGGTATAAGCCTCTTATTTCTTTGGCTTCATTCACTGTCTTATAAAAACAAGGCATTAGCAATATTGTGTCTCGCCCACTTGCGAAAATAACCAGAAATATCGCGATCTCTGTTGCTACGCAAAAGAATTGTATCCCTGGCTGATTGTGAAATATCTGCCATAGAATGTAAATTTGCATAAATGTGCATGAGTAATGTTTGCCTAAATCTACATCAGTAATGCTCACACAATTCTGTGCACAAGTTAGGAAGCCTTCACCAAGAGTCTTGCAAGTAAACTTTAATGTATGACCTCAAATGACCTTTGACCTTATCATGTGACCTCTTACAGCACAATAACATGCAGGTGCCCCCAGTGCATCCATCATTCAAGTTTGATTGCCATTGTAGCAACATGTGATGAGTTATGTGTGATAAGAGAGTCTTGCAAGTAAACTTTTAACGTATGACCTCAAATGACCTTTGACCTTATCCTGTGACCTCCAACGGTACCATAACATGAAAGTACCCCCAGTGCATCTATGACCCAAGTTAGGTTGTAATCCAAGCAACCTATGTGAAGTTATTTGTCAAAAGAGAGTCTTGCGGGTAAACTTTAACGTATGACCTCAAATGACCTTTGACCTTATCCTGTGACCTCCAACAGCACCATAACATGAAGGTACCCCCAGTGCATCTATGACCCAAGTTAGGTTGTAATCCAAGCAACCTATGTGAAGGTATTTGTCAAAAGAGAGTCTTGCAGGTAAACTTTAACGTATGACCTCAAATGACCTTTGACCTTATCCTGTGACCTCCAACAGCACCATAACATGAAGGTACCCCCAGTGCATCTATGACCCAAGTTAGGTTGTAATCCAAGCAACCCATGTGAAGTTATTTGTCAAAAGAGAGTCTTGCAGGTAAACTTTAACGTATGACCTCAAATGACCTTTGACCTTATCCTGTGACCTCCAACGGTACCATAACATGAAGGTACCCCCAGTGCATCTATGACCCAAGTTAGGTTGTAATTCAAGCAACCTATGTGAAGTTATTTGTCAAAAGAGAGTCTTGCAGGTAAACTTTAACATAGAAAAAGAGAGTCTTGCACATACTCTTTAATATATGACCTCAAATGACCTTTGACATCATCACATGACCTCTGACAACACCATAACATGAAGATACCCCTAGTGCTTCTATCAACCAAGTGTGGCTGCCATTGCTGTAACAGTTGCCAAGTTATGGATCATAAGAGAGTCTTGCAGGTAAACTTTAACATTTGTGACGGACGACGGACGACGGACGGACGACGGACGGACGCCATTTGGATCCCTTAGTCTCGCCTTCACCTCCGGTGGGCGAGACAAAAAGTGGTCTTGTTATGCCTTGGTACCAAGGGGGTTAACTTACCTTGTCGTCTACAAAGAGCCAGTTGAAGGAGTAGTACAAGGACTTGGCGAGCCACAAGGAGAGGAGATCCAGGAGCAGTCTAGGAGCTAAGCCGCTGCAAGGACATACGGAGGCAGAAAATCAATCACCTTACCTACTTCCTCTTATCAGAATAGGAAGTTCAGTATGAGAAATTCTATGAGAATCAAGTGTTATGTAATACAGGGAATCCCCGTTATAACGAGCATGGGTATAGCGAGAACCCTGTTATTACGAGGGCATTTCTTGGGTCCCGATTTTTCTTCCATAGACCTCCGTGTATTCTGTTTTCATATAACGAGATCGGCTATAGTGAAATTTCTGCTATAGCGAGGCAAATTCCCAGACCAAGAATAATGAAAATGAAAACGGAGGCGTTGGGTGTGTCATTTTTTTACATTTTCAACTGTGCTGTTAAGATATTTTAGTGAATTTTTAGCCACCGGTAGTGAATTCAGCTTAGAATGCTTGCAAAGCCATTTAAATATTACAGTCCTCACAGTAAATGTATTTGTTTGTGTCATCCTATATATGCATGTTTCTGTATGTTTTGATCAATCAGCTATAGCGAGGAAAAAGTGTGGGTCCCAACTTCCTCGTTATAACGGGGTTCTTTGTATAACTCTATTTACCACTCCCAGCCTCAAATAATATTTTCCCTGTTTATGACCACTAACCAGACGCATAATCACTCTGAAGGCTACAGCTGACCCTAGAGTTTATGGGGCGATTCCCATTTACTGGAATTCTCAAACACTAACATAGAGAGACTAGTTTAAGCGGAATAAGTACGAGTCATTATAAATACAGGAAACTGGCCCTCTCAAGAAATTTCCCTTTAGTTGTTTCTTATACGTTGTTTATCATCTTATGAGAGAACCAGTGTATCTTCAGAGATATCAAGGTGTTTGAATCAGAGATAGGTATTTGAGATCATAGATTCATCAGAGATACAAAAATTTGTACGTTGGACAGAGATATACTTTAGACAGAGTTTTCATCAAATGTAAGAGTTGACTAACAAATAAACTGTACTGCAACCTGCAATACACTTTGAGTTTACGAGGTCTTTGCCTCAGAATTCAGCAACACTATAGAGTTTTATAGTGATCATGAAAGAACAACCAGCACTGCATTGCACAAGGTTCAATAAAGCACTTGTACTGCCCTACTCTGACAAAAGGAAGCAAGTGACGAATCACTCAAATCTGGGAATTGGTATTCCTTACATACGGCCAAAATCTGGACAAGAAATATTAATCCTGCTGTGAGGTATTCAATCTAACATGATGTGGTGTTGCACTGATGCCAATGCAAGTGACTGACACATTTTGCTCATTTACAAGAAAAGTCTCTTTTGTTAGTTGCTTCCTTTTGTCAGATTAGGGCAGTATACATAGAACCTGGTAAAGCTTATTGACTTGTTAAATATTTCCTGCACATATGATCCTGAGAGGATTAGATATTATATTTTTTATTTGCCTTTGTGAAGGACTTTGATAATGAGGGTGATAGAAACGAATGGGGAGTTAGAGAGTGAATGTGATAGGGAGATAGGGCTTGGGATAGGGAGAGAGAATGAGAAATGTGCCAGACATTGTATGTGATGTTCTTTTGTAAAATGAGAGAAAATAAAATACATTTTTTAAAAGATGGAAAAGCGGAAAGAGGTTCAGAGTGGGAAAAACAAAGAACAAGAAATGTTCACTTTCATGCAAAGCAAATTTATCCCCAGACCAAAATGAATTCTCCTGAGCATGTCCTTTCATTAGAGAGATGGGACATCGTAATTCATTCCTCCGGGGTCTCTGTCATATTTTATATTCACCAGAGAAAGGCTTTACTGCTCCCATAGTTAACCTCTACCTTGAATATAAAGAAAATAATGTATAAGAATTCACATCTTCAAAATTTCAGCTCTTTGCCTATAAAATACAAAACACAGAGGGCGCTGTCATCAAACAACAGGCAGCAAGATTTACCCATGATACACCTTTGTGGCAGATCAGAACAAAATTCTGCAAGACTTGCAGTGGCGTAACACTGTTGAATCCAAACTATCCAGCCGCAAGTGATAAAAAAAACGAGTGAGGAGAAAGACGGAAAGAGAGAGAGGGGGAGGATAGGTATGTAGGATTCCATCTTGTCTACGGTATATCATTAGAAGGTACCTGAGCGAAACTTACACAAAGAATCCCCGGATGCCTCCGTCATTGTAGATTTCCATGTACGGTGAGATCCAACCACTGCCGAGAGCAGAGATAATAATAATGATAATAACAATAATAGTCCATTCTTATATAGCGCAATTTTACAGTTAAATCTCAGTGCGCATAAAAGAGAAAAAGAGAAAGAAATTGAAGCATATTTAAGCAAAGATAAAGTGGATGAAACTTACAATTCACTAACAAACAAAAATGACTTTAATTTGGCGCGAAATTGATCCTCAGTATTAGATTGTCGAAAGAAGTTGAGAAGTTTATTCCACAGTATAGGTGCGGCGAACTGGAACGACGTCTGGCCGTATATCTTGGTTTTAACGGAGTACTCAACTGAAAGATCCTTTGAATCTGAATGAAGGACCCAAGGTAATTTATACAAATTAATAAGTTCTTAAATAAGGTCATGAGAATTTCAACAGATATGAAATAACCAAAATCTTAAACATAATTCACTTATTTACAGGCAACCAAAAAGTTATGTTAAACAGGACTTATGGACTCACATCTTTTAGTACATGTTATCAAGCGACCAGCAGAATTTTGTATGTGTTGTAATTAACATAATAATGCAAATATTCAATTCAACTAGAGCAATTCGACTGCCGCGCAGTCGATAAATATGCCTCCGCCTTTTTGCTAGCTCTATTTAGAAAACCTGTTTGGTTGGGAATGAACCATTTAATTCCTATGTGAAATGCAAATATCATATTCTGTTTTTCCATGTTTGGCCAAGTTTGGCAATGTTTATTGACCTTTGACTTCCAATCTAATCAGTCCGTCTAAAGCCATCCTTGTATCAAGTTTGTTTAAAATTAGCCAATCTGGGGGTAAAGTTCATTGATCTTTGACCTTTCAGAAATTTTACCCACACTTTCACCAGTCTACCTCCATGAAGTGATAATCTCTGTACCATGTTTGGTTCAAATTGAACCATAGTTTTGCATTCAATGTTAAAAATGTAAAATTTGGCACAATTTTTAGCCAATTTTGGCACAGTTCATTGACCTTTGACCTCAGACCTTTGAGAATTTTCACCAAAAATATCATCAGTCTACCCCCAAGTAGTGATCCATCTTTGCACCATGTCTGAGTGGTATTGCACAATTGGATCTTGATTTATTTTGAAAAATATTACTTTGGGGGCAATTTTTTGAGCTATTTTTGGCAAAGTTCATTGACCTTTGACCTTTCAGGAATTTAACCCAAACTTCAATCAATCTACCTCCATGAAGTGATACATCTCTGTACCATGTTTGGTTAGAATTGCACCATTGGATTTGGGTTTATTGTGAAAAATATCAATTTGGGGCCAATTTTTAGCAAATTGTTGCAAAGTTCATTGATCTTTGACCTCTGGCCTTCCAGGAATTTCACCAAAAAATGTCACCAGTCTATTCCCAAGTAGTGACCCATCTTAGTATCATGTTTCATGAGAATTGCATTTCTGGAACTGGTTTTATGGTGAAAAATATGAAGTTTGGGGCAGTTTTTAGCCAATTTTAGCAAAGTTCAATGACCTTTGACCTCTGAACTTTCAGGAAATTTATCAAAAATGTCACCAGTCTATTCCCAAGTAGTGATCCATGTTTGTACCATGTTTCATGAGAATTGGATCCTTGGATTTGGCTTTATTGTGAAAAAGGTCAATTTTGGGCAATTTTTCACAAAGTTCATTGACCTTTGACCTTTGACCTCGATCAGAATTGACCCCTATTTTACACACTTCATTGGTTTCATGCAATACACACATGTACCAAGTTTGAAGTAAATCTGGTTAACCGTTCTCAAGATATTGCCTAAACGGATTCGGGACGGACGTACGGACGGACGGACGGACAACCCGAAAACATAATGCCTCCGGCCACTTCGTGGCGGAGGCATAAAAATTGACTGCAACTACTTTATACACCATATTTTGTAGGGGGTTTATTGTTGCGAATTTCGCAAGTCGGATGCTATTCGCGAATTTAACAACAGGCAAAAATATGACCATGACGTGCACGCAGACATGTACTACTAGCACTAGTACTTCACAATCGCAAATATAACCACTCGCGAAATTGTCGAGAAGTCCCGATTCGCGGAAAATTAGACTCGCTAAATATATGGCGTATATCATATATCATTACATTAACTGACTTCACCTGAACTTCGTCTCCTTGCCAATGAATTGTGCCATGCTGCGGACCATGACGACGTTGAATGGGTGCGACACAACCACCGCACAGAAATGGGCCGCTGAATCCTTGGACATCTAAGTGCAGTAGCAAAGAGAAATAATGTCAGATATCGAACCAGTAAACAAAAATAATCACAATAATTTCAACCCCCACCATTAACATCACACAGAAATGGGCCGCTGAATCCTTGGACATCTAAGTGCAGTAGCAAGAGAAATAATGTCATATATCGAACCAGTACAAAAAAAATAATCACAATGATTTCAACCCCCACCATTAAGATGAAAAAAAATTGAATTGATTAAAAATGAGCCCCAGTCAGAACAAATGAGGGGAGCTGATTTGTTTAGACATGTACATGTACAGTAAATGTGGAAACAACAGAAAAAATCAAAGATAAACCAGAGTGAGCTAGCCTACATGATTCAGAAGAAAATACATCTGTACATAACAAAATACACCCTGTAATAACAAAAGAACCTGCCCAAAACATCTACTGTACCTCTCTACTCCTTAACTCTTCACTCCTTCTGGTTTACAGTCCTTTTAAGGACTACACTCATTTTGAAAGAATACTTTACTTTTAAATCTCCACTTTCTCACCTTTCCAATTCACCTCCAATTCTATCCACTTTTTCTTTTCTCATTTCAGTCCTTCCAGGACTTTACACATGGTATAAACCTCTTCCTCGAAAAGAAACATTGTCAAAAAGAAAGAAACGAGGGGAGTAATTGCATTTATAAACAAACAAATAATCTGCACATGATCAGTCAGGAAAGAAACATTTTAATGAGCATTAAAGCTTTAAAATAAACTTGGTCAGCTGAATTTGGGCCACTGGATACAAAAAGAGTTCAGACGATGCAATATACGGCAGAAATAAAGAGCAAAGCCGCATGACTTGTGTAATTCTTTTCATTTCTAGGTTTGATGGAATCTCTGCTGCGGTTACTGTAAGGTGTCTTACCTGGACGAAGAATGTCTTGAGAGACACGGTGGCCAGCTCCGGTCTCTTCTTGGTCAGCTCCTTCTTCTCAAACTCATCCTCCACAGGGAAGAACACATCTAGTTGCTATGGCAACAACAAAGAAAAAGTTATTTCAATGCAAACTATCACAAAGACACTTAGACAAGTAAATGATTAATACATGCTGTTCCAGTGCAGATGTAAAATGTATGATTTTGTACAAGGACTGAAAAGCATTTAAAATCAGGTTATCTGTATGGACAAGACTGTGGGCATGGTATATTGGGTCGTGCAATCATGGCTGAACAAGTCTTGTTTGATTTCAACAATTTTATCATTTCAAGATGAGCCTTTCAAGTGATCCTGACAATAAAGAAAAAACAGGCTGCAT
Organism: Arbacia lixula; assembly: GCA_963669155.1. Classification (NCBI taxonomy): domain Eukaryota; kingdom Metazoa; phylum Echinodermata; class Echinoidea; order Arbacioida; family Arbaciidae; genus Arbacia; species Arbacia lixula. The sequence goes on from OZ022597.1 coordinate 736,445, forward strand.
GGTCATGGCAGATCCACTCTCTCATGATGGTTGGTCCCATTTACTACACACCACTACTATCCTTACGTATAATTACACTTGTAAGCATAGCTGCCCATACTGTACTTAGCTTTGTATAGTTTTGAGCTTTCCTGATTGGTCTACTTTTGTTTATATAATTTTGCAATATCCCTTTCATTCTGCTACATATCTAAATTTTGCGTTATGCTTTATCATATAGACTGCAATCTTCATTACATGAAATGAAGTTGATTGTTGATTTTACTGTGTTTTGTCTTGTCCATTAAATTTGTATATAAAAAAAGGTTGATATATTTTGTATTGACCTATTATTGTTGTTATGTATTGTAATGCATTTTTTTTATCCACCAGGGCCCTCAGTGACAGCAAACTGAAGAGGCCATCCTGCTTAAATAAAACTGGAAATAAATAAATAAATAAAGAAAGAAAGAAATAAAGAAAGAAATAAATAAATAAGCTTCAGGTAGTCTAGTACTCTGCTTGCCAAGCTGTTGAGCTTTTCTAAACTAAACTATTCAGTATAGGGGTCTGCCTCCATCAGCCTTATCATTCTTGATTTCTTCTCAAGCTCCCCCGAAGAAAATGGAGAATGAGAAAGTGACCAGCCTTCTGAGTATTACCTTTTTTTTACAGTTTGGATCAGGCTACCCTTTACCTCTAACGTATGTTCCCTTTTTATAAATCAAGCTTCGATATGGTTCTAAATTCTGCAGCACTCACCTCAGAAACGGCTCTGACGACTGCTCCGGACACAAAGTTCTGACAGATGGAAGGGAAGAAGCCACGGTACAGACCAAAGAAACCATCCACCTTGGCTATATGCTTGGCTGCAATGTAAGAGAGGAATGGAACCTAATAATATAGACCAAATGGATAATAAAAAAAGATATGGCCTTTTCAACTTCAGATCAATATCAACTAGTAAGGACATGTATGCGTGTGAGTGCACTTTACTACATGTATATATGTCATATTTCACGAGTCTATTTTTTCGTGAATCAGGACTTCCTGGCAAATTTCACAAGTGGTTAAATAGTACTAGTACTAGTAGTACTTGTACTAGTAGTGTATGTGCTCATGCACGTCGTATTCATATTTTGCGAGTCGCGGACAGCACCCGACTCGAGAATTTCGCGAAAATAAAAACTCTGCGAAAAATATGGCGTATACAGTATGCCACCAAACACTGTCAGGACTTATAGAAAGAAAAAAGGAGAGCAGAGAGGGAAAGACTGATAAGACTGGCAAACACATATAGACTGAAATCGACAAGACAAAAACAAACTGAGAAGAAGACAGATGGAGAGACAGGGAGCGAGAGGAAGGAAAAAAGGAAAAAGTGCAAAATATGGAAAAGGGGTGAAGAAAAGAAGAAATAGAATATTTAAGACAATATAAAAAGAACCATTTAATTGTATTAAAACTTGGACAAAGTTTGAAAGATGTTCTATGTTGAAGAAAATGTCATAATTGCACCTACATTGTACAGTGTATTCTTACCATAGGGGAAGAAACCAGGAAGCTGCATGCACTCCCTGAAGAAGGCATTCCTCCCTACACGTGGAGGTAGAGGTTCATATCCAAGCTGGAAATCAACAGAAACAGAGAACAACAAAAATGCTATAAAACAACTACAGGTTACAAGTTAAACAAACCAACAGAAATCGATACATTCTCCATAACGAAATGATTGATTGATATTGCAATTTATTGTCCAATTGGAAATTTCATTTTCACTGGTTTACATTGATACAAATAAAGAATGTGACATCACACAAGGTAAATAAACAGAAATATATACACAATTATACTAATTCTACGGGATACATGATGTTTATATGAGCTTTACAATTACTGAAACTGTGCAAAACACCTGTGCAAGGCTTATATTGGGTTGTACGAAATTAACACTTATTACACCAATATTAGGAAACCTGCATTGGCAGGGCTCTACAAACCCACTTGCCCGATTGCCCGGGGCAAGTGAAAATGACGCCCGGGCAAGCATTTCTCAAAGACACTTGCCCGTCCGGGCAAGTGGTTATTTTTCACCAAAAAATATGAAAATAACATTGTTCTTACGCATCTGCGAGAAAATTAATGTGAATGTGTCTCGTATAATGTCAAACCAGGCAAACACAGCCGAAATTGGAGTGAGATCACTGAGATTTTGTCATGAAAATTCGTCTGAAACTCCGTTCCGTGGACACTGCCATCTTGAACTGAAAAATAAATTCTGCGCATGAGCGATACCTGCATTACCAGAGCACTGGCTTGCGTTCGCGAATGCGCATTCGCGATGTGAAATTTTTCGTAACAGCTGTCTTTATTTGTGTGTCTCGATCGCGCCCACATACCGTATTTACGTGGATTACTACATATGGGACTGTAATGTGAAAACGTGTGTAAGAGATTGTTGTATGAGTTCAGCACATATACCTGCCGTGGAGCAGCAATGATTTAATTGATTTGCCCATGATTTTGATCGCTACCAGTACACTTGAAACGGCAACATTAGCACATCTACCAAGAACCCTACCCAGAAATATTGGGCTGATTACTCTAAGGTTTTCTGCATTGACAAGCTCAAAACTGGGAGATAATGCAGCTAGTTCATAAATAAGTGTATCCATGACAGGGGCTATAGTGTCTAAACGGACGCTAATGCAGACCTAGAAATCACTTTTTGGACGAATTCAACAGCAAAGAAGTTGTTTAGGGTTAGACATTTTACTTTTGAAATGTGACTGTTAATAATCCTGTCAGCGTGCTTACGAGTTACATGTATTATGACAAGCTTTGCCACCTACAAATTACAATGCAATATGGTGTAGTCAGTGTTATCAATATGTGTTTTTTAAATGCCTCTAGTCTTGTGAAAGTGTGCTATACCTGCCTACATGTAGTGAGCAGAGTCTGCTCCCAACCTGCCCAATTAGGAGGTCAGGCGTATGTGTGCTTCATTTCGAGTGAAAGCAAGAGTACTATAGTTAGGAGAGTCAGTGCTAAACATGATGGGCTCAGATGATCAAAAACAAACACTAGTAACTTGTCAAACTCTGTGTAAATACCTATTGTTAAGTTCAGTTGTCCTGTAAAGTATGTTATAATTCGGCAGGATAAGGTATGCCGTTTCTGCAGAAGAATTAGTGAAAAACAATAAGAAAAAAACGGGCAAGCAGTTTTTCCTCCAGGGCAAGCAACTATTTTTACCACTTGCCCGAAAGGGCAAGTGGTAAAAAAAAAATTTGTAGAGCCCTGATTGGTTACCAATGCGGCAGAGAATACATTCAAGGTCTTACTAATTGTATGCAAAATACTTCTTGGTCAAGCTCCTGGTTACATTATGTATCACATGTATCACATCATGCAATACCGTGTATATTTTTTAAAATCAAATTTGTATCAATTTGAGAGCTCGACTTTCTTTAAAGGGGTATTCCGAGACACAAATCGACTTGCTCTCCATAGAACTAGAAGCAGCCACATCTGAGAGGCAGAGCAAGAACAATTTGACAAAAATTGGACAAGCAATAAGGAAGTCATGAATTTTTAATACGATTGACATTTTTAGGAGGCAAATTGGTAACTCAGTCATGAGGCTGTGATGTCATAGTCACACTTTCCGCCATTGTGCTTAGGAGTGGTTTATATCAAAATCTCTTACTAACAACACGTTGTATAAATCATCAAATACAGAAACTAGGGTCTACACTCCAGCTCAAAGGAATTGGCAAAGGGAAAGCATCATGTTTCATGCTGAACTAGACAAAATATACTGGGGTTTAAAACTGTGGCTCCTTCTCTTTCCCTTTCCCTATGCCAATTCCTTTGAGCTGGAGCGTACGTATCATTGTGAACTAAACAGAACAAAAAAGTAAGTCCCGACCTAAAGAAAATAGCATAACTTTTTATCAAAGAGATTTTGAGCAACGAAACTTGGCAGGATTGTTCCATTACTTATTGACCAACTTTCGTGTGAAAATCACATTCATCCACTAAGTCATGCATGAGTGAGCACAGGCTCAAGGCAAAATTATCACTTTTCAAAAGTTCTATGAGTCCGTTTTGTGGGTCTGTAAAACAAGATTTTGGTGAATCCTGTTTCTGGGGCACATTAAAATGCTGGTGTTATTTGATCATCCATTCTTTGACCCTTTCACACTTATTTTGACACTTTTCACACTTTTTCATGGTTGACTGAGCACAATTTTAGGGGTGAAATTGCTATGCTGAACCCTTCCAATATTACATCACCCATTCACTTTATTGCATGAATGAACATTTAACAACATGTATCATCACATGCTGTGTGAACAGAAGAGGAAGATGCCATGTCATGGTTGAGTGAGCACACTTTTTAAAATTCCAGATATTTAATGTTATATTCCACATACTAAGAATGTTGCTATATGATTGGTCAAGAGATGATCACGTGATGAGGCGTAGTTTTTCCTATCAGATCACCTGAGAATAAAAGTTCGTTACACTCTAGGTGATAGTACTTTTTGGTTTCGCTGATCTCTTCACTCCTCACAGTCCTAATGCGTGATTAATATTTTGAGTACGCGCAAAATAAAAGTGCGTTACACTCGGACTATCAGTTTTAGCTCAAAGCAGATGACGCTGCGGTGCATGGTAATTACAAATTTGTGGTTGTGGTTGTACTACCATACTACGTATGTACATGCACACATACGCATTTTGAAGTTGTTGTTTTTCTGTAGGCCCCCTAATGATAAGGGTTAGGTTTAGGGTTCACTTAATAGTGGGATACCAAACTGCATTAGCACCTTTACTACGTACAGCTGTACTTCGTTTTAAGGGGTTTTATTCATTATGAATAATGGGCAGTAACTAGATTTAATAACCAGTGACACTGCCACTTTAAAATCTGTGTGTGCTAAATGCGTGTAGATGTAGAGCTGCTGACTGAGGCTACAGACTGAAAATAATAAAACACAGTAAAGACAAGTATAGGAAACCGGATACATTTCTGAACAGAGATTTGGTGTAAACCTTTCTCTGTTGTTATATGTGATAACGTGAAATCTCTGCATGCGCTATCGCGAAACTTTCCCAAAGTAGCATTGTTTTGTACCAGGGTCGATGTTGTGGCGGGAGGGGACTACCCTTAAGCCTTACAGTTACAAAAGCTTTCGCTGTTCTCATATTTTAATGCCAATATGCATAAAGAAGGTATCAGCGAAGACATGAGACCACGAACTACTTTGTGCAAAAAATTTTTGTCAAAACGATTGCCGGTACAACAATGAAAATGTTTGGTCATTGGAAACGTTATCACATTTCATGAAGGAAAGTGATAAAATATATTTCAATGATATAAATATTGATTTTGACTAATACCTAAGTCCTATTGTCTTGATATACTGTACAATTTCTGTTACCAAAATGCAAAAAAAAATAAGAACATGAAGAAGTGTTTTGCCATTTTTAAAATGCTGTAATTTATTCGATTTGAATAATTCAACAACTACTGCACTTGTCTTTGCTATACCTTTCAGTTGATACCAAATTTGTCAAGATGAAATTTTTAATTTCACATACAAATGTATTACATGATGTAGTCTGTCTCAGGTTGCGTCATGCCTGTTTTGCCTGCTTGCAGCGGTTGCAGCTGCAGGCGTGCAGCATTGCGCCCTTTGGCTTCCCCACGCAGGGGGGAAGGGCAAGCCCAGCGATAAGATTGTGCTGCCAGGGCCCCAAGCGAGCCGCAAGCCCGTGCGAGCTACCTCAACCTTGGTCGGTGTCCGAATGGAATCAATCTCTAATTTCATTTTCACCTTACCTGTATGAGAGTCTTGACATAGCTCATCGGGTGGCTCAGAGCGCCGAGACCAATGCCGGCGACAGCTTGCATCCAAGGTTCATTTGTAGATGCCATTTTGTGGGATCCTTCGAATACTTTTTGCTAGGTTTTGCTGCCGTGATGCGGGGTACGGGAATCTAACAATTGAAATAGAGTCTACCAAGGCGTGACATTTTATTATTTGTTGGAATTAAAATTGGTCTGCCCATAATGAGGTAGCACTGTGTGGTATTTATATGGATTATTACTAAGTGTAAAGAAAAGTATATAAAATTAAAATAAATACTAACCAAACAATCACAGCATGAATAATGCTGACATTTGAAAATCTTAAGTTGGGAAGATGGATTTTAAAGTTACTGTAACGTCTTGACGGAGGTTACATCACTTTGAGTTCACGCTGGAGCGAGTATGAAATGCATGAGCACTTACGCCGCAGGACACGTCGCCCTGTACATAATCGTTATGCATAAACTCGGCCATTCCAGTTTTACATCCAATCCTAAGCACACTGTGAAACACATCAAGAATCGTTTATAGTGTTGGAACGAAACAAAATATGATTAAAAAAAGCTTTTAAAGCGCGTTATGATAATAATAATAATAATAATAATAATAATAATAATAATAATAATAATAATAATAATAATAATAATAATAATAATAATAATAATAATAATAATAATAATAATAATAATAATAATAATAATAATAATAATTATAATATTAATAGTAATAATGTCACGTACAATATGTTGTATACAATATAATTTCATAAATTATTTTCTGCTATTGACAACGGAATGATTTCTTTCCGGGGGTGGGGGTATGTGTGTAAAAACTTATATCTGATGATGTATCAAGTACAAGAATGCATTTTTTTTTTTAGGAAATGCATATCATTTTCGAGAAAAAAAACAGACACAATTACCTCGCACGTAACATCACAAAAAAAAACTTTAAAAGATCAAAACTTTCTTATCCTTTCACAGATTTTCATCAAAGCTTTATCAATATTTTTGGTTCATGTGTCTGCTTTTATTGAAACAAAACGTACTTCAGGGTGAACTATATCCCTTTAAATAAAATGACTAGACATCATATTGGGATTATTGTGCACACTACTTTACACAGTGATACAATGTTCATACGTTTAAAAAACATCTAAAATGTGTCCTTTTTCCTCAAATTGTTGTAGTTTGTAAGACGTTTGTAATTGGGATACAATACAAGACATTGTAACTGTAATTCTTCCTTAGCGTTATGATACATTGTGAATAGCGCTATATATATAGATTAACATTATTATTATCATTATCATTATTATTATCAATGCCAAGTGTTTTATTGTTAACTATGTGCCTAATGAAGGTAATACCCAGCTATTTACTTGATTCGTTCCATTCAAACAAGATATATTGGCATTCATTGTTTGTTCTCTGCCTGTTCCTTGCCAGTGTGTCATTATATGCATTTTTGTTATTGTTAGGCAGAAGAACTATTTATCTTTCGTTTGAATATTTGATCCAGTTGTATAAGTGCAATAGTAACGCATGTGTAACATCCCTGAGAGGGCCCGCTGCTTCGCGGCTGGTCCTTTTGGAGCTACTATTCACATATCAATCAATTTTCTTGCATGTTAATGGATGATCCAATCAACTTATCTTTTGTGAACGATATGCATAATCATGCTTCCGACAACCAACCGCCTGTAAATGTCTCAAGTAGTGAAGACGGTGACAATCCTGACATGAGTTTCTTTCTAAATTCTAAAATCCCTGAATTGAATATTGATTTTGATCCTAATGATATTCCAAATAATCCTACCTCAAATTATAATTTGGAAGAGGTTGTCACGTCACTATCTCATTCAGACCCAAACCAATTGTTTCTCTCACATTTCAACATCAGGAGCCTAAGCAAAAATTTTGATCAACTTCTTTTATTTGCAGACGAATTGAAATTTACATACAGTGTCATAGGTCTTAGCGAAACATTGCTAAAAGACACATCACCTTCTTCGCTATTTAATATTAATGGTTTTCATTTGATAACAAACAACCGAGTTGGTAAGAAAGGTGGCGGAGTTGGTTTTTATATCACAGAGAACTTGAATTATCAGCTTGTAAAAGAATGTTGTTTTATGTCTGATGTTATTGAAAGTATTTTCATCGAGGTAAACACTCCAAACAAAGGTAAAATTATTGTTGGGGAAATATACAGACCTCCCACTTCCAATCCTATTGAATTTATTGAAGTTCTACACGGGATCCTTTCCAGAAACTGTCTAAATAACAAAACATGCTTCATCATGGGCGATTTTAATTTAGATTTGTTAAATTGTAATAATAATCATAATTGTCAAGAGTTCCTTAATTTAATGCTGTCCAAATCTTTCATCCCGCTTATAAAGAAACCCACTCGAATATCTGATACGTCATCCACTTTAATTGATAATATTTTTGTAAACAACCTGTTCTCTGATGTTAAACCCGGTATAATAGTTTCAGATATAACCGATCATTTTCCGATCTATGTACTTATTTCAAATATCCAACCAATGACCTCTAACGGTCCCCGCAACCCCGGTTTTCGTATAATGTCTGAGTCGAACCTTAATAGACTTAAGGAGAGCTTGAGAACTGTCGACTGGTCCATTGTTTATAATCAAAATGATTTTGATTCTGCTTACGAAAAATTTCTTGATATTTTAATAACCCATCTCAACACGATCATGCCATTACAAAGACCATCTCGTTCAAATTATAAAAAAATACCTCGAAAACCGTGGATTTCAAAATCACTCCTCAGGTCTATTAATAAAAAAAACAGACTCTTTCATAAATACAGAAAATATCCCAATGCTACTAATAAATCTCGATATTCTCGTTACCGCAATGTTTTATCAGCCTCACTCCGTTTAGCTAAACAAATGTATTTTGCAAAGCAATTTGATAACTGCAAATATGATGTTAAGAGTACGTGGAAGGTGATTAACCAAGCGCTGAAATCCAACACCGTAAACAATCCACCTAACGTTATAGAAAAAGACGGTATCCATACAGACAACCCTTCTGAAATAGCTGGCGCTTTCAATGATTTTTTTGTCAATATTGGGCCTAATCTTGCCGAAAAAATCCCTGTTACTGATGAAGAGTTTCATTCATTTTTAGGAGAACGTAACACGCAATCTTTCTTTTTTGTACCAATTGTTGAGGATGAGGTAAAAACAATTGTCTCTAATTTGAAAAACAAAAAAAGTCCTGGTTACGATGGAATCACAAATCTTCTCTTAAAGAGCATAATTCAAGAAATTAATTCTCCTTTAACATATATTTTTAACCAATCTTTATCAAGTGGGAAAGTTCCAGACAAGATGAAAATTGCAAGAGTTGTCCCCATTTTTAAAAAAGGTCAAAAAGATTTCGTAAATAATTATCGTCCTATCTCCCTTTTAACATCATTTTCTAAAATTCTTGAAAGACTTGTTTACAAACGCACTCTTAGGTTTCTTTTGAATTGCCAGGTTTTCACTAACTCCCAGTTTGGTTTCAGAGAAAAACATAGTACTACCCATGCATTACTCAGTTTTATTGACAAGGTAGCCCATGCTATAGATGATGCTTCTCATACCATTGGTGTTTTCCTTGATTTTTCGAAGGCATTCGACACGATAGACCATGAAATTTTACTTTACAAATTAAGTCACTATGGAATCCGTGGGGGGGCTCTTGAATGGTTTAGGGATTATCTAAAGAATAGGAAACAGTACGTTAGCATCAATAGTCATGACTCTCAACTAAAATTGATTTCGTGTGGTGTCCCCCAAGGTTCCCTGTTGGGCCCACTTTTATTTATTTTATATATTAATGACATTCAAAAATCTTCCCAGGTACTCTCTTTTATTTGTTTTGCCGACGACACGAATTTATTCTTTTCACATAACAATCCCATCTTACTTGCTGATACAATGAATAATGAATTACGACTAGTCCAGACTTGGATCCACGCAAACAAATTATCTCTTAATATTGAAAAAACCAACTACATGATCTTTAGTAATTCTTTGAATGCCCTCCCCACTCCTCTTAAAATTAGCGACACCAATCTTCAACAGGTCGATAGTACTAAATTTTTAGGCTTACATATTGATAATGACTTATCTTGGAAAACCCACATTAATTATCTTAGTAAAATTTTGTCCAGAAACACCGGAATTCTCAATAAACTCAAACACTTTTTTCCTAGCCGCATTTTACAAAACATATTCTCAACTTTAATTTCGCCATATCTTAACTATGGGATTCTTGCATGGGGAAATGCTTCAAAATTCTTACTGGACTCTCTTTTTCTTATTCAAAAACGTGCTATTAGAATTGTAAATAACGCTGGCTATTTGTCCCACACAAATGACCTTTTTGCAAGCAATAAAATCTTGAAAATAATAGACTTATTTTACTACAATGTCGGTATATTTATGTTCAAATTTTCGAATGGGGAACTTCCAGATGTTTTCTCGCACATGTTTACAAGAAACGATGCTATTCATAATTATCCAACTCGACAGCGCGACGCTTTTCACCTTCCACGTACTCGAACAATTTTTGCAAAGAAAACAATCATGTTTACAGGGCCAATGTTTTGGAATAACCTTCCCCACGAACTTACTCGTTGCATAAAAATATCTTCATTCAAATGCAATTTAAAGAAACATTTGTTATGTTCATATACCACGCAATAATTTCTTTTAGCCTTTACTCTTTTTTTGTTCACCACTCACGCTCCGACAGGGACGCTGCCCGGCACCTTGGTCCGAGCAGGAAGGTGTTAGAACTGGAGTCAGCACGAAGAATAATTTATTCCTACACCAGTCGCGTTCATTGATAGCACAATAGAATATTTTACGCGTTTGGTTCTTTGATCCAGTGACGACCGCCGCCAAATATGCAAGACAAATTTTGGATGCATTTATAGCAATATACAATCTGCATGCGCAGAAGATTTCAGAACCACTTCATGTACTGAAGTGCATGTGCAGTAATAGTACATCTTATAATGATACGAATCTGTGAATTTCAGATTATATTGTTGCATCGTTTTTGTGATAAATCAAGAATACTGTAGAAAACATGTCAGAAAAATGTATCAATATTCCACATTGGGCAATCATATTTCCTTACAAATATCTTGTAAATCGTTTATTGAGTGTTTCACCTTCCATGGAAACTACGTCGATTTCGTGTCCGGAGATGTCCGAAAAAGTTACGGACCAAATTCTTTCTACAATTTTATCAAAATTTCCCTTCGCTCACCCCCAAACTGATTCCCAGTGTGTGTAATAAGATAAGCTATGAACTCCCAGCGAAGGCTGAACGGTTGACATATTTCTCAAAACAGATTTTCTTTTGTTATTCATAGGAAGGCACTGCCTCATTAGAAATACATCGCATTGTTTGAAACACCTGAATGTCCTGAATTTTTATGAGGCGGTGGTCATCATAGATCTAAGGAAGTCTATCCGAGCGCAGTCCATCCATGATAGGTCCATGGTCCGAGCATGGACCTATCATGGATGGACTGCGCTCGGATAAACTTCCTTTGATCTATGAGGTCCGCCGCCTCATAAAAATCCAAGACATTCAGGTGTTTTAAACAACTAGCTGTATTTCTAATTAGGTAGTGCCTTTCTCTGAATAACAAAAGAAAATCTGTTTTGAGAAGTATGCCAACCGTTCAGCCTTCGCTGGGAGCTCGTTGCTGATCTTTTTACACACACTGTGAATTAGTTTTGGGGTAAGCGAAGGGAAACTTTGAAAAAATTGTAGAAAGAATTTGGTCAGTAACTTTTTCGGACACCTCCGCACACGAAATTGAGGTTGTTTCCATGAAAGATGAAACACTCAATAAACGATTTACAAGATATTTTTAAGGAAATATGATTTGGAAATGTGTGATATGGAGGCATTTCTCTGGCATGTTTTCTACAGTATTCTCATTTTATCACAAAAAACGAAGCAACAATATAATCTGAAATTCACAGAATCGTATCTTTATAAGATGTAATACTACTGCACATGCACTTCAGTTCATGTAGTGGTTCTGAAATCTTCTGCGCATACAGAATATATATTCCTCAAAATGCATCCTACATTTTGTCATGCTTGTTTGGCGGCGGATCTCCCTCGATCAAAGAGCCAAACGCGTAAAATATTCCATTGTGACATCAATGCACACGACTGCTGTAGGAATAAATTACACTTCGTGCTGACTCCATTCCTTACACCTCTCTGGTCCGAGCAACCTGCCGAGCTCTTGGAAAAAAAAAAAAAAAACTGATACTCTTTAGAATTACTAGCCAATTTCCTTGAGCTCGGCGGGTGCTCGGCCACGTGGCATGGTTAGGCGTCCTTGCCGGAATGTACATGTAATGTGATTTGCATATATTATAATGAATCCATCTTATGAATGATGTCTTCGTGTACATATTTATACTTATCCATACATATTCAATACTGAGTCAACAGTCGAATCAGCCAGTTCGTAATTACAATTTGCCCATGAGCAGATGAAGGTCATAGTGACCAAACCAGCTTGTTGGTTTTTAAATCACTGAGATAAGCATCATCATTAATAAGTTATTTTAGAATATGCTTGTTATCCAATTTATAAAAGAACACCAAGGTGTTCAATCATGGGGTATTTGACAACAGGCCAAACGACAACAATTAGTTTACAATAAACAATGTAATAGAAGCTTTCCCAATTGTTCACAGACCGTAGCCTACTATTCTTGTCACCTGTTTTGAGATGGTTCCTTTATTAGAGGTTGAATATCGCAAATTGCTATGTCGGGTAAGCACATTACGTAACATCTCCTTTATTTGAAATGATATATTAATCAACTGCTTATCCTAATGAAAAAGGGAAAGGTCATAGTGACCAAACTTGCTCCAGAGCTAACTACGAACTGGTGTATTGCCTTCGTAGAAGCTTGAGCATTATCGTATTTCATCCTGACTTCTCCTGATTTGTTTGGTTTTGTTTGTCTATTCCTCGCTCGCACACCTTTCTATTGTATTGCTGAATTAATCGTACGCCTTTTGATTTTTGATTTTTGATTTTGTTCTCGATTTGTTTTCATGCTGTTTCTTGAGTTGTTTATGATTTCTTTTGTTCATTTCTTTGGTCAATTTGTTTATCCGTACTCCGAAGTGTTCTTTTAATCCACATTATTTTGGGGTCTATACGATTTACAAGCTTGCTTTAAAGACAGCCAGTCCCTTTTTCAGATCACCACAAAACCATCGAAACATGGGCAAAACATATAGAGAACTGTTAGCAAGCTCTATATTCACAATTTGAAACTGATACGTAGTGTAAAATTCAAATAATGCACGTAAACAACGTCTGATTAATAGTCTTTACCTCAGGCTCTTAGCAGTTTGTGTTGAAATATCTGCTTTATTGATTAATCTGTTTATTAAATTATAAAACTCATTATGAAAAAAAATTGTTCTATGGAAGGAATCATCTCCAAAGCTTGGTAGTTACTCGTAAAATTAGGATTTCACACACGCATAATAACCACATAGATACTGTAACAAAGACTAATACTTTTTTCGTGGTACGAAAAAAGTCGGTTTGAAATTTAACGGCTGAAATTTTTTACATATACAGAAAGCTTCAACATGCTATATTCTTAGAAATGGTCTTGAATCACACTTTCTTCAATTTACGATCGTGATAGACGATTTCAAATTTTAAGCTTGCAAAAGGGACGGACAATCTTTAAATAGGCCCCATTCATATTTCTTTACCTATATCCACTGTATGTTTGATATTGACCATTATGTAATATTTTGCATCATTATACTAGTTTTGTTTATATCAAAGACTGACTATGCTGATGTATTATTGCTTTTATTTTACATGTATTGAACAGAAATATGAATAAATTGAATTGAATTGAAAGTAACTGTGTGCATCTTCAGAGGTGCTTGGGTTTGAGGAGCCATTTCCAATTATTCAATAGATGTGGCGTTCTTAATATAGGGTGGGAGTTTCTTCCAAAGGGAGGGGGAAATGGATGAGAAGGTTCGGTCACAATAACGGGTTTTCGTGCGTGGAAGACTATAGGAGCAGTTCTTTAAAGAATGGAGTCAGCACGAAAGGGTATTTATTCCTACAGCAGTCGCGTGCATTGATATCACAATGGAATATTTTTCGAGTTTGGATCTTTGATCGAGGGAGATCCGCCGCCAAACAAGCAAGACAAATTTTGGATGCATTTAGAGGAATATATTCTGTATGCGCAGAAGATTTCAGAACCACTTCATGTACTGAAGTGCATGCGGTAGTGGAACATAGAATAATGATTCGATTCTGTGAATTTCAGATTATATTGTTGCTTCGGGATTTTTGATAAAGAGAATAATGTCGAAAACATGTCAGAGAAATGCCTCCATATCGCACATTATGCAATCATATATAAAAATATCTTGTAAATCGTTTATTAAGTGTTTCACCTTCCATGAAATAACCTCGATTTCATGTGCGGAGATGTCAGAAAAAATTACGGACCAATTTCTTTTTACAACGTTATCAAAATTCCCCTTCGCTCACCCCCAATCTAATTTCCAGTGTGTGTAATGAGATCAGCTATGAACTCCCAGCGAAGGCTGCCAAGTTGACATAACTTCTCAAAACAGGTTTTTTTTTTCTTTATTCAGTGGAAGGCACTGCCTAATGAGAAATACAGCGTATTGTTTGAAACACCGGGATGTCTTGAATTATATGAGGCGGCGGTCATCATAGATCAAAAGAAGTCTGTCCAAGCGCCAGTCCATCCATGATAGGTCCTTGATTGGAGGGAGATTCGGTGAAAAGATTATTGTTTAAGTTAATGCGGAGATGACCTGGTGGCCAATGAGGTGAGCGGATAAAAGGAGATTTATGATTATGTTTCCCTCCACGGGTGACTAATCTAGCGTTAAAAACGTTGGCACCTGAGTTGGCGTGTATTCTAAGACTTCTGCTGTCGTTTATATAATGCATACATTTCGTCAGGCTGGTATAGTGTAACGAAAGGTTGATTGTTGATTGAAAATTAATCAATGAGTGTCATGTGTGTATTATGTAGCCTGATATGAAGGCCATATTCTTCATTGATCTTTGATTACAAAAATATCATGGATAAGTTTCGAAGTTTCCTTGAAATCAGTACGGGAAACGACGAGGGCCTAGTATTTCCCCAATTTATTTTGCACAAAGTCTATTTTGTTTGTGCGTTAATTTGAGGCAAAAATTATCCAGTGAATCGGCGGATTCGAACATATTGGATCATAGAGAAAATTTGTTTACGGCATTCCTTTGTGACTCAAAGACGTTTACAATGAATCTGCATTAATGAAAGGCCCGATGGTACTCTATGTAATATTAATATCCTTGGTAGAAACACTCTTAGTCGTTGCTAGTCGGAAAAATCTCTGACAAGCTTTGGGATTACATTTATTAATTGAATAATTGTTATAACGAATTGCACAAACATAATAGTTTGCATACAACATAAAGAAAATAACTTTGTAAATTGTAGCGGCATGCATCTAGTAAGGATAATGTGCTCCATCCTGTAAAATAATGAAGAACGAAAATGAAAATGAAATAAAATTACGAAAATAGTCTATAGCTACGCGTTGCCATGTCTACAAAAATTTCCTAAATAAAAAACTTCTTTACTATGACATAATTCACAAATGTTATCAGACTCATACTATGTCATGTCACATTCGCGCCCAAACTCTGAGTTTTTACCGTTGCTATTAATAAACAACAAAATGACGTCGACCTGCATTGTAACAAAAAAAAAAAAAAAAAAGACTTGCCAATATTGAAAAGCTAAATTATAAGTGCATTCATTCGTAACTGCTAAACACATTTCTGGATTTGGGTCAATAACGTCTGCCTTCCTATTTACCTTAGATTTCATATTGATGATATGTTGAATTCGAAACTTTTAATTTGAGACCCAATAATTGTAATTTATTGTTTTTTAAGTTCTTATGCTGTTGGAAGGAGATGGTACCATATATAATATCATGTTGTGTTAATATCATGCACAGGAAGTGTGTTTGTCTACATAAGCCTCTAGCTGTTAAAATAATTACAACTTGAATCAAGTTGAAATTCAGACAACACAACGGAAGTCATTTTGTTTGGAAGCAGAGGTTTCGCGGGATTGTATCAATTATACTATAACTATTGCAATCAAGGAGTTTTTAGGAAGAAGGATAAATTCGAACATCAAACATCGGTATGTTTTTTTTTTTTTTTATAGCGTGCAGTGCTGAGCTGATGAATGTCAAAATCGTTCCATTATGCAATGTATTTTGACAATACCTTAATGATGTCCAAGGCATACTCAGCACAGACGTTATTTTAGCTGATGTGAATTTCGAAAGAAATATCTGAAGGTGCCCATTTTGTACTCATGTGCATGGCCCTGTTTTTGCGATATGCCTTTTAACAATTTTAAACCTCGGAGAGAATGCAACTTATTTCGGATATCAATGACACCTCGACGTGTATTGATATCGGATCGGAATTTTCAGACAAATTATTGTAGTGTATCTTACAAGTCTCCGCAATAGTTAATACAATATGAGCTTGAAGTATTGACATTTATGTTAAATATGGGTGACGTATTGCTTAAAACGTTGATCATTATGTGGTTTGATGTATGAATATATCGAAGATATAATGAAGATTGTTGTCAATACTTCATTTTCTTCTATTCATTCAATTCATTGATTTTAGTCAGCTCGCTTTACGGCGGAGGTAGGGATATCGGTCGAGTTGCATTTTGCGAAATGAGCACAGGGCGAAGTAAACCGAAACCTATACAATCCAACAGGAAAGTTATCGGCAGTGTGCATGCAATCCCAACAATCATTATGTCCGAGGAAAAGCGAATGAAAATGGCGTCTTCACTTGACCAGCTTAAGGCTCTGACCACTGTGGTCTGCGATACTGGCGATTTTGAGGGTAAGTTTGAAGTTAAATGACATCGGAATTGAATTTGATACGATTGTTTCCTTGGCACGTGTCCCGTGTCGTCTTCGCCATCTTTGAAGATGGTCCAAGATCCCCTCGAGAAGTGAGCGGATAAGTGTACCCAACTTTGCCCGCATCTCCCCGGGTGATATCGTTCGTGTGGTGGTGGTTTTAGGAAAGTCGCGGCACGAATCTCGAACTCGAACTCGGTGTTTGTGCACGAGATAAAAGTTCACCTCCATATTTATAATTTGTGTTCGGATCTTTATTAGCCAGTGTCAGATCTGACTAAATCGGATAAATGTATGTGAAATAAGTTTTCTAATACAAATCTAGAAATGAAATGATAAAAAGATCACCAGCTTCAAACTCCATAGGCCGTGTGTACAAAGTAAGGCAGAACGGCCTATAATTTCAAATACGCATAACTATTTAATTTGCGTAAATTAAATGAAATCACTTGCAGGCCGTCTTCCTTGCACTAATTGGAATATGATTCGCAAATTAAAATGAAAGACATAATCTTTTACTCACAATTCTAAGTAGTTTTTGCTATTCAGGTTTTACGACTCGTCAGCTTTCTAACCTCAGGAAAAAAGTTCGTAGCTCCCCCTAGCCCTTATTTGACACGTAACGGGGAGGACGATAGTTGGCTCAGCGAAAGAAGTGCCGATAGCATGTTTGTAAACATCCAGGCTGTGCACACAATAGCCCTCGCGATATTATTTGTGCTTAAATGTTGTTACGATATAATTTAGAAATAAATGACAAAATCTCATTAAGTTGGCAGTTTTATTTATTTATATTCAATGACACACGTAAATGTTCATTATAACCTGGGTACAATGTTTTTATTTCTTGTCTGCTACAAAACTTGACATATGAGCTTCTACAAATTACGAGCTTGATAATGCCATCAGACTTTGATAAAGACTAGTCACGGTGGAAATTTCTTTTCGTATGCTAATAATGGTCATTCGACGTGTAAACATAGTGGAGAGCAGACGCTACTACATAAGCTGAACGGGAATAAATCTTGGATTTTCTCCTAATGAATTGGTAAGCTGATATTATTTTTAAGGTTTGGGGGCATGGAATTAATGTATAAATCATGGGAAGACTTTAAAACAGTCCAAGAATTCATGGTTTTGAAGTCACCACAATTTACATGTATGTGCACAATATCCACAGTTCCCTATGGATACAGCAAGTATATTACACATGTAGCAGGTATGGCCTAGATGCACTTTTTAGTTATCAAGTCCATCATGTCCATGACAATGTCCAAGGACCAAACAATGGCAAGATACTAAAGCGGTTTGTGGATTTAAGCCCACGAAAGCGCTTGTACTGGTGGAAACCAAACACTGAAAGCACAGAAATGAAATCTTACTGTAATTTATGTTCTTGTGGTTGTACTCAGCTAGCTCAGTCAGCGTATTCAGTCAGTCTACCGTGTTGGTGCATGGTGACAGGTCGTGCATGACGAACTATTGTCCATAGACTGTGTACAACGGATAGATCGTCTGCGATCAGCGATTCAGAGACCGCTGATTGGGCAATCGCGCAGATCACGTCATGACCACGTGGTTGCCTTCCGACTGCGTGTGGAAGTATCGATAGCGATAACGATATCCGGTCACATTGTGTACGCAGGAAATGGTCTTGGTTCGTGATCGGATCGCTCCAGTATCAATCAAAAATTATCGAAGCTCTGCAATTTCATGCATATTGACTGACGGTCCTAAAACCCGGAAGCCAATTGACTTTGTACACATTGCGATAGACTCTACAAATTCCAACAAACACGATGCGGGGGTGACGCTAATTCGTACGATTTTCACGGAAAAGCAAGAAGCAATCGAAATTCGCTTACCTGTGCGGTATCGGTGAGAAAATAGATCCTCTGAGAATACCTTTCAAAATTCATATAAAATATAGGAAAGTGAAATTCTAGGTCGATTTTGGTACGAGGTGATAGAGAATTTTACACTTGTTTTGGTGGAATACTACATGTATGTGGGGACATAGAAGGCTTGCACTGCGCATGCTTACTATATTTTCATTCATACTGTAAATTGGCTCTCGGCAGTGGCTGGATGACGTCATGTAATAAGCAAAAATGGACATGACTGCTAGCGACCACGCTTCGCTATCCGTTGTACACTATTGTTCGTTGTGTCGTGAGTTGCCCTGTCGCCCTCTGACTGTCGGTGGAAGCTTGTGGGGGAGGGGGGTGTAACTAACTACTACTGACTGGGGCTGCGGATGCGACGGTAACGCGTTAGCACGTTGGTGAGGTGAAAAACTTTTTGGGTATTTTGCACTCTCGCAACCAGGCGAAAGTTTCGGAAACACTCTTGACTCTTTACTGGAAGAACTAGCAAGACGCTGCCTGTAGAAACCCATGGCATTCGTGATATTAAACATGGGCCGAATCCAGGCTCCATACGTCAACTTGTGCTCTTTGATGTTAAACTACTAACGTTAAGTGACTGAGCTACACAAGTCAGATTCTGATTCTGAATGTTCAGCTAGTTTTGGAAATTCAAGCAGCTTCAGGACATGTAGACCCTCCAGTTGCTTTACTGATATTTATGTCTTATAAAATGTTTTCATGATCATAACTGGTTATACCTCTGCGATGTGGCTAGGTGGCGTTACATTTCTGGGTTCTCTGTTTGACTTGATTGCCTTATGAAATTAAATTCATGCAACCTCTTCTGACTGCATTTAAAGCAATTTCATTAAGAACACTGATGGTGTTATCAAATCTAAACTACTGTTCATGTTTTTCTTGGAGGCACTTGCTTCTTAGAATAATCTAGGGTTTTACTAAATGTCTGTGACTCAAGATTTTTCGGTGTAATGTTCAGGTTCTATTTTCTCTGAAATTATTCTGTTATTGAACAAATTTTGGAGAAGGTACTGTATGAATGATACTGAAGTTTGTTGTTTATTAGAAGAAAAGAGATGTATTTGGTACGCATGTCTTTTATACATTACATGGGACTCTTTGAGTATGGGAGATAAATTCCCATTTTTTAAATATTTTTTTTTGTGTGTCAAAATGCATTTCAACCATTTCATCCTCCCCCCACTCCAGATCTCGCCGCAAAGACACAAAAACTGATTGATAATCACTAATCAGTATATTTTAGTAAATACAAATCTACTAGAAAATTTGCAAGTCATTCTCTATTTGTGCGGTGCAAAGTCATATTATACATTTTCACAGTAGGCCTATGTTTGATTATGAAAGCAAAATTAGAATTTGTAGTACTGTATCTTAACTGTATTGATATTAAAAAAACAAAATTTTACACAATAGACCGGACACAATATGCGGACAAGATGGCAGAGAGTGCTAAGCTTGACCGAGGTAGCAACAGTTACTATGAATGACGTCATTCTGCATACATTACGAAAACGGCCTATTCTGAAGAAAGCAAATATTTGTTTCTTTAAACTAATAATTTTTTGTATTCATTTTTAACGTTCATGTCCCTTATGTACAGTACTTGAGGCATTGTCCCATTCCTTTTTATTTTTTAAATTAAGATCACAAATTTGAACATTGATTTGCGTAATTTCTTGTTTTCACTAATGCGAAACAAATTCACTTCAAAGAATATTCAAATGCAAAGCAATATCAAATATTGACAAGATTTGTTGCCATCGGAGGGGACATTGTATCTTGGACTTGCCCTGTACAAATGAGCTTGTGTCATGTACATGAACACATTAACCAGTCAAACAAAAATTGTTGGTGGAAATGAGGGCTACATGTACCTGTTTTCAATACTTGTTTGAAGCTAAAACTGTTTCTTATTGTCCTCTGTTTTTCCATTACATTACTATGCAATTTCCTCCTCTGTTTAAACTTAAGGTCAGTGGTGCAGCATACTATGTACTCTTGTATTTAAAGTAACTTATACACCATTTCAGATTCAACAGGAACCTGTATAATATACATGTACAGTGTACAAACATTGATGTAGAATGTACATACACATTTTGAAACCGTTTCACTGTGAGATGAACTGCTGCTCTAAGGAATTTGTGTACACGTACTACTTTTGACTGAATTCACACGTGACTTGTTAAGAGTGAAGAACTGGATTAGCACCAGGATGTGCAAATTCAATAGTAAGAGGACTTGAATAGCATTCTATACAACTCTGTAATTCCTTGCTATCCAGACTTTGCGATTCAATGTGCACTTCCTGATGCTAACAGAGTTAGGGTGCATGTAAGAGTTGATGTCCTGTACATCTGTAGTACTGTATGTGCCAGGGTTCTACGGTATACAGTGCATGTGTTACATGTAAGTCACATAGTAGTACAGTAATACTGTACTAAGTTATGAATAGCATACTGTGTTTACTTTTCTGGTTAATACCATTCATCTTTCTGTACATGACTTCATGTATGTACTGTACAGTGCCACAAATGTCTCACAATATCCTGCGTATGAGCCCCTTTTCTGTCATTATTGCTTACAAAACTACATGTAATCCACTATACACACTGTACACATTCACACTGTATATACAGTACATGTACCATTGAAATTAAGAAAAAAAAATACTTTTTTTTCATAGAGAAAACAAATTACACTTTTATGCATTGCGGGAACTGAATCACACTAAGCCCCTGGTAATTTGTTTAACGGTAGTGCCTACCTGCAGAGTGTCCTATTGTACATGTACATATGGTATACTGTATCTTCATACATGCACTTCTGCCTACTGTACCATACTGTACACTGACCAGTGCAAATGAGTCAGCAGTATTTCTCCTTTATTTTGTTGCCATTGTAATGCTACAGATAAGGATAGACCTTGCTGAGTTGCAAGTCACAGTACATTTGTGAAATAGGGCATTTATGCATGTTACATAGTGCCTCACTTGGACGTTCTCAGACAGTAAACACTAGAGATTGTCTGAAGGGAGACCAAGAATTGACTCTTTGTGTAATTTCACATTACTTGCTTTGAAGGGATAAACGTTTTAAGTATACCTGTAAATGTAATCTTGTGTTGATTAGAGTACAAATTATGCAAATCATGTACATACATGTACAGTATACTTGTAATAGGGAAAATTATTAAATTTGTGAATGAAATAACATTTTGAATTTAAGTGTCTAAAACAGCCTATGGACATACATGTACACTGTACATGTACACTTCATTATGGACAAATTGACCTTTACAGCTCTATTTCCTGTACTCTGCACTGCACAAGGTGGTCAGCAAGAAATGCTACCAAGGGAGTGAAGATAGTACACACCATATTTGCATGGTACTGAGATTTACACTTAACAATGTGACTGTACATCAATTATAGTGTACATGTACATGTACTTGAGCACAAGAGCAAATCACATGTGTTTGCCACGCCCACTTTTACTTTTAAGGGGGCGTGGCATTAGTTTGCAAACACTCTTTCTCTGACACTGGCTGTTACTGTATGCACTGTTCAGTGAACCTATGTATGTTGTAAGGAAGGTCAGGTTCTTTTAGATGTACAGTGAAACCTGTCTATAGGGGCCACCCAAGGGAAACAAAAATTGTGGCCTTTATAGACAGGTGGCTGCTAACTGTAGGCAGGTTCTTTAACGCATGATCTCTCTCCGGGGGAATTATTTTAGTGACCACTATAGACAGGTTGGCTGCTATAGACAGGTAGCCGCTAAGACGCGTTTGACTGTACATGTATGCCTTGACAAGAGTCAGAAAAACCAGCACTACACCACAGTACTCTTAGACTCATTCTTTCACTACATGTACATGCATGCACAGCTGTAGAGCTCATACAGCCTGAACAAACACATGCAAGTTATGTACTTCCTCATTTATCCAGCAACATGGTAATTGTAATGCCAAAAATCCTAGGTTGGAAAGCATTGTTACATGTAGGTCTGACCACAAGCATCAATGGTTTTCATGAAAAAAGTACTTAAAACTAACTCAAACCTACTGTACAATTCTTGTGTCCTCTACATGTACATGTGCGTTCATTTTACATCTTATATGGGAACCGTTTAGTCGTTTCCCTTTCCCTTTCACATTTATTCTTGATGCCTTTTACCAGGGCTCCAATTATGTAATTGTGCTCACTTCCCACTTATATGGTAGGAGTCCTAATTATTGTTCAGCATGATTTCCTCTCTCAACCCTGGTTGGTTGGCTGGTCGGTTGTACTTTAGACATTGCTCGCCAAACACCAGCATCCAAGGTCACTTCATAATATTATTCTACATTGTCATTGTATCTCTATACAGAGGGCGCAGTGGACTGGCAGTCACACCCTGCTTTAGGGACAACACCTTTGTCAGTCAGTTTGTCACTGAATCTGAATCACTAAGTCTCAACATTGATGGACTGTTGTATGTGTACAGTGTGAGGGAAAAATACACGGGGGATCGGGCGATTTTGCCCCTGAAATGCTTAAAAGAGCTCCGGAAAATGTTAAAAGAGCTCCCCCAAATTCCCATAGACACAATGTAAAATTGTAGCCAAATCGGCCAATGTGCTCAAAAAGAAGCCCACAAAAATGTTGAATATATATTTTTTTTTTCCGTGTACAGTGAGTGTGCAGTGCACAACATGGATATGACTTACAATATCAGCCCTACATGTACATAGTAGTCTTATCTTTACCCCATGCAGACTCATGTTTAGGAGACAGTCACAATCAAGTCTGTGCACATAGACTACATGTAATTTTCAGGCTGTTTCAGGAAATAAACAGAGAGGAAAGACCTTCACAAAATGTGTCCCTTTACAGGGAAAGCAACGGAGCAGAAAGTACACTTGATGCCACAACAGGATCTCAACCTAGGAATTCTATGTACACAAACTCAAGCCACTCCTGCCCCCATAAGAACAATTGACATGTAGGCCTTCTGTATAGCCTACTGTAGTTACTAGGCTGAAGAGTGCTTGGTCACAACCAAGTCTGTTAACAGCTATGTCTGGTAATATAGACTAGGCCCTAATCCATGTGACTTCCCTGGATCCTCAGTGGGCAAGAACAAGAGGATCCAGGGCAGTCAGAGGGATTAGGGGACCTAGTCTGTATTACCAGACACAGTTGTTATTAACAGACTCAGTTGTGATCATGCTCTCCTCAGCATAGTAACTACATGTATGCTAGAATGTATGGTTTGCTATTGAGCTGTGCTGGTTTAAAGGTAGATTTTAGCATGCAGATTTTAGAGTGTAGTCTGACCATGGACCCTGGTAGGGTCCAAGGTCTGACAAAAGAGAAAGGAGTATTTTAAAGAGATTTTCACACCCATGCTTTTAAATATAAAATGTCAGATAAGATAAAACGATGGACACTGGATAACAAGGCTAAGAAATAGTGCATTTCATTATAGAACTAAGTATACGACTATACAGCTAACAGTTACAATTCACATGATAAGGACTAAGAAAATTAACCAATGCATGAAATTACAATTAAGAGGATCTTTATGTGGACAACTGCACATTGTATGTAGGCCTACTGCGCACATATAGACTTTTTTTTTTTATTTGTAGTGGAACCAGGGAAACATCAAAATGTCTTTGTTTGAGCTATGTCTTGTGTCTATATCAGGAGCTCTTTTGAACACTGTACTTAGCCACATCACTGAGCATCAGTATTGTATAGCAATATTTCTTTAGATGCACACAGTGCACGTAAAAAGTACAGTGACCCTTTCAAAGTGCACTTGCATAAAGACCACACCATGACCACGGACAACTGCTCTGTCTGCATACCGTTAATGAATTCAGGATTTAGATTGGTGCAGTACCGGTCTGAATGGAGATTGGTGTGCCCATGGTGTGCCACACTGCTGCATGTGACATGCCTAAGCAATAAGCCCTTAAAGTAGAACACCATTGATTTTAAATAGCCAATATTTTGATAACATATGAAAAAGGATAGTATAGGGTACCCAAATATTGACTTTTCCAACCTCGCTGATCTAACAGAACGGAGACACCCTGCATCAAAAATTACAATTTTACTACGTCATAATTCTTCATTATCGACTCCACGGAACGCTGTCAGCATGATGACGTCATTCTTTGAACAAGATCTGCAACCGAGCTAGCTAGCTACCGATACATACACGTTCACGCATAGCGTTTGAACGCAATTACAACCAGTGATTGACTCCGAACTTGCTCCAAAGTAAAACCAACATGTTGGGAAACACACTAGGCCTTGACATCGACACTGGAGAGAATGATTCAGATGAATCTTCTTTCAATAGTGATATTTATGATGGGGGGGGGGGGGGGGGGGTGGAGACAGAAGGGGAAGGAAAGAAAGAAATGACGATGACGACGGCCATACACACAGAGTCAGAGACGGAGGAGAAGGCGCAGCGGCTGTGCTTCCTCAGGCGCGTTTTGAGTACAGCATGCGAGTTTGTCCAGATTCAGGACGTTGTTTGTTAACACACGATAGTGTGCATCATCGGTACATGCCTTGATTTGCCTCAACG
Organism: Arbacia lixula; assembly: GCA_963669155.1. Classification (NCBI taxonomy): domain Eukaryota; kingdom Metazoa; phylum Echinodermata; class Echinoidea; order Arbacioida; family Arbaciidae; genus Arbacia; species Arbacia lixula. Next base: position 761,854 of record OZ022597.1, read on the forward strand.
CTAAGCTGCATACTGTGCGCGTCATTTTCTATGCCTCCAAACAACTGCAGATGGGCACGGTGGTTGTTTTGCGCTGTATGTAGTATGAGCAGGGAGGTGGGAGTTGCATAGCAGGCCGTATGGGTAGCGGACTACATTCGAGTATGTGCGTACGTGCATGTCTGGCTGGCTCGTAGAGCACTGATCCCTATGTAGCGATCGGTGATACAGCTGTATGACTCGTATAATTCAGGCCAGCGCAGCCGCCAGCAAGCTCGCCAGCTAGCTCGCCTTGCTTCGGCAGCGCTGAGATAAGACGTACGTGCGTAAGAGTAAAAAACGGCCACGGCTGCAGGGATGTCAATTTCAGGATCGGAGCTAGCGCTAGCGTTTGTTAGCTGTGCACAAAACCAAGTACATGTACTGCGCTCGCGGGAAGCGTACGAACGGGAGTACATGTACTATGTTGCAATGTTGCGCGGCGCGCGCCCAATGCCTATAGCTAGATGCAATAAAAAGATCGGCATATTTCACGACAGAATGACTAATTATCAATGAAAATGTTCAAAAGACAAATGTGTGTGTATCACTATAAGGAAATACTTAATTAATATAAATAATACAACAATAGGTATGAATCAACATTTGCACAGGGGATGCTCTTGAATGATGACAAATTTTGTGTACAATGCATATGGCGAGTGTGCCTGAGTGTGTGATCTGTTCACATAATGACGTTTCAAAAAAGGGGGTCTGCCACTCACAGTTTCGCGGTAGATGAGGAGATCATGCACGGGTGATTAGAATCGTTAATTTTTATATTCACATATCAGTGTGAGGCTGGAAATTAATATTTTCGTGATCTCTACGTACCCAGCTTTCCGTAGATGTAAAAATTTACTATATTTAGAATTTTCAATGGAGTTCTACTTTAAGGTAAGGGTTTGTTGCCATTTTGGAACTCAGCTTTCACGTGCGCATTTTCTGACTTCTACGTGGGCTGCTTGACTAGCATCGAAGTAGGCCGCCACAATGACATCGTAGAATCATGATTCAAAACACAGTTGCATTCAAGCGACCTTTATGGAACGTAATTCTGCAGAAACGCGTTTCCAAACGCCCCTTTTTTCCACGTTTCATGTTTGCGTTTTGAATCATGTTTTTTATTAAATTTCGTCTGAACGCTATCATGATTCTGCAGAAACACGTTTTGATTCATGATTCTAATCATGATTCTAGGGCAAACAAGTGTCGCATGAACGCAACCCCAATCCTTTGGGCTTTGTGTGTGATGGTGAAACAATCCTCATGGGCCACATTATTTAAGGGAAGAGGTAGTCGTAAAGATTGTGGACCATATGAAATAGAGCACCATTTTTCCATAATAATGATAACATTCAATATTTTTATGTAGCACCTAATATGACAGTATCATTTCTAAGTGCTTTTATAATATTATCATACACTGTACCAGTCAATGGATGCTTGTCAATATCTTTGTTTAATCCCAAGGGATCATGTAGGGTCATTTAATTGGTTTTAATAAAAGAATAAACATGAAAGAAACATTTCTGCTTTTGCTTTGATTGAAACCAACTTGATTTCAGGGTGGACTATCCTTTTAAGAATGGTGCTGTCCTGCCCAACACTTACACGACATGCCTAGGCATTAGCCCCCCATTGCAAGCTGCTTAAATATGAGCATTTTAGCGCCTGACTCTCAGCCTCCCTCCACCTCCCTCCGGCTATCTCCAACAGCCTTTGATTAATCAAAAATGTGCAGAGATTGCGGCTGCTCTGCTTATCAGCACTGTATACAGTACGTGTACAATGGGAGGCGAGGGTTGTTATTGTAAACATTAGATGCATGGGGATTGGTCTATAAATTGATGTCTCATTTTTAATGTTTACAGTACTGTATACACATCTGTAGTAATGCTAAAGCAGTTGCCTAGCAAACTCTACCAGCTGCTTCAGAGTTGTCTGATAGCAGTTTTGATATTAATGACTTATTCATGGATTTGTTTGAATTTACGTCCCATTTATAAAAAAATCAAACAAGACTGCTGACTAGGATTTTCTCATGAAGCTGTGTTGGATGCACATTTTACAGTGTGCCTGGAACAACAATAGAAGCATTTGCACATGGTGAAATGTTTTTTTACTACTTTAGCTGAATAGCTGTTACCATATATCTGCACGATAATAAAGTTGAAATGTGTTTGACTATCTAATGGTTTCCATTTTATTCTATGTGAAGTGTCATTGGCCTGAGGTCATATTCTAAAATCAATAATCTGCTCATGAATGCAAAGTGGATTAAAGAGGCTGAAAGTTGCATAAAATGTACAGTATGCTTCCTGTCAATTTCTACCACCAACTCCAGATGTGTCTGAGATTATTTTGATCAATTATTCATACTTGTACTCGTCCTTTCACACATCTCTGTGATGAAAGATAGAATTAGAGGATGATTTTGCCATAAATATGGTTTCAAAATCATGTTGTGGGCATTAAAATGAGAGTTCTTCAACATGGGACTTGTATAAAACCCATACAATATCATACATTACCCATACATTACCATGAAAACCCCATTGCCGTTGGCTTTAATACATACATGTACATGTAACTACTACGCGTTGTGATGCCAATGATGCCAGTGGGAATGATGTACTTAAAAGCACCGGAGCCAGAGCTTGTCTACAGTAATGGGTACATTTCTGTTACATTTACTTAACATTTGCATAAATATCTTAAATTCCAATTGTTTTTTTTTTTGGTCTCTTTACACTAGCCAATGATAAAAAAAGATCAAAGAAATGTATTGATTTGCACTTTACAAGGTTTTGTACACTTCAGAAAATTTGCCCTGTACAAATTTCCCACAGCACGTTGGTAACGGGACAGACGAGTTTGTAACACACTCGTCTGTCTCGTTACCAACGTGATATACTTGTGCAAATGTACATGTACATGTACAAGCTTAGGTTAGAAATAGAGAATTTTAGCTGAAGTTATTTTGGAGGAAATTAATTCAACACTCTGTCATATTTTGTTGGTGCAAGGTGGTCATAATTTCAAATGATTCAGTTGCGCCAAGAAATATCCCTTTTTGTCTCGCCCACCGGAGGTGAAGGCGAGACTAAGGGATCCAAATGGCGTCCGTCCGTCGTCCGTCCGTCGTCCGTCGTCCGTCACAAATGTTAAAGTTTACCTGCAAGACTCTCTTTTGACAAATAACTTCACATAGGTTGCTTGGATTACAACCTAACTTGGGTCATAGATGCACTAGGGGTAACTTCATGTTATGTTGCTGTTGGAGGTCACAGGATAAGGTCAAAGGTCATTTGAGGTCATACGTTAAAGTTTACCTGCAAGACTCTCTTTTGACAAATAACTTCACATGGATTGCTTGGATTACAACCTAACTTGGGTCATAGATGCACTGGGGGTACCTTCATGTTATGGTACCGTTGGAGGTCACAGGATAAGGTCAAAGGTCATTTGAGGTCATACGTTAAAGTTTACCTGCAAGACTCTCTTTTGACAAATAACTTCACATGGGTTGCTTGGATTACAACCTAACTTGGGTCATAGATGCACTGGGGGTACCTTCATGTTATGGTGCCGTTGGAGGTCACAGGATAAGGTCAAAGGTCATTTGAGGTCATACGTTAAAGTTTACCTGCAAGACTCTCTTTTGACAAATAACTTCACATAGGTTGCTTGGATTACAACCTAACTTGGGTCATAGATGCACTGGGGGTACCTTCATGTTATGTTGCTGTTGGAGGTCACAGGATAAGGTCAAAGGTCATTTGAGGTCATACGTTAAAGTTTACCTGCAAGACTCTCTTTTGACAAATAACTTCACATAGGTTGCTTGGATTACAACCTAACTTGGGTCATAGATGCACTGGGGGTACCTTCATGTTATGGTACCGTTGGAGGTCACAGGATAAGGTCAAAGGTCATTTGAGGTCATACGTTAAAGTTTACCTGCAAGACTCTCTTTTGACAAATAACTTCACATAGGTTGCTTGGATTACAACCTAACTTGGGTCATAGATGCACTGGGGCTACCTTCATGTTATGGTGCTGTTGGAGGTCACAGGATAAGGTCAAAGGTCATTTGAGGTCATACGTTAAAGTTTACCTGCAAGACTCTCTTTTGACAAATAACTTCACATAGGTTGCTTGGATTACAACCTAACTTGGGTCATAGATGCACTGGGGGTACCTCCTCTATTGTGCAACTGATTATCATCCTGTTTTGTCTTTGTCTAATCTAATAGAACTTGGTGGAGGCTTTTTATTCCATCTCAAAGAAGGGGGAAGGTGGGGGAGGGGGAGTAGATAGAGGAAGTAGCATTGTGTGAAATAGCCCTTCTCATTTATGGAATGTTACATTCTATGGCAGATATTTCACAATCAGCCAGGGATACAATTCTGTTGCGTAGCAACGGAGATCGCGATATTTCTGGTTATTTTCGCAAGTGGGCGAGACACAATATTGCTAATGCCTTGTCTGTTGACAGACAAGCGTTAAATCTGAACGGCACAGATCCTACTTGCTCTGATAAAAGTTGCTATTTCCACTTGTTTCTTCTAGTTGAATAGTGGAAAATTGGATATGTGATATTTGACTGTACATATTCTGATCCATCAGGAGTCATATTGGAATATTTTGTGCTGTGGTTTTGTTGTATTTTATCTTCAACTTTTTCGAGCTACACATCGACATCAACTAAATCTATACTTCAGCCCCACTTGGACACTTATTTGCTGTTTTTTTTCTCTGCAAGCTGTACCTTTTTTATACTCCTTAGTATACCCTGTGCAGTATACTATGCGTGCAATGGACCTTTTAATCTTCCATCAATGGTGCCAGTAGCCGAACATTTCTTTATTGTTGTGACTCTTTATCTAATCTTCTCTTGGTCTATTGAGAACTGGTACCTTTTGTGTTCAGTGTTCCCGCCAACAATGGCTTCTGGACCAAGTGTAAAGACGCGATCTCAATCAACATCGTTGACAAAACCACAGCCTAACCTACAAGATACTGGCCTAGTTCAAGAAGTTATTAAAGACCTTCTGCTGAGCCCAAACTTTGTAACATTGGTGAATGACACAATTACCAAACATGTGGGGGAAATGCAGAAGAAAATCGAAGAACTTGACGGCAGAATTCTTGAACTTGAAAAGAGCAATCGTGAAAAAACCAAAGTAATACACGATCTACAAACCAAGGCTGCTTCTCATAGCAACAGTCTCCAGGCCATCGACACTCACCTGAATATCCAGGAGCAATACTCCAGGAGAAACTGCTTGCGGCTGTTCGGGTGTAAGGAGAAGCCAGGAGAGAACACTGACCTTATCGTGCTGAAGGTCGCCCGTGACAGCCTCCATGTCGACTTGATGCTGGATGACATCGAAAGGTCTCACAGAGTTGGCCAGAAGCAGGAGTCGGCTAATGGCGAACCCATCCCGAGAGGCATCATCATCAAGTTCCGGTCCTATCGCAAGCGACAGGAATTCATCTCCAGCCGACGCAAGCTGAAAGGAAGCAGGATGTCTGTTGTAGAGGACCTGACGCTAAGGAATCAGAAGCTACTTACTGACACTCGACGGCATGACGGCGTGGAATCTGCTTGGAGCAGGGACGGTCGCATCTTCGCCATATTGAAGAGGCCGGTGGACAACAAGAAGAAACACTTGATCCTTGGCAATGACGATCTTGCTCAGTTATAACACTTCGAACATATGACAATATCTTGTTTCATAACTATAACATTCCTACTCCTGTTGGATATCCTCCGATATTTTTGATTTCATTGTTGCTATTTTCACTTGAATTTGTGTATATATCATTATTTCTTCTGTACATATGTATTTTTTGTTCTGCTTTCATTTACTACTCTCATTTGGTCATGTATGCGAGAGTGCTTGAATATGTATTTTCGTGTGAAGTGTACTTACTAGTATCATTTTTGTATATACCTTTTGTTTATCAGAAGATCTGTTTTGCTTATATGTATACACACAAACATTTACATCATGTATTGCAGGATGGAATTCATTTCTTTCTTTTTTTCTAGTTATATTCTATATTTCAATTCATGAAATGTCGGTTTGAATATGTGATTGTTTTTTCCTGTTTATGAGTCACATCCTAGAGAATGTTGATCCTGATTTGAATTTATTAAATTTTTCTAATTCATGTAATTATTATACCCCTGATGAATTAAACTGTAAATTTGATCGACCAGTTGGTCTTAGTATGATACATTTCAATGCCCGCAGCCTCCAAAAACACTTCGATGATATTTCTATTTTCTTAAGTACTCTAAGAACATCATTTTCTATAATTGCAATTTCTGAAACCTGGATCTCTAAAACACCAATAATCCCCTTTCATTTAGATGGATACACATTTATACATTCTAATAGATCTTCTGGACGTGGGGGTGGGGTAGCATTATTCATTTCAGAGAGTATACAATATAGCATTAGAACAGATATAATTCAAGAAGGGATGGAGAGTAATACTTGTGAATATTTATTTGTTGATTTAATTAATAATAAAGCTAAGTGCACTGTGGGGGTCATGTATAGAAAACCAAGCTGTAATAGAGAATGTTTTTGTGAATTTTATAATAGAATACTTGAAACGATTTCTATGACTCAGAGAAAAATATTTATTCTAGGTGATTTCAATTTTGATTTACTAAAGAATAACCTTGAACCTGATGTAATTAATTTTTTGAATTTGAATTCGCTATTTGGTTTGTTCCCATCAATTAAAACTCCAACTCGCTTAACATTAACTAGCAGTACATTAATTGATAATATTTTTACAAATAACTATAATAATTTTGAATGTGGTTGTTTTTCTATCGATATTACTGATCATCTACCTATATTTTTTATATCCAACATTAAAGCGCATGAAAAACAGAATAACCCAGTACGTATTGCTCGTAATGTAACTGAAGGTGGTATTCGTAACTTAAATAATGAACTGTGTAAAATAGACTGGTCACCGGTATATGCCACATGCAATGTAAATGCCGCTTATGAATTATTCATACGTATATTATTACCTTTGTTAGATAAACACCTGCCATTTAAGAAGAATACATTGAAGAAAAACAAAATTCGTAAACCATGGGTCACTGCTAAACTTCTTCGTTATATAAGGAAGAAAAATAAATTATATAAACAATTCTTACATGATAAAACTCCCATTAAAGAAAATCAATTTAAAAAATACAGAAATAAAGTCAATAATCTCCTTCGCCATGCTAAAAAGAAATATTATTGTGATAGATTAAATGACGCTAGAAATGATATTAAACGCACTTGGTCTACCATAAATTGTATTCTTCAGAAATCTAGTAATACTCCAAAATATTTTATGTGTGATAATAAGAAAATAGATGATCCCCAGGTAATATCAGAACAGTTTAATTCATACTTTTTTAATTGTTGCCGAGCAGCTTTAGATTCATTACCTTCTTGTAATACTGATGTAAAGTTTTATTCTTATTTGAAAGACAATTATTCTCATTCTATATTTTTTGAATCCATCAGTGAGTATGAAGTAATAAGTTTGTGTAATTCCTTGCAAAACAGTAATTCATATGATTTTGATGTGATTAATGTTAATATTGTTAAGAAAATCATATACACAATTGCAAAACCTCTGGTATATATCTTTAACTTATCAATTGACACTGGAACTGTACCAAATAATTTAAAAATTGCTAAAATTATTCCTGTTTATAAAAAAGGTGATTCTCATCTATTGAAAAATTATCGGCCTATTTCTATCTTGCCATGTTTATCAAAAATACTAGAAAAATGTATCTATAATCGAACATATTCATTCTTATGTAAGTATAATATTCTTTCTAATTCGCAATATGGTTTCAGGAAAAATAACTCTACTACTCATGCATTAATTGATTTACAAAGTAAAATTGTTTCTGCTATTAACGAAAATAATTTTGGTATAGGGGTTTTTATGGATCTATCCAAAGCTTTCGATATAGTTAATTTTGATATTTTATTGTATAAGTTAAATTACTATGGTATACGTGGCACACCTTTACAATGGTTTAAAAGTTATTTGTCTGATCGTTGTCAGTTCACTTCATTTTTAAATTTTTCATCAACTTGTAGTTCAGTTCAACAAGGTGTACCTCAAGGTTCAATATTAGGTCCCCTCTTATTCCTGATTTATATTAATGACATAACTCATTCTTCTGACATACTTGATTTTATATTATATGCGGATGACACTACTCTTTTTTATACCCAAGGAAGTGATGTTGATATAAAAGAAAACATAGAAATTGAAATAGATAAAGTATCCACTTGGTTCTCCGTTAATAGACTTCTTGTAAATTTTGAGAAAACTAATTTTGTTACTTTTTGTAATAGATCAAATAACATATATAATACATTGCAACATATTGATATAACACTCTGTTCACTTCCCATCAAGAAATGTAACACTGTTTTATTTTTAGGTATATATATCAATTCTAATTTACACTGGAATACCCACGCAGATTATGTCATAAGTAAAGTGTCTAGGTGTATAGGAATCTTATTCAAATTAAAACATATTGTGCCGACATTTGTCCTTATCGTATTATATAATACCTTAATCTTACCTTATTTATCATATTGTATTGTCGTTTGGGGCAACTGTAACCAATCTAAGATAAATTCCATAATTAAGTTACAGAAAAAAGCAGTTCGGATTTGTACAGATAGCCATCATCTTGCATCCTCAGCCCCTCTGTTTAAAAAATTGAATGTTTTGAAATTGTATGATTTGTTTTTGTATCATATTGCATTATTAGGATTCATGTACTTCAAGAATAAATTGCCTCACTTAATTTCTAAGCTGTTTTGTATAAATAGTAATATACATCAGTATGACACCCGTAATTGTAATTCATTCCATTTGTTCAAACTAAAAACAACCTTTGCCAAAAAATCAGTAAGATATAATCTCCCCGAAGTTTGGAATTCACTACCCATTAACATTCGTACCTGCTTTTCGTTACAAATGTTTAAGAAAATGTTGAAAACTTACTTATTACATAAATATTGATCTTCTGTATGTCTTATTTAGGTATCTTTTTGTGTGAATGAGTAGTTAAATGATATCTTTTGTGCCCTATTATTATTATATCATGTTCGAGGACTTTTTCCCCCACAAGGCCCCATGGCCTTTCTATGAAGTTCTCTTTATTTCACTTTGTTACATTATGGCTATATTTACTTCATGTTTGATTATCTCGCGTGTGTTATGAATATATGTTGTTTATCTTGTAAATATGTTTTTAATGAAATGAATAAACCAACCAACCAACCAACCAAGACCCATGTACATGTTACAGTATGTAACCATTATTCCGCTCTCTACCCACTATACAGATTGCACACATACAGCTTTACATGTATACATGCACACTATACTGTAGGTGTGATGAAAGGGGACTTTACATGTATGTCTGTTTCCAAGGGGAGATGATACAATCCGGCGTATTTGATGTAGAGATGGACAAGATGATTATTTATAGCAGGTGACTCGTCTGACGTACTCATTGTGTTCCCATGGAGACCGCCTCTATTTGCTCCTCCTCTCTACTACAGTACATGTACAGTCACCAGACCAATATTTCACTTTGCATTATGCAAAGGTAATAAAGGAAGTCGACAAGATTACCATACATGTATACTGTATGTAAACTAAGCCTGAGTCATATCGATTTTTTCAGAAACCGGTGTTCGATGGCTTTGCGCCGATCGAACATCGATGCATCGACGGCACATTAACAAATTGTGTACAACGGATAGCGGAGTGCGAACGCCAGCGGTCGTGTACATTTTGCGTATTACATGACGTCATTCAGCCACTGCCAAGAGCCAATTTATGAATGAAAATATAGTAAGCATGCGCAGTGCAATCCTTCCATTTCCCCACACAGTATTCCACCAAAACAAGTGTGCAATTCTCTATCACCTCGTATCAAAATCGACCTAGAATTTCACTTTCCTTTATTTTATATGAGTTATGAAAGGTATTTTCGGAGAATCTATTTTCTCACCGATATCGCACATGTAAGCGAATTTCAATAACTTCTTGCTTTTCCGTCAAAATCTTAAGAATTAGTGTCAATATGGCATCGTGTAAGTTGGAATCTGTAGAGACTTTATTGTAACGTGCACAAAGTCAATTGGCTTCCGGGTTTCGGACAACGTGACCAGATATCGTTATCGCTATCGATTAGCGACCACGTGCACGTGGTCATGACGTGATCTACGCGATGCACCAATCAGCGGTCTCCGAATCGCTGTACGAAGACGCTCTTAGCTACCAGTCTGTTGGCAGCGTGTATGCAAATGAGCCTTAATGAGCGAACTTACGCACGATCGCCAATGTGCTGTTTCCGGGTTTTCACAACGCACGATGCTATCCGTTGTACACAGTCTACGGACAAGTGTTCGTTGTGGCATTGCGCGCGGTATATAGTAGTGAACGAAAAGAAGCCAAGTATGTAGTAGCTGCTTGATCATCGAGCGACCAGTTCGTTCTCTTGATGTGTTACCTTCAAAACTCACAAAAGAGAGTAGGAACCAAGTAAGCAAATTAAAATTGTGAAAATATGAAGATTTTGTGTTTTCCAATCAATTTGGTAATTTCGTCGATGCATTGAATTCATCAAAATGAAATCGGAGTTCGACGTCTTCGATCGAACACCGGTTTATTAATCGATTCGACTCAGGCCTAATGTAAACCACAACAAAATTTGATACTTAATGAGTTTTTTTTTTCTTTTAGACAAATTTTGGACCTAAATATTTGTGTGTATAAGAAAATTGATATCAGTTGTGCATTGTGCATTTGAATCCACTAGCAACTGCCATCACAGTGTCATTAATAATGCATGATGCTTTTCGCAGAAATTGTGGGTTAACTTTGTACTTCACAATGGGCAGTGTTGTGTTCTGAATCTGATACACACACATATTAAAGGGTAACTAAATTAAAAAAATAAGTTCCCACTAATCTATGTAAAATTATCCACTAAAAACGAATTTCACATTCGTTTGCCTCAATAAAGTGTCATTTTGACGAAAATTTGGAAAAATACACACGCCTCCAGTGACGTATGAGAAGTCAAAATTCCATACATTGTACGGAAGTCAACAATAGACCATTTTCGAAATGTATTCACAACTTTCCCCCTAACAGCGTAGTAACGCGTTATTGCATTCACCTGGATCTTGTCATTCAGATTCTATGGATGGTATGCATTTTGAATCTATTAGTTGTTGCTACTCAGACAAACCTCAGACAAGCTTTGGGGTTCCCATTGGTAACGTACTGTTTAAACTGCGTGAATAAAATATTTTGTTCACGCCGTTGGCATTTATGGCATTTTGACTTCTCATACGTCACTGGAGGCATGCGTTCTTTCAAATTTTCGTCAAAATGAGACTTTATTGCGGCAAACGAATGTGAAATTCGTTTTTAGTGGATAATTTTACATAGATTAGTGGGAACTTATTTTTCTAATTTAGTAACCCTTTAAGGAACAAATTCATCCAAAAGTGCATATTGAATATGGATGATATATCACAACACCTACTTTCTTTGAGTTACCCTGTATAACTTACTAGGTGGTCTGTCATGATTGACAGACACCATCTTGAAATTTTGTTAGAATTTTCTCTCTTTATTTCTTTCTTCTTTTATTATTGGTCTCGCCTGAACAAAGTTCAGCGGAGACCTAGTAATCACTTTTCCTGTTCTGTTGGTCTGTTAGTCTATTAAATTTTTCTTTAACTCGCTCTCATTTCTTATTTCTGCATCAATTGTGATCAGACATGGTACAAATGATCTTTGGGTAATACCACATATGTCGTCATGAGGATGATGGGGTCAAAGATCATCTAGGGGTCAAAAGGTCAAATGATACGAGGCCATGAGCATTACTTTTCTCAAAATTTCTGTTAGACTTGCTCTCATTTCTTTAATTCTGCCCCAGTTGTGATCACACTTGGTCCAAATGATCCTTGGGTAAAACCACATGTGGCTTCAGGAGGCTGATTGGGTCAAAGGTCATCTAGGGGTCAAAAGGTCAAATGATGTGAGGCCATGTGCATCATTTTTTCTCAAAGTTATTGTTTGAATTGCTTTCATTTCTTTATTTCTGCATCAATTGTGATCACACTTGGTACAAATGATCCTTGGGTAATACCACATGTGTCTCTCCATGAGGCTGATGGGGTCAAAGGTCATCTAGGGGTCAAAAGGTTTGAAAAAAAATATTTGAAAAAAACAGCTTATATGTAGCACTGTTTATCGATTGCGAAATCAGACAAGACTCGTGGTTCGCGAACCACCTTGTTTTTATAGCCTTTAATATGTCTAATATCGGGCTTATATGTGATTGTATTGCAGCCATAGGCAAGTACAAGCCTACTGATGCCACAACGAACCCTTCTCTGATCCTCGCAGCGGCACAACTCCCTCAGTATGCTGCCCTCATTGACGAAGCTGTGAAATATGCAAAGGAGAATGCCTCGTAAGTATAACATAGGCCTACTCAAGGAGTGACAAAAAATATAAAACCGTGTAGAAAAGCATTTTTTTTTTATTCTGCAAAGGGCAGATTTATGCAAAATGTTGTAGAAAGGGATATAAATACATTCATTTCTTTCCATCATTCTTTTCATTTTTGCTTCCTTCATGTACAAGCATGTAGTTTATTTTCTTAACATTTTTGTCTCGCCTGAACAAAGTTCGGTAGAGACCTACATTAGTAATCACTTTTCCTGTTAGTCTGTTGGTCTGTTGGTCTGTTACAAATATGTTAAACTTTTTCTTTAACTTGCTCTCATTTCTTTATTTCTTTATCAATTGTGATCAAACTTGGTACAAATGATCCTTGGGTAATACGACATGAGGACATGAGGATGATGGGGTCAAAGGTCATCTAGGGGTCAAAAGGTCAAATGATATGAGGCCATGTGCATCACTTTTCTCAAAGTTTTCATTTGACTTGCTCTCATTTCTTCATTTCTGCATCAGTTGTGATCACACTTGGTACAAATGATCCTTGGTTAATACCACGTGTGTCTTCATGAGGATGATGGGGTCAAAGGTCATCTAGGGGTGAAAAGGTCAAATGTTATGAGGCCATGTGCATCATTTTTTCTCAAAGTTTTTGTTTGACTTGCTTTCATTTCTTTATTTCTGCATCAATTGTGATAATACTCGGTACAAATGATCCTTGGGTAATACCACATGTGCCTCTTCATGAGACTGATGGGGTCAAAGGTCATCTAGGGGTCAAAAGGTTTGAAAACGATATTTAAAAAAACAAACTTAGCACTGTTTATCGATTGTGAAATCAGGCGAGACTTGTGGTTCGCGAACCACCTTGTTTCTATTCAAATTTGTTGTCTCCTTTATGTTCTTACATAATTCTTCATTTCTTTTCTTCTGTTTTTTCTTTAATTGTTCCCACATTCTTTTTTTCACATCTCTTTGGTGATTCTTGATTTTTTGTTTCTCTCTCCTTCAGGGTGTTTGATGAGCAGATAACCATGTGCATGGACAAACTGGTGACTATCTTCGGCTCCAAGATCCTAGAGATCATCCCAGGGAGAGTCTCTACTGAGGTTGATGCTAGGTGAGGCGGGTTGATTGATTGATTGATTGATTGATTGATTGATTGATTAATTAATTAATTGATTTATTTGATTGATTGATTGATTGATTGGTTGATTAATTAGTTGATTGCTTGGTTGGTGGATTGATGGGCTGATTAATTGATTGATTTGTTGATTAGTTGGTTGATTGCTTAGGTTGGTTGGTTGGTTGGTTGGTTGGTTGGTTGGTTGGTTGGTTGGTTGATTGATTGATTATTTCATTGATTGATTGATTGATTGTTTGAGTGATTGATTGATTGATGGATTGATTAGTTGGTTGGTTGGTTGCTTGATTGATTGGCTGATTGAGTAATTGGTCAGTTGGTTGGTGGATTGATTGGCTAATTGTAATAGATTAATTGATTGATTAATTGGTTGACAGGTTGATTGGTTAATTGTTTGTGTGGTCGGTTGATTGATCGTTTGGTTGGTTTTTTTTATTGAGAAATTGATTAAGAAATTGAGTGACTGACTGGTTGGTTGGTTGGTTGGTAAGGTGGGTGGGTGGTTGGGTGGTTGGATGTGTGGGCAGTTGGGCAGTTGGTTGGGTGGGTGGGTTGGTTGGTTGGTAAATCCTTATTAAAGGAAACTTCAGCATTCTCTGTAAGGTCAATCACCAAGGTCATGGTCATATGTGAATGTTTCACTTTTATTTTTTTTTTCATGAAATTTATCATGGATTAGAAACATACCATGATGATAACATGGATGAAATCTCAGTCATATTTTCAAAAATATTTTGATGAAAAGATACAAAATTGTCTTGTTTATGTTTGAAATGCCCCAACCATAATCTACATGGTATATAGGCCCTACTGTATTGCTTTGGCCAGCTCATTACTGCTGCAATCAATGAGTGCAGAGTTTGGGAAGGAGAACTGTGATGTGTGCTGATTGCGGTCTTTATGTCACAGACACTATTAAGGTTTTGAACGGGTCGTTCAATCCCCTAAAAAAAACCCTCAAAATCTATAGATCAATTTGAATTTGCTCATTTTTTTTTTGACATGCAAAAGGGCTACTCTTTCTGTAAATTCTCATTGTAATTTGTTTATATTCGTGCGTCTTCCACCCTCGTACCACAGGCTATCATTCGACAAGGACGCACAGGTTGCGAAGGCCCGCCGCCTGATTGAGATGTATGAGAAGAACGGCGTGTCGAAGGAGCGTATCCTCATCAAGCTCAGCTCTACATGGGAGGGCATTCAGGCAGCCAAGTAAGATCTCACTAACCCTTCCTGTCCTCACAATCTGCCGGTCTATGGAATTTATGTATAACGATTATGAATTTCACTTTCACCAAGATTATGAATTTGTATTTATTTATTGGTATTATTTACCCAGGGTAGCCCCTTCAGTGGTTGAATGCTGTTCCACCAGGGGGCCCTGCTTTGAATACATGAATACATGAATACATTAAAACATGAATACATTAAAACATGAATACATGAATACATGAATACATTCACATGTGGTACATACAGAGTTTAAGAAGGAAATGAAACACTGAATTGAAATCAATTTAATAAAAGCAGGAAAAACAGAACACCAGATTGGTAATAGATGGACAAAAGTCAGATATAGTACGTTATGAACCTTTGAAAATCAGGATAACTATCACTGATTCCTGATCTTTTACCTTCATGGGCAATTCTCTTGGTCTGGAATTGACGTACCGTATGGGATTGTCATTAATACTGTGTGCCATGCGTAGCCAAGACAAATAATACAACAATGATGTATTGCTGATACATTTAGCTGTATCATTTGTGGTCTAAATCAGTGTCATACAGTACTGCTGTGTTGCATCCTTGTGATTCCTTGAGAAAGACAGCGAAGTAAGATATAAACTTCTGCTGTACCAGAAAAAATACCTTTTGATACAATTTTTGGTTTGGGTTGTGTGCAGAAATATGATCGTTGTTATATATATTATAATATTTCGTTGTAAAGACAGGAAAATGAAACATCCAACACCGCAGCGTACAACAAACGGGTGATAAATGATGATGATGTTTTGCATCGTTCATTAACATTTAGCTATATAATTTCTGGCCTACTGTAATACAATTAGCTCTGTGTGTACATGTAGATATAGTGGTATACTACAAAACGTCAAAGTCTTTATGACTACTTTCCTTTAAGCTATCAATTACCCTTTTCTTTGTAGAACGCTGGAGACTGAGTATGGCATCCACTGCAATCTCACCTTGCTCTTTTCATTTGCTCAGGTAAATAGATAACAAAAATGTTATTTATTCATTCGATCTATCCCCCTCACGAGACTTGTTGGCACAAAAATGATTTTCACATTCCCCTTGTGTTCTATTTCTACCTGAATGTATTTTGGTGTCTTGGTATCGTGAGAGGAATTCACAAACATGGTCATAAATGGAATTTGTTGAAAAATGGATCAAGATCCAAAAATTGATCTTTTTACGAGCGAACAGAGTAACGAATACCAGGCGTTAACATTATGCGATGTGCATTGTGCGATGCGCCAAATCGATTTTCAATTCGCGACAGATTCACACACGCAGCACTAGGCAAGTTATTGTGATGATTCTGAAAAATCGCAAGGAGAACTGCGAATTTGATCGTGATCGCGAGACTTCTTAAAAATTTTCAGTCCACATATGCAAAAAAATTGAAATTTGCATCTCGATGCAAACAATTTATTCTCAAATCTCATTGCTTTCTGTTTGTGTATGCCTCTATGGTTGACTTGTGATATGATCCCAAGCAAACTGTAATGTTTGCTGGGTTTTATTAATTGATGCTTCATTATGCAAAATGTGACAAACTACGAGGCTCCCTCTTGTGTTGGCTGTCGTCTAGGCTGTAGCATGTGCTAGGTTTTGTGAATTAATTGATGCTTAATTATGCAAAACGTGACAAGCTATACGGCTCTGTCTTGTGTTTGGTTGTTGTCCACGCTGTAGAGTGTGCTAGGTTTTTTTTAATTAATGCGCCCTCTTGTGTTTGGTTGTTGTCCAGGCTGTAGCGTGTGCTAGGTTTTTTTAATGAATGAGCCCTCTTGTGTTTGGTTGTTGTCCAGGCTGTAGCGTGTGCTGAGGCTGGTGTCACACTGATCTCTCCATTCGTGGGCCGCATCTTGGACTGGTTCAAGGCATCCACTGGGAAAAGTGGCTATGAATCTGCAGAGGACCCAGGTAAAGATGGAGATTAATCCTTTGTCACGAATGCCACAAAACCTACTTCCAAAAAAAATGACATCCCTTGACATTGAGCTGTGTCAATTTCAGCTTTATTTTGAGTTCTAACTTAAATTAATTTTAATTATTTTTCAAAAGTTGACACCTAGGACTAGAACAAAAATGCAACAGTGGCATGTGAAGATGATGATGTGATTATAATGATAATTCATGCAGAGATTAGGTAATAGTAATGGCAGTGGTGGGGAAGGAAGGGAAAGGAGATAAATAAGAAAAAGGAAGAGAAGAAGAAGATGGCAGGGTTGACTACATATGGAGAATACGGAGTGGAAGATTTAAGCAAAAGATGGACTTGTAAAAGAAAGAGAAGAGACATGCTCATTCATATTATGCATCCCCTATGTGTATGTTATGAAAGCAATTATGGCCCTTAACACTTCATTTATAAGAGCTGGTCATGGGCTAGTAGATTACATGAACAGTTTGATAGTCTATGGTCTTAGATGATTTCAGAAGCCAGAAACAAATGAGAAGATGGACAACGAAAAAGAAAAGAAGGAGATATGCCTTTTTATACTATGTATCTCTGTTATTACATGATAGCAAATGTCACATCCCCATGCCATTGTTTTCTTTGTCCAGGTGTCATCAGCGTAACCAAGATCTACAACTACTACAAGAAGTTTAACTACAAGACAGTAGTGATGGGCGCATCATTCCGTAACGTGGGCGAGATCAAGGAGCTAGGGGGCATCGATTTACTCACCATCAGGTAAAGTCCCCCCCCCCCCCCCCCCCCCTCCATGGGGTATGTCTTTGGGATTGTTATCACCTCTTAGCTACCATAATCAGCATTCAGGCTGATGTCAATAGATGAAAAATGCAAATTTTTGCGTTCTGTATCAAGATTAGTCTTGCTGTTTTGAGACTCAGAATAATTTGCGTTTTGAATCGTAACTCTGACAGTTGATAAACATGGCATCACAGCATGCACGTCTAGAAGTACTGATTCTGTGTATTAACACCCCCCCCCCCACCTTTGATATTGAGAACTAAAGCCTGTTCTTTACCCCCTTTCCCTCTTTCTTTCCTGTCAATGCCAAATTTGCAAGACAGTCCTTTCTAATTATATGTCCTAAAAAATTCATCTGCCTAGTTCTTATCTCAATAATCGGTTTTCTCTCCACACCAGCTCATTAGATGAACTGTATACAACAGTTGTTTTGTCCTTGTTTCATTTAATAGCATTATTTCATTTTATTTATGTATTTTTTAGTCCTAAGCTGCTTGATGAGCTTTCCAAGTCAACTGATGAAGTTGTACAGAAGCTGGATGCTAATGTTGGTAAGTGTTAATTTTCTTTCTTATACTTGAAGGGAATATACTGTACAGGGAAGACAAAAAGCCTTCAAAAGGGTGATTGTGATCAATCTTCTTGCCAATGGTCTTAAATTAATGTACTGTCCATTTTAGAAACTTGCTGAAAGTTATTTGCCCATAAATAATCCACATTTAGAGTAATTAGTGCTTAAAACGCAAATTGTTTGAGCCAAACATTTTGATTGTGGTCAAAGGTGAAAGGTCAATAAACTTTGTGAAATCCAAAATTACAAATCAAATGATGCAATTTTTTTGAGATTGATCCCTACTTGGGCAAATACTGGTGATATTTTTGGGAAAATTCCTGAAAGGTCACAGGTCACAGGTCAGCGAATATATTGCCAAATTGGCTTACACTGCCCCCAAGTGGATAGTCTTCACAATAAATCCAAATCCAATGGTGCAATTCTTACTGAGCATGTTACAGAGATGGATCACTTATTGGGGTTAGAATGATAAGATGTTTGGTAAAATTCCTCAAAGGTCAAAGGTCAATGAACGTGCTCGTGTCTCGCCAGTATTAGGTTGGCATAGGAACTTTGGTTCTGAGAAAGCCCTGCTTTGTACTGTGGTCGGTTTTGACAGTCTGTTACCTTTGGGGGGTGTGGGACATCTGTCAGGTCATGAGGGTGAATAAAAAAAAACAAAATAATATAATATATTTTTTCTTTCTCCTCTGTATTGTTGTAATATTTCAAGTAACCAATATCTACAAACAAATGTTAAATATCATTCAGGGCATGAGGGTGAATCAAAAAAAGAAACAATATAATACATCTTTTCTTTCTCTTCTGTATTGTAATATTTCAAGTAACCAATATCTACAAACAAATGTTAGATATCATTCGTTCCTCCATCTCCTCTTGATCTTTCAGCCAAGAAGCTGGACATGGAGAAGATGGAGATTGACGAGGCTTCCTTCCGATGGAGGCACAACAGTGACCAGATGGCGGTGGAGAAGCTCTCTGACGGCATCAGGAAGTTTGCTGCCGATGCAGTCAAGCTGGAGAACATCCTCAAAGAGAAGCTCTCTGCCTAGACTCCTCCCCCAGACCATTCTCCCCGCCCTGCCCTTTGTTCCCTACTCCTACAGAGTAGACTCCTGCACCAGTCTCTTAGTATTTTATGATAGAAAGTGCGGCAGTGTCCTGGCCCAGTCTACTCCTACTGAGTAGACTCATGCACCAGTCTCTTAGTATTTTATGATAGAAAGTGCGGCAGTGTCCTGGCCCAGAAGTTCGATCAACTCATAAGGGTGGACAAACAAAGAGCCTGGCATAGATTGTTCCTTTGATGGAATGCCATCAAGACCAACAAACCATTTAAAGGGACAGTTAACCCTGAAGATATTCTGGTTGTCGTAAAAGCAGAAACATGAAAGAAACATATTAGTAAAGTTTGATGAAAATTCATCAAAGGATAAGAAAGTTATGATCTTTTAAAATTGAAATTTTGTGTCAGCACATACAAAGTGCTCTTCTGCTTCTATTGAAACCATCTTAACTTGAGGGTGGACTATCGCCTTAATCCTGAATTCATATCAATCCTCCTCACTACATACTGCCAAACTAGTGGCTTCTTTCTCACATGCATTTTGCCTTTTCAATGGAAGAAAATGTTTGAGAAATACAAGCCTGGTACCTTGCATAGCATGTGAACATTATGAATTATGAAAGATTAGGAACAGTACTTTGAAGCTACACTGTATCAAGGGTTGATGTAACTCTGAGCTTAGAACTAAGACATTTGTACTACAAGTGCATATCCATGTGATCATGACCAACAGTAAATCTTGCTGTAATATAGTGATGTAGAATGTAAAGGGTATGCTGAATGTGATACACATTAGCACCTTTATTTCTACTGTATGATGAGAGCAAATATACATACAATAATGAAAAAGCAAAGCTGAATATTTTAGTTACCTTTTATACATATATATCACGAGAGAAATGGTGTTTGAAAAACTAGCACTTGTTTGAATACATAAAAAGGTGTATATATTGCCAATGAATATGTATGTTATCTCCCATTTTTCTTCCCAATTTTTGTGTGTTTTTTCAGATTTTGTCAAAACTTTATATTGGAGCATGAAGAACCAAACTGAGGAAGCATTGGAAATGTTTGTTTTAAATACAGTAAATCCTGTTCTGACCACCTAAATGAAAACAAAAAATGTGCTGTCATGAACAAGGGTTTTTTATGGACATTCGCTAATTCACAGAACCTGTGCTGCACATATTCAGGTTGAGTAGTCGTTACAGACACGCTGTCTTTATGTATACAGTGAGGTTTGTAGATATGTTTGATAGTATGTTCATTCATCTTTATCATTAATGATTCATCTGAAGTGTACTGTACTCAGCTTAATGATTAAGGTTAAGATTGAACAGACATCTCGTCAAACTTGTCCATAAAGACCCCATGCTTGTAAACCCTGCTCAACTTGAAATCCATTTTGAGTAGTATGGCTGTAATAAGCCTGTTGATTGCAATGTGTGCATGATCAGATTATTGCTGGTACGAATGACCTCAAGTCGATTGTACCACTCACAGAGTAAAATCAAAATGCGCTAAATGGTCGCTCACGTTTATACTTATAATCCTGCAGATATGACAACAGTTATTCTGCTCTAAGAAGGCAGTGAGAGAACATTCCACCATGTGCACCTGCTTCTATTGTTCTTATGGGCTGTAAAATGTCTTAACATCCTGTACCTAGCACAGCTTCATGAACATATCCCAGTTTGCATTCTAGTACCGGGTAGTATTTAATCAGTGGATTGTCCGACAATAGTGTTACTATGAACTGGTGTATTGCACCTGCCTTTAAGATCCCCCTGTTCATAAAGACCATTTATTCCATTTCCTTTGTAGTGCTCTTTCTAGTCAGGTTTGCCTGTACACGCATTATGATTTATGTTGTCTTTCTGTTATGGTTTGTGTACATTTAGTATCAAGAGCAAAGCTCTGTTAGTGAAAACTGGTCGCTCAGGCTTTGAGGATGTGACTCGTATACTGTCCCAACATGAATTCTATATCTTAGGCGATACAGTAGACACGTAACATTCTATATCAACTCATGTCGCTTCCAGATCACAATATGACAAAGGTATATTCTATATGAATAAGAACATTTCAAATGTGATTTATTCATTCACACTCAGCACAAATAATGGTATTTTTGTCAAGTTTTATATTTAGGGATAGTTGCATGCTCATTTTTACTCAGCTATTGGTCTGTTGTATTTGAAGAGAGTATATGTACTGTTCATAGCAGGTCATTCAAGAATTGAGATCAAGATGTGGTAGATATCACTGGATGAGCCATAGGATTACCGCAGTGTGTAGGCAATACAATGTAACGTGCAAATAGCATTCCAGAATGTTCAAAATTGTTATGAACAATGTAACTGTTGCTAACATAATTATTGGTGCAAGAGCTATATAGCATAGCGACTCTTACAGCTAGTTGGCTAATATTTCTAAACAGAAGTTATTTTTACTATGTTAACCATGATTTATAGTTACTTGGACTAATAAAGAAATTGGTAAATGGGAACAAAACTTAGCCAAGCTCTTTTATTTGTCGTTCACACTAATATGTAGGTATTAATAAAAGAACATTGATGATTATATACTTCAACATTTTGGGTTATATTTACACAGATTTGTTTTCCTGCTCTTTTGTATTTTATTTATGGTCACCTCTGCCATACATTGTGTGGAGGGTTTGGGAATATTTATTGCAAAATGTTGACCCTCCACACAAACAAACATCATTCATAGGTAGAATAGATCATATTCACACCCACCCACACCCCCACATACTGACACTCAAAATGACATACATACATACACACACAGAACACACTCAAAACAGCACACACCCAAACACAAGAGAGAAAACACAATTAGTTCCTACAGGCACACATTTTTAATAGGCACCTGTACATGAGCACCTAAACACATATTCTACACTTTAACACATATCCATACTGCATCTTGAGGCATGGGCATGTATAAATGACACATGAATTCAGAAACTAGTTTTCACAATTATTTAATTAAGACAATTTAAGCACATAACTGTTTGAGTGGACCCTGTGGTAATTCACAAAACACTACATTTACATATATTATCTAAATACATGTAAATGCAAAACCCAACACAATATGGAATACACATTTTTCCTGTACTACTATTTGCATATTTATGGTAACATAACTTTATCGCCTTTCGTACAAATTATCTGTAGAGTGACAGAGACATGTTTAAAGTGAACCCACATGGGAACCAGAAGGCTGATAATGATGTATAAACATGAATGGTGTTAGTGTCCTCCTGGTTCTCATTGGGCTCATTTTTAATACCCTTCATCCGCACATATATAAAAATAAATATCACTCTAGCCACATTCCATCCAGTATATTATAATGAACTGGGATATTCTCTTAGTGAAAATATAGTCTGATAGAAATACTTTACTGTCAAACCTCATACAATATAAACTGCGGTTGAAGAATAATCATTTACCTCACACACTGTAAACATTAAGACCTGCATAAGTTTGTTTATACTGTTTTATGTGAATTGCATGATAGCACACAGAATTTATGCATGGTCTATAAAGATGACACAAAACAATTGTCTGAAAACTTGCAGACTAAACGCTCGTAGCAAGACTTATACCTTGATAACTTTTGAGTAAACAAGAAGCAAACTAATCGAGACTTAAAAAAAACTTTGGCAAATAATACACCATGCCTCTTGGTCACAGGCACCAAGGAATTTGGTAACCATCAAGATAAACACTGTCCTGTCAGAAGACATTTCATCTTAGATATCGCCCAATATCCTTGAAGGAACACAAAGGAATGTGGAAGTCTAAATTAATAATGCAAACCAGATGAAGACTAGAGCAATTCGACTGCCGCGCAGTCGATAAATATGCCTCCGCCTCTTTACTAGCTCTATTTAGATTTATTCTCAGAAAACCTGTTTGGTGGGCAATGAACCATTTAATTCCTATGTGAAATGAAAATATCATATTCTGTTTTTCCATGTTTGGCAATGTTCATTGACCTTTGACTTCCAATTTAATCAGTCCATCTAAAGCCATCCTTGTATCAAGTTTGTTTAAAATTTTGGGTACAGTTCATTGACCTTTGACCTTTCAGAAATTTTACCCACACTTTCACCAGTCTACCTCCATGAAGTGATACATCTCTGTATCATGTTTGGTTCAAATTGAACCATTAGTTTTGCATTCAATGTGAAAAATGTTAAATTTGGCACAATTTTTAGCCAATTTTGGCAAAGTTCATTGACATTTGACCTCTGAACTTTGAGAATTTTCACCAAAAATATCATCAGTCTACCCCCAAGTAGTGATCCATCTTTGCACCATGATTGGTTGGTATTGCACTACTGGATCTTGATCTATTTTAAAAAATATTACTTTGGGGGCAATTTTTTTGCTAATTTTTTGGCAAAGTTCATTGACCTTTGACCTTTCAGGAATTTTACCCAAACTTCCATCAATCTACC
This sequence comes from Arbacia lixula, assembly GCA_963669155.1. NCBI lineage: Eukaryota > Metazoa > Echinodermata > Echinoidea > Arbacioida > Arbaciidae > Arbacia > Arbacia lixula. Next base: position 785,683 of record OZ022597.1, read on the forward strand.
TCCATGAAGTGATACATCTCTGTACCATGTTTGGTTAGAATTGCACCATTGGATTTGGTTTTGTGGTGAAAAATATAAAGTTTGGGGTAGTTTTAGCCAATTCTGTCAAAGTTCATTGACCTTTGACCTCTGAACTTTCAGGAATTTTATCAAAAATGTCACCAGTCTATTCCCAAGTAGTGATCCATCTTTGTACCATGTTTCATGAGAATTTCATCCTTGAATTTGGATTTATTGTGAAAAATATAAAGTTTGGGGCAGTTTTTAGCCAATTCTGTCAAAGTTCATTGACCTTTGACCTCTGAACTTTCACGAATTTTATCAAAAATGTCACCAGTCTATTCCCAAGTAGTGATCCATCTTTTTAACATGTTTCATGAGAATTGGATCCTTTGATTTGGCTTTATTGTGAAAAAGGTCAATTTGGGTCAATTTTTCACAAAGTTCATTGATCTTTGACCTTTGACCTCAATCAGAATTGACCCCTAATTTATACACTTCATTGGTTTCATGCAATACACACATGTACCAAGTTTGAAGCAAATCTGGTTAACCCTAATACTCCCGGGGTATTTCAAAGCTTGTTATTACCAGGGGGGGGGGGGGGGGGGCCATTATGGCCCCCCCCCCCCCCCCCCCCCCTGAGATCTCGGCCATGGGTCGCCCGATTGCCTCAAAATTTTGCACAAGGGTAAAGAATTATGTAATCTACAAAGTTGTATAACTAAATTTACGAAAGTCCTTTTATTTTTTTTTTTTAACTAATTAATTTATGCTAATTTATGCGAGAAATCATAGATTTTGGTATTTCTCACTAAATAAAGCCTCAGTATTAGTAATTTTTGGTACAAATGTCTTTCATAACTCCCTCATCAATTCTTGAAAGAAAAAGATAGGTTGTAGTAATTATTTCTTATGTATTTTATTGTTTTTCAATTTTCTTATGTATTTCTTTGTTTTTCGTCAAGATTCAGATGCATATGCGTGGGTGTGGGTGTGTGTGAATGTGGGTGTGTGTGTGTGTGTGTGTGTGGTAATTATTTACACTATTTGAAACAATGATAACACTTAGAAAAGTATTTACATAAATTGGAAAAGCTCCTGATTTTATCCATAGGGTTATACACATTACAGTCACATAGAGAAATAGCGAAATTTCAGTGACATGTGTTCGGTAAACGTAATCTGACACCCGCACTGTAGGTCCGATCACCATAAATTTGGTATCAAAATGTGCGGGAAGGATCAGAGAAAAAAGTCAAGAAATTTCGTTTCGAAATATTGAGGCGTTAGGAAGTACCGACAAAACTTCGACAGGGGGGGGCCATAATGGCCCCCCCCCGGGAGTATTAGGGTTAAGTATTCTCAAGATATTGCCGAAACGGATGCGGGACGGACGGACGGACGTACGGACGGACGGACGTACGGACTGACGGACGGACTGACGGACAACCCGAAAACATAATGCCTCCGGCCACTTCGTGGCGGAGGCATAAAAATAAAATATGGAACACAAGAGGCAAGTTTATGTAAGGTATTCTGTTTGAATAACAATGAATCAAATGCCGTGAGTATCCAATATACTAGGATTAATAGTAAGTACAAGTGCACACATTAATTTTCCTCTACAAAATCATTGTACAGTAGGTAGTTCTAACAAGTTAAGAGTGGATTTTCAACAAAATGATATAATCACGTTTGGTAAAAACACAAAATAGAAAACATACATATAAATACCCATCAGCTGCTGACCATGATAAAAATAGACAAAAACCAGAAAAATGGAAATGTATGGAATTATATACCACATTACATATGGGAGAGCATCTTGCATGTTATGTCACAAAATTTTGAAATTAAAATCATCATTGCTTTATAAACCATTGGCGGATTTTTGTCTAACCCTCACTAATGTGTTGCTTTTATCATCATTGCTTTATAAACCATTGACAGATTTTTCTCTAACCTTCACTAATGTGTTGCTTTAATCATCATTGCTTCATAAGCTATTGACAGATTTTTATCTAACCTTCACTAATATGTTGCTTTTATTTTTCTGCAAGTATCAAAACCAATTGATCATCATGGTAGACTTTCCTTTTAATATAAAAAATAAAACTTTACTTGGGAGCTCAAATCTTTTCATAAGTTTCATGACACGTTAAATCAACATGTACATGTACTTAAATCAACCAATTTTTGCAAAGATAATAACGCCGAAAGAAATGTAATGAATATTGAATCATTTCATACCTCTTTGGTACATACTTTCTTCTGAATTTCATAAAAAAGTATTGCTTGATAGTGCCTTCTGAAGTGCCATTACAATGAAAAAAAAAATGTATTTTCTTAATTCATAGTGACAATATGCATGATTTTAATTTTATGGGTAGGGGAGGGGGAGGGGACATTAATTTTGGCAGAGATCTGAAGGAAGGCAGAACACCTCCCCCCCCCCCCCCCCCCTCCACCCAGTACATACAAGAGAGCCATGTGACATTTTGTATTTTTCTTATACAGTTATAAGTTATAAGTTACAGCATGATACAGTTTAAATCAGCTCATTAGCAAATGAGGCCTCACTTGGTTTCCCTTACTGTAATCCTGGAATACTGTTCGGCTTGTATTGCACTTAAACTATGGCCACGTTTAAAAGGTCTTCAATAATCATTCCCAATACCACATAAAGGGAAAGCCTTCCCATAATGCACCTTGCAGCGATATCCATATTTAGTTCGCAGTAATCCAACTTCCTGTCTCAAACTCATGCACACCAGACAGGAAGTGAGTATAACTGCATGTTTCAACGTCGCTGCGTGGTGCATTCTGGGTTAACATTTCCTTACATGCGATACTGAGAATTGTAACTAACATGAAAGCAAGCTGTGAACTCTGAATAGTGCAGCTATTCCCATGGTGGCTTCAATTGGGAAGTTAAGATTATAGCGCCACAATCCTGACAGACACCACTGCATATTCTAGAATAATTTTGAAATAAAACAACTTCTCCAGAATTTTCTAGATTGTTTCCATGAGTGCTTCGCATTGCAAAGCAAAATACAAACTTGCACTATCCGCAACAGCACTCTACTACCGTATCTACAATAATCATTATTCCATGTAGCCAGCCAGTCCTAACCACATGTGAATACATCCTCCAATATTTTGGAACACTGAAATCAATAATATTTTAGAAGTTTCAACCTGAGTTTTGAGCTACGGTTAGAGATTGAAGTAGTCTCGTGGCTAAGACGTTTCACCTTCCAGAATATCCCAGTGGAAACAAATCTTAATAAGGGTTGTATGTAGAACATGAAGGTTTCACCCTGAGTTTTGAGCTACGGTTGGAGATTGAAGAAGTCCCTCGGCTGCAGTTGTTTCACCTTCTGTCTCTCCGTAAGTAGGTCTTCCATATACTTGATGGCCTGCAGACGAAAAGGAGGATAGTGAAACAGAGATGAGAAGAAAGGAATGACAGAAGAATGGAAAGAAAAAAAAAATGAAAGGGAGGGAGAGAAGAAAAGGGAAAAGAAGACATGGAGCAAGAGAGTAAAAGAAAGAAAGAGATAAAGGAAGCGAAGCAAAGGGCAGAAACAACGGTGTGGAATTATTGTATTACAAGACGTTCAAAATACTACAGTAACAAGTACAGATTAAAATAAAACAAATACACAGTGCATCAAAAATTAATTTGCACCCATTACAATGAAATAAGTATTGTAAGACATCACAGATTATAACAACTTAACAGAGCTTAAATATTGACTAACTCATGAAAATGTGTAATTTTGCTCCTCGTTTTCTGTGAATTCTAAATCTCACATATTTACAAGGAATCCATCATAAATACACGTCATTCCATTAAAAAAACACCCATGAATGATGATACATTTCAATACAGTATTAGTCAATATTTTCTGGAACAGAGCTAGTGAACTGTTTCAATAATCAGTAAATACTTGAGACAATTCAAACAGTATTGAATATAGTATATTGTCTTATAATTTAGGATATTCTTTTCTCTACCAAGAGACAAAACTACATCTGTCCAAGCCTGGGATATATCCCTGAAGTTTTCACAAACCTTCTGCCCATTTCTCTTTGCAAGTCCATGTAGAAAGAGCTCCAGCACCTGCCCAAATGCTCCAAACACTTTGACATCCAGCCCACCTCTCTGGGACATCACAGTCCTGCAAAATCATACAAGAAGGAAACGTAATCACTTCAATCAATCCATCAATCAACAATACAACCAATCTATTAATCAATTCATCGAACAATGAAGCAGTCAAATACACCCATCTTCATCAGATTCTCTCTCACCAACCACCCGATCAATCAATCAATCAATCAATCAATCAATCAATCAATCAATCAATCAGTATTGACCTACCATTGGTGAGAATCGGTGCTTGGTCTGAGCTCAGACTCCTCCCAGGCCAAAGCAAAGCTGTCCCAGGTCCTGTTTCTGCAACTGATCTTCATCAGATTCTCTCTCATCAACCACCCTATCTATCAATCAATCAATCAATCAATCAATCAATCAATCAATCAATCAATCAATCAATCAACCAATCAATCAATATTGACTTACCATTGGTGAGAGTCAGTGCTAGGTCTGAGCTTAGACTCCTCCCAGGCCAGGGCATACTTGTCCCAGGTCCTGTTCCTTCAACAGATCTTCATCAGATTTTCTCTCATCAACCACCCTATCAATCAATCAATCAATCAATCAATCAATCAATCAATCAATCAATCACTCAATCACTATTGACCTACCATTGGTGAGAGTCGGTGCTTGGTCTGAGCTCAGACTCCTCCCAGGCCAAGGCATACTTGTCCCAGGTCCTGTTCCTGCTGCGGATCTTCATCATATTCTCTCTCATCAACCACCCTATCAAGCAGCTTACTGATCAATCAATCAATCAATCAATATTGACCTACCATTGGTGAGAGTCAGTGCTTGGTCTGAGCTCAGACTCCTCCCAGGCCAAGGCATACTTGTCCCAGGTCCTGTTCCTTCAACAGATCTTCATCAGATTCTCTCTCATCAACGAGCCTATCAATCAATCAATCAATCAATCAACCACTCAATCAATCAATCAATCAATCAATCAACCACCCAATCAATCAATCAATCAATCAATCAATCAATCAATCAATCAATCAATCTTGACCTACCATTGGTGAGAGTCAGTGCTTGGTCTCAGCTCAGACTCCTTCCAGGTCAAAGCATACCTGCCCCAGGTCCTGTTCCTGTAACAGATCTTTATCAGATTCTCTCTCATCAACCACCCTATCAATAAGCTTACTGATCTATCATTCAATCAATCAATTAATCAATATTGACCTACCATTGGTGAGAGTCGGTGCTTGGTCTGAGCTCAGACTCCTCCCAGGCCAAGGCATACTTGTCCCAGGTCCTGTTCCTGCTGCGGATCTTCATAAGTTTGTCCCTGCGGTAGTACCAGCCCTCCTCCTCAAGAAGGACAGCATCTACATCAAGCGCCGGCAGCTGCACAGGAAACCATGAATAGAACAATGGAAAATTAAAAGGTAGGGTACACTTTTACAAAAAATCCTAAAAGTCAGCAGTGATCAGCAGGAAAACCTTTCTTTTTAATTGATATCTCAAGCAAACCCTGTTAGGAAAAAGGAATCCTTGGTAACATTTGAAAAGCCCCACTTTCTAGTGATCATAGTCTACACTCTTATACCATATAGTTTAAATTGAAATCTCACACAAACTGTTTCAGGAAAAGTGACTCCTTGATAGCAACATTTGAAACACCCCACTTCATAGCGCCCATAGTCTACACTCTTATACCATATTGTACCGTTCAGGGGTCAGTGGTCACTGAGGCTCTGCTTGCATCAATGCTGGGCTGTCAACTTTGATCAAAATATTTCAGTACTGTATACGCCATATATTTTGTGATTCGCGAATCAGGACTTCTCAGCAATTTCGCGAGTGGTCAAATTTGTGACCGCTAACTGCATGTACTATAAGGATATGTGCTCTAAAACTTTGTATTCATAGTTTCATGTGTTGTTAAATTTGCGAATAGCATCCGACACGCAAAATTCTTGAAAATAAAAACCATTCGAAATATATGGCGTATACAGTATTCTAAAGGCTGAAAATCAGTAATTTAATGGATAAATCAGTATTTTCAAATAATGGCAATAGAACAACCCATGAACTAGAAAATGAGATCAGTATTTTGTATGAAACCTTCAGTATTCTTCTCAAATTTCAGTATGAAATACTAAAAATCAGTACTACTTGGCATTATGAAACACTGAAAATCAGTACTACTTGGCAGCTTGCATCAATGCAGGGCTGTCAACCTATCAAAACATTTCAGTTTCCTCAAAATTTCAGAATGAAATACTGAAAAGCAGTACTACTTGGTAGCTCTGTCAATGCATCCCTGTGGCATGGAGAGCTATGATGTGTGCTAAGCGGTCTCTGTATCTAGGCTACCGGAATCGTTATATTTGGGATCCAAAATGTGGCGATTAACATAATTCTGCTCAAAATCAGTTTTCAGTTTTACTACTAGGAGGGAAGGTCTTTTAAAGTATTTTCTTCCATCTTCTATGGTATTTACACAGTTGTATTGCTTGACCTACAAAAGGGCTACCCTTTCTTTAAAATCTTCTCATTGGTAACAGCCTTGAAATCCTTTTGAGGTTGCAAAAAAAAAAAAAAGATTTTCGTGTACATGTGCTCCTTTTTAAAATAAAAAAAATGGGTTAAAAAATATTGTTGCGAACTTGAGAACAGAATCATGATAGTCTTGTCCCTGTCATAATGTTACCTTTCTGAGTATCCCTGGCAAGATATTTCTGCACCTCATGACCCTCTTCCAATAATGGACAGCATTCTGTTTGTCTAATAGAGTAGACAGCAAGAAAACATGAAAGAGAAAAAAAAAGATGGAGAGGTTAACAGTCATGCACTACAGCTCAAAGGAACTGGCAAGGGTAAAGGGAAAGGGAAGAAAGGGAAGGAGCCGCAGTTTTAAATGCGGTATATTTTGTCCAATTCAGCATGAAAGCTGATGCATTTTAGGCTAAAGCATCATGTTTCATGCTGAACTGGACAAAATATACCATGGTTCAAAACTGCGGCTCCTTCCCTTTCCCTTTACCTATGCCAATTCCTTTGAGCTGTAGTTCCACTGTACTTTAAATCATCAAAAGCTGGATATCTTCATGTGTCTTGTAGATATAATTCAACTCTTTTATTTTCACATGAAACTGTATATATGCTTGTCCACAAATCACACAAAATAACAAAACTGACATGTAACAGCAACACTTTTACATTACCGGTACAAGAAAACTTACAAATGAAACAAGAAACATTTAAGCAATGAAAAATATGATTTCCACACAAATCTTGATATTTCCATCTGTTGTTCTTATTGAAATAATGGTAAAAAATTGGACATTGAGTTAATGAACATAAATTAACTGTTTGCTGTCAAGTCTGTTAAACTTAAATGATATCCAATTTTTCTGCACCATTTGATGAAATATCTTGTCATGTGGGATAAGTAGAAAAATAACCTACCTATGGCTATGACTATGACTGATACACATAAGCAAAAAGTCTCTTTCTTTGAATTTGATCTTAATGTGCATCTTATATCTCATGAGATAACACAAATGTCTTGACTGTTAATAAGTTCAGTCTGAAAGTAAGACTACACATAAAAAGGTTCCGGTTAACAACGGGACAACATTTGCAAAGATGTCCACACATCTCACAGCAGTTTGCTTAAACCTTGATTTCTTTGATTATCATCTATCGTGCTACAATCAAGGTATGTTTAAGAATTTATATACAAAATGTTTTATCAAAAGGTAAAGTGAGGTTTAGAGGAAAAAGAGTAGAAATACGGACGAGAGGTACAGCCGTAAGATTTCGCAGCATTTTATTCGTGTCGCACACAGCGAACACGCAGGTCGCCTATTTATAGTATATTATCTTGACATTTGTGTAATGAAAGTTGCCGAGAAAGTTTAAATAGTCTCTTTAATCCTCAATCTCTTGAGAATTCTGTCCAATGCTGCTGTTAGTTATATTGTATGCAGATTCATCATAAAGTTACTGGTAAGAATTTCTGATACATGTACATGTATAAGGAAAGAGTTAGTGAGAGTGAATTTGAACTATTTGGGTCATGTATGGATATCATGAAGGTCACTTATTGTAAGGATTCCACGCAAAAAGAATAAAAAAAACTATCATTTCATGGATTTGGTGATCGTCAATTTCGTAGTCTTGTTTAAGGAAAGTTTAGTAATTCGTATTTGAAGTTGGAATGAGAGATCATTAAAGTAAGATTAATGATTGTGGGAAGGATGAAAGAATTGTAATAGTGTTTGTTCACTAAATGACAAAACGCATTAAGTTTGTGACACATCATGTACACAAGTGGAACACTCACACGAAGATACATGTATTCTGAAATTATTTCGATAATTGTAACTCAGTTTAACATTTACTGCAGGGAGAAATACATGCATTAATTATTTATTTGAGTATTATAAATGGTGAAATTGTTTGCCATATAACAAGGAAACATACTTGTATCTCACATTTATGTAAAGATTAATTCTAAAGAGTTGAAGTTTGTCATATTATGACATTATACTTATTGCATTTTTCTGTTGTTTGTATCTTTCACAGGATATCATTCCCACACAGTTGTTGAATGTTCTATTCTGACTGGATTTCACTGTGCCACAATGAAGGGAAAGACTTAAAGTTACACAGAAGTCTCCTTTGTTTCATCATGAAATTGCAACAACGTGTTTTGAACTAGAAGTTCTTCGAGTCCGTAACATTTATGAATCACAGTCCGTCTTTCATGTCCATCACCATGAAATTGCCCATTCATAACTTTCCTGTAATATAGTCTGATATATTCTTCTTTATATTCCACATACTGAGAATGTTGCTATGTGATTGGTCAAGAGTTGATCACGTGATGAGGCGTAGTTTTTCCTATCAGATCACCTGAGAATAAAAGTTCATTACACTCTAGGTGATAGTACTTTTTGGTTTCGCTGATCTCTTCACTCCTCACAGTCCTAATGCGTGATTAATATTTTGAGTACGCGCGAAATAAAAGTGCGTTACACTCGGACTATCACTTGACATCTAACGCGTCCTAACGCGCGTCCTAATGCGCGTCCTAATACGCGTCCTAACGCGCGTCCTAACGCGCGTCCTAATGCGCGTCCTAACGCGTGTTCCCCATGGCAGCGGCTTGGGGTAATGGAGATAGGTAAACATTACCTTTTTACGTCAAATTGTCATTTTTGGTATAGATAGTTGGTTTCAGATGTGGAATATAAAGCAAATAATCAACTTTTGGTTTCAAGCAATGAGACGAGCTATCACTTCCTCGGCGATCTGAATGTATACGCTATCTTTCCTCAGCTGCGATTCGGAAAGATAGCTACATCCAGATCGCCTCGGAAGTGATAGTTCGTCCCATCACCCTCACCAACGCTGATTATTTGCTTACTAACATCTTACATGTACGTTCCCTGTTTCTATTGAGCTTAGCCCCGGGACTGCTCCCGCGCAGCGGGAGCGTCCTGAGGGCTCGCCCCCGATTTCCCGGAATGTCGGGTGCGATTAATGAATAATCGACCCGTGCACATGGATGAATTACTCATTTCAAGTATATTTATCACATTATATGAATGGTTGAATGTAACTTCCATATGTCTGAAGTAAGAAAATGATGGAAAATATTGAGTAACGTTACCAATTTCCCCTTCATGTGTCTGTCTAATCATGGTCTAACAAAACGAAGTCCCTTCCAGACTGCCATCTTGGCTGTTTAATAACTTCATAGGCATGCGCAAAATAATATTCATGATGATGACGCTTTCGCTCTGATGACCGTATTTAGCGCTATTGATGAATATGCATGAGAAAAGTGATTTTTTATTGTTTTGATTGTGCAAATTATCAACCTGATTTTCATTAATTGTGTCATTTAAAGTGACTAAAATATGATTGAATTCTATGTTATAAACTTCAGTGGCGGATCAAGGATTTTGTAAGAGAAATAATTCCGAATCTTCCAACTTTCCTAATACCGTGCACCACTGCACCATCACTGAAATCTAGCTTAGCGGGATGGCGTTATTGGGTTGAAAAAAGTGGCGCTTAAAAACAAAACAAAACAAAAAATTACGGACAAACATTAATATGCAAAATATAATAAATGCTCCAAAATAAAATTTTAAATATAATGAAATAAAGATTGGAATATAAAATCTGTTCCAATAATAATGAAAAAAGAAGAAAACAACGATGTGAAAAGAGTGCTACGGTAATGGATTGTTGTTGAAAACGTAACACACACGAATCGTATAGAGAACTGGCGCATGCGCGTAAACTTCAAAAAGTCGGCAATCTTCAGATACATGTTTCCCAGCTGCATTAATTCCGACCGCCGTACGATGGTACGTTTTCAAGAAAAAAAAAACATCATGGACTAAATTCATCTTCAAAGCAACTACGGAAGTATTCATGTAAGTATTCTCCGTAAGTGTGTACAATAGCTTTAAGTTCTGCGCAATATAATTGATGATATTTTCCAAAATCATCACTGCTTATCTCGACTACCTTGCACCAATGCTCGGTGCAACGCAGCCCGCTCACTGCGTGAGCGGGCTGGTGGCAGTAATATTGAGCTCAAACTTATTTTTGGATCAAATCCTCAATAACTGTCTGTTTTATTTACTTACCATAACGTTGCTCCTCTATGACCACACCCATCACATCCATCTTCTTGGAAGGATACTACGGAAATTGTTAAATGAAAGAAATACCATTTACAGTTGAGAATCAAGATCACAAGAAAAATATGAACGAGGTAATCTAACTGGAGTGTTAGAACAGTACAAGATGATACAAATTTGCCTACTGCATGCAGTTAACTCTATACTGTAAATAATGGTTTATTTACCTTTGTTAGATGGGTGTGAATCACTAGATCAAGCGGAAACTTGTAGACATGATTGAAGACAACCTCAAACCCCATTGCCTCTCAGTAAAGTCGCAGTCAGATATCACGAGATTGTTCACGAACAACGCGAAACATGGGAGGAACGTGCACTGTTCAGTCAATGTGTTGCAGAGAGAAGCTGGAGAGCTGTGTGTGGGCGCAAACGATGTACGGACTACGGGGCTGTTTCGGCGTAACCATCAACGCGAGTTTCGCTAATAATAATATGGGTTGTTGGCTGTAGCGACTCGATAAATGTTGCCAGATCTGTTAATGTTTGGAATATAACAATCATCTCAAGTAAGCAGAAACACATAAGCACAGAGGGGGTTCGACTCAGGTCTTCTCATTGCGAGTAGCCATACTAAACAGGCAAACTTATGGATTGAGTTCCGGATGCCGTGACACACGCCTACACGCAATTTGTTGATGTACACACATGTTATGCAATCGCAGATTATCCTGCGTGGCTAGGCTTGCCTAGTCAACAGACGCGACCATGCATGTTCACTGCACGTGTACATCCCATGTAGAGCAGCATTTTGTCTGATAATCAAGGGGTTAAGTCCTCGCAAGACTGTTTCTTTAGATAATTTCCCCTCCTGTTCTTTGTTTTGTGCTTATTATAGTTCTATGTATTTTTTCTTCAATTTTCTGCATTTTTTACAATTTTTTTTTTTTTTTTTTTTTTTTAGTGAAAGGGCTTTTCTGGGGGTTTTGACTAACTTGTTTTTCGTTCTACTACAGGATGGAGCACGCTGTACTTACTACTGGGTGTATGCCTAAAATTTGTTTTTACATATTTTTTTGCCGTGCAAAAGGGCTACCTTATGTTTAATTTATATCCACTCCTCCCTTTCGCTGCTCTTGTTATCACCATCCTCCCCATCTTCCTTTTTTTTTTCTTATATACACTTACCCCCCCCCCCCCCCTTCTCATCCAACCTAACTCCATCCTCATTATCTTTTTCTGTCGCCATCTCTCTCTTTCTCCCCCCCCCCCTCAATCTCTGTCTCTCTCTCTCTTTCCCATTTCTTCTCTCTCTCTCCCCCCCCCCTCTCACCCCCCCCCCCTCTCTCTCTCTCTCTCTCTCTCATCTTTCCCATTTTCTCTCCCCCCTCTCTCTCTTGATCTCACTTTCTCCCCCTCTCCTTCCTTACACCATTTTTCACTGTCTCTCCCTCCATTTTTCTTTTAAGATCAAATATGATAGAGAAAACACACACTGCTCACATGAACATATGTAGTCATGAGATTTCACATAATTTATGTGCAACTGACAGATGTAAAATATTTATTTACATCAGCAGTTCTTGAGTTTTACATCGTACACAATATACATATAGTGTATAAACAAAATGTGGTGTGTCACACCCTATGATTATTTTTTTTCTTTCAATTTTATAGCAATTTAGGGTAAACATTTTGCCCCAGGCGTGGGGATGGGGGGTATTCCGAAGATGAACTTAGGAAAAATGTTATTGTATCTCAGGGAATTACGAAAAATTTTATCTTATGGAATTCCGGAAAGCCAACTTAGGACAAAAGATATAATTTTTATTCAAATGAGTTAAATTGGTATTCTGAAACTCACTTAGGAAAAAAAAAAGTTAGGATAAAAGATGAAACTGCTCCCGAGCGATTTTATCTCCAGACACTGCCTAGGCTCAAACTTTTACGTGCACAAGTAATTTGCGCATTCAACTCTTTGCATATAAGCGCATCAAATGTAATAAGACGCGCTGATAGACATTGATGCGCAATGTCACTGTCAGTTTTGTGACGTCACACCATCAACGTATGCAGAACACATGAAAGGACATTACTGGCTGTCTCTGGGAAAGGAGCGCAGGGCATGCACTCATTAATACGGTATTGGTTAAAATCTTCCTAAACTATTTTTCGGAATATCAAAGATAAAATATTTTAGGGACATTTTATCTTAGGGGAGTTAAAGTTTTTATCTGTTAATTTTCAGAATACCCCCCACCTCCTGGGCTCCGTTGTATAAAACTTACCATTAATGGTAACTCTGCCATCAATGGTAACTACCATGGTAATACAGATCGACAACCAATCAAATTCAAGGTTTTCATAGAAGTTGCCATTGATAGCAACGTTACTATCAATGGTAAGTTTTATGCACCAGGGCCCTAGTTTTGCTTCCAGGCTGTTGCACATTTTGTTGGCCTTTCCAGAAAAGATATTGCATAAAACAAGCATTGCAATAATTCTTATTCTAGTTATATAAAATATATAGCCTTCTCACACGGTACGGTAAAATTACGGTACAGCAAGATACAGCTGGACAGTGGAACAATGCAGTACACTACAATAATCAGTGTTTATACTGACACTAGCTTTTCTTCAATTGTCAAAAAGCCTCAGAAAAGTGTTGAAAGTACAGTTTCCTACTAATATTTGTGTATATCATTATTGTACAGTGCTTGATTGCTAACTGTTTTACTAATATTGATATAAAGTCACAGACACGAAAGTCTGGAGATATTACCAATGATATAAAAGATCCCATGTATGCTTACAAATTTTATTTTTTTCAGCAAATCGCTCAGCGAAAGCTTGCATGGCAAGAACAGACCTGATTAATACCAGATGCTGGCAGAGGAAACTGTTCTACTGTTAACATTATACTTAAAGGGATAGTTCACCCTGACGATAATAAATAAATAAAAGCAGAAATTTGAGAAAAACATATTAGTGAAGGTTTGAAAATCGGTCAAAGAAAAAGAAAGTTATTAGATTTTGAAATTTCAATTTTGTGACTTTGTCATAATTTGAGGGAGAGTGGCTATAATAACCTTTCCCTGGAATGAACAAAGCGTAATGCATATATTCGATTTTGAGAAAATAGTCTTTGATAATTGATTGAGCTTTCTTTTTTCATACCACGAAAATAGTCAAATCTCAGTGAAAAACTAATCACTTATTCTACGTGAGTAATATTACCTCTGACCTTAAAAGTTCACAGTTGGTTTCCAAAAGCTACGTGCTAAACATGTTCAAACTATCATGAAGTTTGCAGATGTTTGTAAAAGGGACGGGCCATCTTTAAACAGTATTTCTTATATTTCCTGTGGTATTTACACTTTTTGACCAGCAAAAGGGCTTCCCTATCTTTAAGACTTTAATCATTTTACAACACTTCATTGCTACAGTAAGTTTCAATATAGATGCATCAAAATGTACTGCAATATCTCTATGTATCCTAATAAACTAAGATTAAACAGAACAGGGTCCCATTGCATAAAAGATACAATTAGTGGTAACTCTGCCATCAATGGTAAGTACCATGGTAACACCGCTCAATAGCCAATCAAATTCAAGGTTTTCATTGAAGTTGCCATTGGAAACAAAGTTACCATCAATGATAAGTTTTATGCAACAGGGCCATTGTTGATATTCTCTAACAGTGTATTTGCACCAGCAGGCAAGCAATTTCATCTGTACTTTCTCTTATAACTGTAGCCATGACAACTTATACTTAAGAACAGTAAACTTAAGAACAGCAGACCTTAAAGACTGCATTGTCACGTACAACCCACAAGAAACTGTCAACAGCACATAACATGCTAGTGATAATCGTTTGTCTCGCAATGTATGGTCAACGGAATCTAAAAAGATCACAATGTTTCGTGCGCCGATGCAACACTTTGTCAGGTGTGATACAAAATTGCAGCGGAGCACGTAATCATCATTTTAGATTCTGTTGACCGCACGTTGCGAAACAAACGATTATCACTAGCAATTTATCCGCAAGGAGTAACATATTTAGCATTAGCACGTAACATGTTCACGGATACCTTCTTTGTTATGCAGAATACATCAACACAAAGACGATGTTAATGTTATCTTCACACACTTATTTGAAATTCATCACAGAAATGATACATATCATTGAAGAACACATTATGGATTTGTCTTGAGGAGAAATGTATGCTTATTCATTTGATGCATCGGTGATGAATTGCACAACTTGACATGGAAGGTTACAGCTCCAAAGTCCAGACCAAATGTGGTTAGCATTGTTAATATTAGCATGAGTTCTAACTGAGATGTCACTGACATTCTAATGCAGAAACAGGCCCTTGCTCAACAGTCCAAAAGTAGAAAGTGAAACATTGCAGTTCTTCAGATTCAGGCCGTCCAGTAGATGTAAGAGCTGGATCACCGGCAGAATGTATACAGAATGCATACAGAACAGTCCAAAAGTAGTGAGTGAAACATCGCTGTTCTTCAGATTCAGTTTGTCCAGTAAATGTAAGAGCTGGATCATTAGCAGAATGTATACAGAACAGTTCAAAAGTAGTAAGTGAAACATTGCTGTTCTTCAGATTCAGTCCGTCCAGTAGATGTAAGAGCTGGATCACTAGCAGAATGTATACAGAACAGTCCAAAAGTAGTAAGTGAAACATCGCTGTTCTTCAGATTCAGTCCGTCCAGTAGATGAAAGAGCTGGATCACTAGCAGAATGTATACATTCTCTAGCTAGTGGGTCTGCATTCCATACATCTCAATGCAGGTCAAATGAATCCCAAAGGGTTTCATGCACCTGTTTCATGTTAACCAAATCAACCTTTTACATGCCATAGATGCATATTTACACAAGATATACACACACACAAGTCATAAATCAGCAGTTTCTCTGGCACACAAAGGGTTAAGTCTACATGTCTTAAGTCTGACAGCGTTCGTCTATATGTAGCACCACTATCTATACCTCCAGGTCCACGGACCAAGGTATATATGCAGGAAAATCATTCTAGAAGCTTTTCATCTGCATTTCAAATTTGAACATGAGCTTGACTTTGTCCTCAGTATTTTCAAGTTCTAGGACCTGGCAGTGGCCGCATTGTGAAGGGTTCTAGCCGCTCCGTATCCGGGAGGACGCTGTTGAGTCGGTCCATCAGCGGCACGAGTTGATCCACGCTCATCTGGACGCGCTTGAGCGTCGCGGACATCTCATTGATCCGCTGTATCTGCTCCGAGTGCTTGGCAAAGCGCTTCTGCCGCTCGGCCATGGATTGCATGATGCTGTGGATTATGGCGTCCACCTACGTGGGGCATTGTGTGGAAGGAGTGGTGCATTGTGGGATAGGTGTGGGGCATGGGAGAGAGAAAAGCAAAGAAAAATCCACTTAGATACATGTCTACACATACATTTTGTTTGAATCATGCCAGCAAGTAACAAGTTGACTGTATACAGTAATGAGACATTTTGAACATCAATAACATTTCTTTCTGTAATATGTACTTACATGACACAGTAGTGGAATTCATTAACCTTTGGAATGTAATTTCGATAGATGTGTGGGCATGGGTACAGAAAAGATCATAAAGGAGATATAACAAGACAAATCAATGAGCAACAATTTTCTGATTTAGCGTAACAGCTTGTACAAGACTATGACCTGATTACTGTATACGCCATATATTTCGCGAGTCTGATTTTTTTCGCGAATCAGAACTTCCCGACAATTTTGCGAGTGGGTAAAATCGCGATCGTGTAGTACTAGTACTAGAAGTACATGTGCTTGAGCATGTCGTTTTCATAATTTCATGTGGTGTTAAATTCGCGAATAGTCCAGACTCGCGAGATTCGCAAAAATAAAAACCCAGCGAAATATATGGTGTATACAGTATTTGAGCACGGATTAGTTTGCCTGTCTTAATTAGGTGGATAGGTTTTTTTCTGCTTAGAATCATTTCCTCGATCAGACATAGCCTGAAACTTTGGTCCCTCTTATGCTCACCTCTTTAATCCTTCCTGTCAGGGCGTTCTGGTCAAAGGTCACAGCCTCCGCACATTGCCTGAGGTGCTGCTGGTATCGCAACGACAGGAGAAGCAGCTGCCTGAGAAACACAGATAAAATCATTGACAAACGTGCAATCAATTTATGACAGAAAGAGACAGGCAAATGGGCAATGCACCAAAACAAGAACAAGTTTGTTCACCAAAACATGAACAAGTACTCAGATGACCATGGACACAGCCCAGTATGTTATCAAACAACTATGTCTGGGGGTTGTTTCACCAAGCTGTTCGAAAGTTACAAACGACTTTACGAATGACTGGTGATTCCTTCTTGTGCTAAATGCGATACTACACTTTGTTCATTGAGACTCTGATTTCGCACAAAAAGGGATAACCAGTCGTTAGTAAAGTCGTTCGTAATTTACAAACAGCTTGGTGAAACACCCGCCTGGTAACACAGACTAAGCCTTAATTACGTACGTCATGGCTCCGTGCACTCCAGATTAGGGTATAGTCTGTGTTACCAGACATAGTTGTTTATAGACTGGGTTGTGTCCATGCACCTCACAGCCTCGTACAGGCTAACCTGACCCCTCCCTGGTTAACTTTCTCCATCAAACCCTCCTCCGTATCTCTCCCTCAATCTCCACCTTCTCCCCTCCCATTCTGCATCCCTGTCCCCTTACCTCCTCCCACCCCTCATGACACTTACTTGTGGTCCATTTTCTCCATCTGGTTGGGGTCCTCCACATGAGGAATGCTGTGTGTCCCCTTCAGGATCGGGAGGAATGTCGGAATGTCTTGCATCTTCTGGATCTCAAAGGACAGTGATTGGTCGGTTCCCTGGCCCCCTGCAGAGACTGTGACGATCTTATGGTCAGCTGATCCAACCTTGGGGCTTCCCTGCGCCTGGACAGGCCCTCTTGTGGGGGACGCTTTGCCTTGCTGTTTAGCCAGGACTTGGGCTCTTGTTTCTGCACAAAGAAAGGAAATGAAATAGTTTAGCTCTACACGTAAATTTTAGCTGACTGGCAAGTGCAAGAGCTGAGCCTAGACTAGAGACTAATTATCTACTCAAGTCTTTTTCTGATAAAAGGAAAGGTACAATCACTCAAAACGATTTAACCATAGATCTCAATCAAATAGTTAGCAGTGAGCACTGCGTGTGTCAAGTCAAAGCAATCTCAGCTCCACCCTCAATTCTGAATATTCTGACAATTGCATTTTTCTGATAAAAGGAAAAGTATAATCACTCAAAACGATTAACCATAGATCTCAATCAAATAGTTAGCAGTGAGCACTGCGTGTGTCAAGTCAAAGCAATCTCAGCTCCACCCTCAATTCTGAATATTCTGACAATTGCATATTGTCGTTCGCAATATCTCTGTATTTCAACTTGCTTTTGTACTTCAGTGCTTTTCTTGTCGATCACATTAACTTTTCCATCATATTTTCCCTCCAATGGAACGAGCATGATTAAGACGCAATACTCGTGAAAATGTTGGCACTGTACTCCTCGGATTGATGGTTTCAAGGTTCATCACTGAACGTGCCATGTTTTGCCTAGCGATATTCAAAGACAAGCAAATAAATTTCTCTGAAAGTTTATCGTTAATCTTCAATCCAAAAATATTTTTTCAAAGAGCATAATTTTGCTGATTTATGAGTGAAATTTCAGCAGTTTCAATGTTCATCTTGGTATGAAAATATTCAAAAGAAAACAAGGGGGCCTTTTTTGAGGCACCGGCATCATACCTCTCACAACTGGAGGAGCATTCCTATCCACGGAGTACACGGTGTACGGTATGCTGCCTCCCTCTGCCCCCGAGGGTCCGGGGCCCGTGTTCGGTCCCGACTCGATTGGAGCGTCGTACCGCGAAACTTGCTGCTGCTCGCTTTGGCTTTGCGTTGCACCCATGGTTAAATTTCTGATTAAGATGAATTGACCAGTCAAAACACTCCTACTGTACCAGTAAGTGATAAACTTGCGGCCATTTGCCTAACAAATGGTCAAATTTTCAACTCGCATGCAAAATCATCTTCAAAATTGAGGTTGATATTTTCACTTGCAAAGTAAATTGCTTTTTGTTTTACAATGTACTGGAATAACTGCATACAGTTAGTCATACCAATTTGGCAAGCCGGTATGATTTGACAGAAAGAAAGATATTTTTTTTATATAATAAATATAAATTTGCATTTATATTATAAAAATTAATGATATTCAGTTTTTTTTATTTTCGTATAATCTTTGTTTTTGTATTCCGTAGCATGACGCATTAATTTATGATGTGCTTAACCTCCCGCAGGTACGTACAGGTTCGAATTACACTTATTTACAGTGTACTACGTTCATTCCTGTTGTTGTTGGAGTGCTGCAACTTGTGAAAATTTTCGTGCTACTGTAGGTAAGAAATCATACCATCTGTTAATGTTATCTGGTAAGTTTGCTATGTGTTATTGATGTAATGATATTTAGCTTGTTCCTACTTTGCAGAGTTATAAAATGTATCTGCATTCATCTCGATAGGATTGCAAAGTTCGTCATTCATTGACGTTGCTTTACTAAGATTAGACTGAGGCGGTGCGTTGTGAGCTTCCTTCCCCAAACTGCTGGCGTACGGCGCGGCATCACTCCGATGAGTGGTAATATCGCCTGTGCCTGTCGGCCCAAGAATACAATTCCACTCGATGACACGTTTGAACAGAAATTTGACAGTCTCTGTTTGCATGGTATGTCATTCATCCGCTGAGATAGGACGCGTTAATACTACTTCTAATAGTAGGAGCTACTGTCAATTGATAATCCGTGTGAAACACACTTTTATTCCGCGCGTACTCAAAATATTAATCACTCGTTAGGACTGTGAAGTGTGAGTGTGAGGAGTGAAGAGATCAGCGAAACCAAAAAGTATAGTACTATCACCTGACACCTAGAGAGTGTAACAAACTTTTCTTCTCAGGTGATCAGATGGGCAAAACTACACTTTATCACATGATCAACTCTTGACCAATCATATAGCAACATCCTTATAGTATGTGGAATATAATCCAGTAGGCCTAGATGATAGATCTATATTACTTTGCTTTGCCTATTTAGAGACTATCCTATAGAGGATAGTTACAATAATTACAGTTCTGTCCTGTAATCTGTAACACTCCTAGTGCCTAATAGTCTGCCTTTGATAAGATTCAGCATACACTTTTGATACAAATTTTTATTTTGATGGATGCTATAATATCTTCCAAATAGATTTAATTCTGTAAGATGGCAGAGAACAAGCGACAAAGAGCAAGAATACAGGGATCATGGGCAGCCTCTTCATCTAAGCCAGCAAGCAAGGTAAATGTACAATCAAGCACATTGCCACTACTAGCCAGCATGGCAGTAGTTTGCATGTTGATAACTTTAGTAGGTTAAGGAGCTTGCAAGCTAGAGTGTAATCCTATAAACTTTCCACAGATAATGTCTGGTTAGATTTCAACTTAACTTTACAAGTGTGAAATCCATTCTAATTGAAATTGACAAATCATGAACTTTGTATTCAGACGCTTGGTACCAACATGAATTTTAATTAACAAAGATCAGATTTCAACTTTACGCTGATGGGAATCAAAATCATTGAGAATCTGATTTAGAACAGTAGGGCATTTCATGAAAGTTGTCAGCACTGACTAAATGGTTAGTAGTGACAATTTCAGTGAAATCCTCGGTGTTGATTGGCTGAGAAGCACTAGCCTCTGACTGTTACTATGGTAACAATCGGAAAAAGAGAACTTCTCAGTGCTGACAACTTTCATGAAATGCCCCCCAGGTCTCCAGTCATGGGTAAAAGTCGTTTGTAGCTTACAAGCAGCTTGGTAAAACAACCCATTGTAGCCAGAGGTCTGACTACTGGTTTCTAAAGGAATTCAAAGGAAGTGTACATACCTGTCATTCATGCATAGTGTGACAACAGCTGTGGTAGCCTAGATACAAGGCTGTGAAGACATAACTGAATCTGTGACTACCACTATCTGACTGAGAGGTGAGGATCAGGAGAGGAGAGGTCAGAGAGTGGGAGTAGGGCATAGTCTGTGTTACCAGACATACTTGAGGGCATAATGTACTGGGAAGACAAAACGTCTTCAAAAGGGGATCGTGAGTAATCTTCTTGCCAATTGTCTGAAGTTAAAGATTGTCCGTCCCTTTTGCAAGCTTAAAATTTGAAATCGTCTATCACGATCGTAAATTGAACAAAGTGTGATTCAAGACCATTTCTAAGAAAATAGCATGTTGAAGCTTTCTGTATATGTAAAAAATTTCAGCCGTTAAATTTCAAACCGACTTTTTTCGTACAACGAAAAAAGTATTAGTCTTTGTTACAGTATCTATGTGGTTATTATGCGTGTGTGAAATCCTAATTTCATGAGTAACTACCAAACTTTGGAGATGATTCCTTCCATAGAACAATGTTTTTCATAATGCGTTTTATAATTTAATAAAAAAATTTATCAATAAAGCAGATATTTCAACACAAACTGCTAAGAGCCTGAGGTAAAGACTATTAATCAGACGTTGTTTACGTGAATTATTTGAATTTTACACTACGTATCAGTTTCAAATTGTGAATATAGAGCTTGCTTACACTTCTCTATAAGTTTTGCCAATGTTTCGATGGTTTTGTGGTGATCTGAAAAAGGGACTGGCTGTCTTTAATGCATATTGTTCATTTTAGAAACTTGCTGAAAGTTATTTGCCCTCAAATGATCCACATTTGGAGTAATTAGTGATTAAATACCAAATTCTCAAAATGTTTGGGCCGAACAATTTCAGGATTTGGGATTAATCCCTAATCAGTCAAAATGTGGATCATTTGAGGGCAAATAAATTTCAGCAAGTTTCTAAAATGAACAATACATAAACTTTAGACCATTGGCAAGAAGATTGCTCACGATCACCTTTTGAAGGCTTTTTTGTTTTCCCAGTACAGTATATGCCCTGTAACAGACTCAGTCGTGTCTGTGTACTCCACAGCCTAGTAACTAAGCTACAGCTGCCTGTGGTACGTTATTTCTTTTTACAGACTAGACCACCTGGACCAAGACTTGGACCAGCATCGTCGCAGAGGCCTGGTCCTCCCCAATCACATCAGGGCACGGATGCTGCCAGCGCCCATGGGATGGATCCACGTACAGCTCCCTCAGTACTACGCAGATCAGTGCAGTCAGATGCCTTGCCAAACAAACTGACATTCGCAGACACAGATTTGGTTAGGAGGGTCCCAGAACCAAAAGAGATACAGTGAGTTTAAACAATTCTTCTTCTTTTTTTTCAAATCTATACCATTTTATTTTCCAGAAGACAAATACATGTCTAGTGGTGTGTTATTGTTATACCAAACCAAATATATTGCCTGACTATGCCCATAATTCTTAAAGGCAGCTAGGGTACCCCTTTGCAGGTCAAGTTTTTTATTTTGTAGAAACCACGGAATATGGAAGAAAATAATGTATGAGAATTTCCCTCTCAATATTAAAGAAGGAAACTGACTTCAAGCGAAATTACCTTAGAATGAGCCCCCCCCCCCCCCCCCCCCAGTCAAAACTTGCTTTTAAAGTTCAGTCAGAGTAGGGTTAATTGTGTCCTATAAGGTATTTGAAGTTCATTCATAGCCTGTGATCTATTCTCCCTATCGCATATAGCTCTCAGAATCTGAACGTGTGTGGCGCTCTAATTTTTTTACCTTTAATTCTTGGGATATGAACTTCCAGTCCACGAACATTCGGCAACCCCGTATAATAGGGGACCAGGGTATCCAACTAATTTTTTTTATTAATTTTAACCCTAAACCTACCCCTGACCCTAACACTTACCCTGAACTTAATTCTAAACCTAACCCTGAACCTAACCATAACCCTAGACAAATTTTTCGCTGCTTAATTCATAAAAAAAGGTGATTTCTAGGTCACTTTCTACTGACGACAAACTCTTACCGGAAGTATACGCCCCAAGAGCAATCTATCAGATATCAGTATCGCGAGGTGATATCGCTTGATATCGGCTATATGCGATAGGGAGAATTGCCTGAACAGCAGACTATATGGGAGTCGTGCTGCACTGTATCTAAGTAGAGAAATGTCAACCCGCCTAGATGCATGCTGTGTATAGAACGGGTTAAATGCCATTTATCTGATTTTATTATCTTATCTGATCCTGAGAGGTTGAGTGTGAGTTGTTCCCACCGTTTTATCTTTCCAGGAAGGATGGATCCTATGTGATAAGCTCAGAACCAGGAGGAGAGGCGCGGTGAGTGTGAACTCTTTTTGTGCCACATCTGTATTTTATTTACAAGGAATACCCACGAATCCCACATGACAAAGCACCATTTTGTCTGCTACACAAAGGAGCTAACCCGTTGCTCACGGTTAGGGTTTCGGGCTCTGTGAACTCTTGTCTAGTTACCATTTAAAAATTTGCCATGGAACTACACTGCAGCTCAAAGGAATTGGCATAGGGAAAGGGAAAAGGAAGAAAGGGAAGCAGTTGCAATTTTGAACTGCGTTATATTTTGTTCAGTTAGCATGAAACACGATGCTTGAGCCTAAAAAGCATCATGTTTCATGCTGAACTGGACAAAATATACCGCGATTTAAAA
Source organism: Arbacia lixula (assembly GCA_963669155.1). NCBI lineage: Eukaryota > Metazoa > Echinodermata > Echinoidea > Arbacioida > Arbaciidae > Arbacia > Arbacia lixula. The sequence continues at coordinate 809,140 of OZ022597.1, forward strand.
CTGAGGCCCCTTCCCTTTCTTCCCTTTCCCTTTCCCTATGCCAATTCCTTTGACCTGTAGTGTACAGTAACCAGAGGGGTGTGGCTTAATGGCGCCCTTTAAGTAATTTGAAGTTTTTTTCATAGCCTGGGAATACATGGGATTCACGCTGCTTAGTGGAGAAAAGCCAGCTCACAAATCTGCAAGCTCAGTATAGAACAGGCTGAGATACATTTGCACGGAAGTGCCTTCTTGCTCTTTGCAGTATCGCTTCAATATTTTCCCTCCTTGGCAGCTGAAGAAATTGTCTCCATGCAGAGGCCCACTGTTTGTCAGAAATTGGCAGGAGTTAAAGTTAGTCAGTTTGTCTGAACTGCAGAGACCGGTTCCTAAGTGAATATTTAATTCTATGAGCGCCAATGAGGTACCATTGCACCGATATAACATACCAATCTAATACACCAGCACTTTGTCTAGTGTGTAAAGAGTTAAACCTCTCATCAGTCTCTGAACATGCTTTACTCAATTTATCAGGTTAACCATCTCTTAATACGCAGTAGACCATCCAAACCAAGTCAGCTTTTTCTTTTTGTTTTACCTTCATAAAGTGGAACATCCATATAGTTGTATGGCAGCAATAACTTATATCATGCCATGAAGGGTGTTGTAGGAAGCCTGTTACATATTTTGTCTGTGACACAAAGGGTATTCCTCATCCTAGAACCTTGCTAACGGGGGTTTCATAGTCCAACAAGAAACATTGTGCTTGAGAGTATGAGTATTTAAGAAATGTAATAATCACTTATTCATGTTTTCATAACATAATTCTATATGTGTTAAAGCTTGTCATAAGAATGTGTTCTTATGCGTCATTGTTCATCTGAGACATGTTTATTTGTATTCTCATTCATGATAGGGTCACGTTAACAAGGGAGTTCTTACTTGCAGAGGAAGCGGACTATGTCTTTGCAACGCTTCGCGAGGAGATTCCGTGGACACAGAAGCAGAATACTCTCCAAGGTATTGGTTCAGGAAGGTGCTGATTAGAATGACTAAGTAACCAATAAATACATTTTCTAGAGAGCTTACGTGAAAAAGAAGTTGATATGTGGACTTGGAATCATTAAGTTGCAATTTTGGGGGCATGTACTTCAGTACTTCTTAATGGTGGCTTATAAAATTTAGCTTTGACAGGAAAGGGACTATTTAACATAAGATGGAACTGATATAGAGAATGCAGAACAGAGAGTTGTGGCACTCATGTAGATACTTAGGATCTATTGAATAGGGAGAAAGAATTCAGAAACCTGCTACAATGTAAAATCATATTAGAAATTGTATAATGTAACATAAGCTGACATGTGTGAAGAGTTTCAAGGTACATGATGTGATAGTCTTTAAAGAGAATGTTGTATTGCTCTGTTAGAATAGGTCTGGAAAGAGCTGTTCAGAGAGCAATTGAGGAAAGAAAGAAAAAAGATCGAGTGGAGAGGGTGAGAGTAGAGTATTTTTCAGAGAGTTTAGCTTTGAAAGCTCTCTAAGCGCTGTTGTCTCATTTCTTTCAGAATAACACCAGAAAGAGCCGCTTAGAGAGCGAGTGAGAAAAGAAAGAAAACCAGATAGAGTGGAGAGAGTGACAATCACATTATTCTTTTGGAAAGATTAGTTATTCCAAAGGGAAAGCTCACCTTGAAATTAAGTTGGTTTCAATAAAAGCAGACACATATATAAGTGAAGGTTTTATGGAAATCTGTCAAAGGATAAGAAAGTCATGATCTCTTTTAGTGTTGATTTGGTGACTTCACATGCGAGGTGCTCTCCCATATGTTTTGTAGAATTTATTTTGAAAATTGTCATTTTACCTGTACACTTGACACATCATTAGAAACATGATTTTACACACAAACCTCTATGAAAAAAAAAAATCCATCCGTCTTCAAAAACAGCAAAAAGAACAATTTATGGAATCCTACAGTGCACAACATAATGCAGAGCACCTTGCATGTGACGTCACAAAATTGAAATTTCAAAAGATTGCAGCTTTCTTCTCCTTTTACAGATTTTCATCAAACCTTCACTCATATTTGTGTGCTTTTCTAGAAACCAACTGAACTTCAGGGTGGACTATCCCTTTAAGGATTGATGACATCATCACTAATTAGTGCTTTCTTTGATTTGATCTCCTCCAAGGCCAAACTCATAATGAGCCGAGACTAACCTGCTGGTTCGGGGAACATCCGTATGCGTACTCCAAGGTTCGATGGGAGGCAAACACTGAGGTTAGTATTCAGAAGTATATTCAGATTGATTGTTTCGCCTGAACAAAGTTCCGCAGAGACCTAGTAATCACTTTTCCTGTTAGTCTGTTGGTCTGTTGGTCTGTTAGTCTGTTGGTCTGTAACAAACATGTTTAAGTTTTTGTTTAACTTGCTCACATTTCTTTATTTCTGCATCAATTTTGATCAAATTTGGTACAAATGATCTTTGGATGATACCACATGTGTCTTCATGAGGATGATGGGGTTAAAGGTCATCAAGGGGTCAAAGGGTCAAATGATATGAGGCTGTGTGCATAATTCTTGTTAAAGTTTTCGTTTGACTTGCTTCATTTTTTTTTCCTGCATCAATTATTATCACACTCGGTACAAATGATCCTTGGGTAATAGCACATCTGTTGATAAGGATGATAAGGTCAAAGGTCATCTTGGCACTATATTAGATATTTGGAAAATCTGTTTATCGATTGCAAAATCAGGCGAGATTTGTGGTTCGTGATCCACCTTGTTTAAGTTTATCTGCAAAATTATACATCTTTTTAGTCATATGCTATTTAATCTCCTGTTCTGTCTCTGTATGTGGTCCATATCCTTAACATTGGTTTAATGTAACATGTGTACTGTGCAATGACAACAATTACTGACGTGAAACATCCGATTTTGTCTGTAGAATCACAAAAGTAATTTCACTCACTCACTTATAGTTATTGTAGCCAACAAATCGCTCTTCATAGCTTTTGTGACGGTATCAGATTTATACCCCATACCGGTAGTTTGTTCAGACCAGGGGCTAATTTGTATGCCCTAATTCATGAAACTAGCACCCTGTACTATCTACATGTACTATATCATCTACACAGGGGCCCTATCCTGTATTGCAGAGACAAAGACCATGTCTTAATTTATGAAAATACATAGAAAAATTTGTTTCCTTCGAGTGATAACCATGAATTGTGGGTTTGCTCCTGTAATCTGATAATGGTACAAAACCCTTATCTATGTTATGGATCCTGTCATTCGACAGAGCTGCCCATAAAGGCCTGAAGGGTAATTGACTTCAAATTAGGAAAAAAATTATCTTTTGGAATTGGCTAATATTGCTCAATTTCTTATAAATTTGCTTTATTGTTTCCTACTATTTTCCGTACCTTTCTGCTTTTCTCCTTTATTCTGATAGTGGCACGAAACGCTTCTTTATGTCAAGAGCCGAATTGAAGAGAACACAGGCTGTACTTTCAACTCTTGTCTGCTCAACTTCTACCGCAACGGGAAAGACCATGTTTCCTGGCATAGCGACGATGAGCCGTCATTGGGGTCCAAGCCCACCATTGCCTCAATCTCACTCGGAGACTCCAGGGTTTTTGAGATGAGAAAGAAACCTCCGCCAGTAAGTTTGATTCAGCTTGAGAGATACAGCGGGATTAAAGTGAATCTTACAGCTGTCATTACTGAAATAACCCGTTAAAGACAGGATGTCATGAAACTTGGCAGGAATCAGCAGTATACCCTCACAATAGCTGGATCTAGAGTTTGGAATACACTCCCCTCTTCCATCCGAACAACACCGACCATATCATCTTTCAAACGACAACTCAAGTCATATCTTTTTCCAAATATCTAGTTTTATATTTTCATTTATTTAATGTGTATTTGTTTTGATGATTTTTGCTATCACTATTTGGTTTGACTTGGCTAACCCATCTGGGGCCTGGTGGCCTCAAGTGCTATACTAGAGCTTCTGTGAATAATGTGCTGACCGGGCTTGTCCCTTAAATTGTTGGTGAACGAAGCAGCAAGCAAGAGGCCACCAGGATCATCTGGCACAGTTGAGAACTCCAATGGTTGATGCAATTTAATGTATATATTTATATTTCATATCTGATTGTAAGCGCTGTGATACTTTTTGTGTATAGCGCAGATAAATAACCATTATTATTATTATTATTATGAAATCTCACAATTATAGCTTCCCAAATATTTTCAGGAAAAATGAAAAGCTGTCCTTGTGTACGTTTGAACTGCGGGAAGCACAAGTGGGACATGATTGGTTTGGCCGAAACAGAGAGATGGTGAAGGACTGGTTGAATTGAGAGGTGGTTCTTGGCTCTATAACAAAGGGAAATCAGAAGATGATAGAAATGCTAATAAAAGGAGTGGGTTTTCTTATCCATCCTGACTTCAAGGATTATATCAAGGAAGTTTCAAGTTATTCAAACAGAGTGGTGACCTTAAACTAAGCCTGAGTCATATCGATTTTTTCAGAAACCGGTGTTCGATGGCTTTGTGTCGATCGAACATCGATGCATCGATACATGACGTCATCCAGCCACTGCCAAGAGTCAATTTATGAATGAAAATATAGTAAGCATGTGCAGTGCAAGCCTTCCATTTCCCCACACAGTATTCCACCAAAACAAGTGTGCAATTCTCTATCACCTCGTACCAAAATCGACCTAGAATTTCACTTTCCTATATTTTATATGAATTATGAAAGGTATTCTCGGAAAATCTATTTTCTCACCGATACCGCACATGTAAGCGAATTTCGATTACTTCTTGTTTTTCCGTCAAAATCGTACAAATTTTCCCTTTAAAGCCATAAGTGCATGCATTATGTAGTGCTGGGTGTCATTCTCCAAAACAACAACCCACGAAGATGCAACCCCTTCACTCGCAAAAAGTATTCTTACATGAAAATATAAGCTTATACAGTATTCATGTGTACACAAGTGATTGTTTATACTCGCAAGGACTTTGTTACAACAATCATGTACTCTGCTATTTATTTGTACAAAAGTTATTGTGGAAAATAAACTAAATTTTTAATAGATTAATGAGCTAATAAAATGTTGTTGTTTTCTTGGCAAAGGAGGAAAATGGAGACTTCACATATGTAGAGAAGCTGCGGATTCCGCTGACTCATGGCAGTCTGCTGATGATGGAGGGCGCTTCACAAGAAGATTGGCAGGTGAGCACGTCAATCCTCCTTTAGAGACAGTGAGGGCGTCCCATTTGCAAAAGTCATGAGACTCGGCAGGAATCAGCAGTATACCCGATAAATGTGTGTGAAACCTCATAGTCATACCCTCATGAATATTTTCAAGAAAAGTGGAAAACCATTGATGTGTACATTTGAAATGTAGCCGCCATAGACTACATTCACAATCAGATTGCCCTTGTTAGTGCGCATTGTGCAGGGCACCGCCGGCATTGCTCCCAATGAACACATACACTGTAGTGCGGAATCATTTTGCGCGGGTTTCTGTACAAAATACTGCTTTTCCTCTAGTGCATGCCTGTCAAAACGAGCTTAGCCATACGCTGGGGGTGTTTCACCAAGCTGTTCTTAGGCTACAAACGACTTTATGCATGACTAGTGACCATTTCTTGTGGTAAATCAGATTCCCAATGAATTTGATTCCCATCAGCTTAAATTGGTATCTGATCTTATTCAATCAAAGCTCTTTTTGTAATCTGAATACAAAGTGTATTATTTGTCAAATTTGATTAGGATTGTTGGAAATTAAGTCCCACTATATTCAAACAGGAACAAATAGGGGTATCTGATAAAGCACAAGAAGGGGTCACCAGTCATGGGTAAAGACGTTCTTACTTTATGAACAGCTTGGTGAAACTCCCCCCAGGCCTGATAGGGTTAAACTTTACAGGTCACAGGGAGAAGACCTTGTGTCAAATCAAGGAAAGCATGGAGGGAAATCATAGAAGAAGATGTCAAAACATCTGGTATTGCCCACATGGATCCCACGGACAGGAAAGAAAGTGGAGAGAAGCCATTAAAGAAATTAAATGTCAAACTTTACAAATTAGGACAAATGATGATGATGTCTAAATTTCTTCATTGATGTTATTTGGTATTATTATTGCTGTTATTATCGTTATAGCTGACACATCTTTTATTTCTTTCACTCCCAGCACCAGATTCCAAGGGAGTACCATGACCGAGACGCGAGGATCAACCTGACGTTCAGAACGATCTATTCAGGAGACTGAGGAAATCACACGGCTCAGCCAATCACACGGCTCAGCCAGTAATTAAAGGGGTACAGTGTAGTTCATTCTTGAAATATGTCTCTTTGAAACAAAGCAACTCAGTGAAAGTTATGACACTTGAAACATGTGTCTTTCAAATGAAGCTCTAACTTATTGAGAAGTTGTTAATTGGGTAAAGGGGTGGGGGGGGGGGGGGAGGGGGATGGGGAGGAGCAGTACGCAAGCAGAAGATTCCACACATTTGCCGTATTTTGGTTCAAACATTCGAAGACAGGGTAGCCCTTTTGCCTGTCCATTTTCGTTTTAATCATGGAAAATGGAAGAAAATAATATATATGAACTTCTTTTCCAATTATAGAATTGGAAACTGACTTGAAGGAGAATCTTATTGATTGCTAGATTTCCAGTAGGTTTTGGGCGGTTCGTCCAAAACCTAGAGCCTAGAGACTGGAGACTGCAGTACGCAATAGCACACATGACAGCTTTTCTTACCACACAGTGATGCGATGAGGCAAGTGACGCACCCCTGAGCGATACACACTGAACGTTGCAACACGTATACACTACAGCTCAAAGGAATTGGCATAGGGAAAGGGAAAGGGAAGAAAGGGAAGTGGCCGCAGTTTTAAACCGCTGAATATTTTGTCTAGTTCAGCATAAAAAAGGTTGATATTTAATGGCTAATGCATCTTGTTTCATGCTAAACTGGACAAAACTGCAGCTCCTTCCCTTTCTTCTCTATCCCTTTCCCTATGCCCATTCCTTTGAGCTGTAGTGTATGAATGTAGACCATGGTCACTACGTTTCAAACATAAACAGGGATAGTTTTTCATTTTTCCTGCAAAGGTTTGTGAGGCTGTGACTGTGAGATTTTATACACATCATATTTAGGGTATACTGCTGATTTCTGCAGAGTTGCATGACTCTTGCAAATGGGCGACCCTGTCTAAAACCTTTTCTTGTGTCACAATCGTGCTGGGTGTCATATTAATCCACAGCATAAAGAGAATGAGTTATCTGTGGTGCATGACCTTGATTTATATAAATGGATTAAATGAATATCAAATGTGCCTCTGCACTCAAGGATTGATGATAAGTATAGCAGCTATTTTTTCCTACCATTTTAAAAAGAATGGAACTGGGGCTTGTTATTATGTTATGTAGAGCTTGATATAAATATACTGTCATGTGAAGTAATCTCCTGCATTGGTACACAGAGGAATGTAGAAGTAGGGAATGAGAGAGGGAGAGAGGGGCAGACCTAGACAGTCATGCAGACAATGAGGCCAAGGGAATTGCAGATATAGATGGAGTGAGAGGGAAAGAGAGAGTGAAAGAGAGTCACTGACAGAGACAGAGGTAGTGTACCACAAATGAAGAGCTCCTGCCTAAAGGTGGTAGTTCAGTTTCTATTCAAAATGGAATCATCGGTACCATTATATTAAGCAGTATTGGAGCTGATGAAACATTTCAGTTTCCCACTGGGCATCTGTGCAAAGGTCACATTAACCTTTTATGTGGACATATCTTTGTTCTATGGGATTTATGTGTGTTTCTTGTGACGAAATGTTTAAATAACGCTCAGAGGGTTAAGAAACCTGTGGCCATATTCATAAACTCCATAAAGCTTCAGTGGAGCCTGAGATCAAATGCACAGTGATTGCAATCAAATGCAATCGGCTCCATATATCGACTGCAGTTTGACTGCAATATATTGCAATCAGCTGTGGCGTTGATCTCAGGCCCATTTGTACTAGCCTAGTAAGTTGTAAAAAGTACATGCAGCTGAATGCACTTGAGCAACTCACTTGGCTTAGTAAGATTATGGCCCCTGTTTTACTTTTAAGTTTTCAAAGTGAATTAGGCACCTTTTGGACAGGAACTTTTCAAATGTAAACTGAAAATAGCATTCCTGAAGGTAATGGGGTGTTGGGATTTTGTGTTGGTCTTACTCATCTGCCGCATTAAGTGTAGGGACACTTTCAGCGCTTTTTAAAGTGCCAAGTATGTGCTATCAAAGTAGAGCATCAGCTCTGTGCTATAAAAACGGACATTACATGACCGTAATCCTACTCCAGATAAGGATATAACGGCCTTTTAAGAGAGTTCTGGACAAAAAAGGAAGGATTGCAATGGGCTTACAGTTTGTGCTTCCATTTTTACGGGATGTATGTCTTCTAGACCTAGATTTCATCAGCTTTACTATGAGGAAAGTGTGATTTTTCTCCTAGGTGTTAAACAAGCTTTTGGCACTTGAAAAAAGAAATAATTATAAATAAATTACATCTGAATCAAACTGAAATGGACACATCATCACATGTCAACATTTTTTAGAGGCGGGTTTGTATCATTTCATCAATTACTTCTCTTGTAAAAATCCTGTGTTTATTTGATGAGATTTTCACTTTTGGACAAATTTGGATCTAAGAATTTGTGTGTATCAGATAATTGATTCAGAACACAAGATATCCACCCACAACCTCTTTTCTGCCAGAAGCATCATGCATCATTAATAACACTGTAATGGCGGTTCGTAATGGATTGATGTCTGAGTTTGCATGAGGACATTCTTTCTTATATTTAAAATCTATTAGCTATTAATCAATCTTGCAAATTTATGCACATATTTCTTATTTTCCCTGTAATTTACCTATGTGATTATTGGAAAGTACAGTACTTGAATTTTTTTATTTTTTTTTATACAATTAACTGGACATTTTTTTTTCATTTGGTACTAATTTTGGTAATTGGATAACAAATGGCACGTTATAAAGTCAAGGGATGTCAACATTTTTTAGAGGCGGGTTTGTATCATTTCATCAATTACTTCTCTTGTAATAATCCTGTGTTTATATGATGAGATGATAACAAAGTTATGGTTTTACATGTACACTACAGCTCAAAGGAATTAGGTTGAAGCATCGTGTTTCATGCTGAACTGGACAAAATATACCGCCGTTTAAAACTGCGGCTCCTTCCCTTTCTTCCCTTTCCCTTTACCCATACCAATTCCTTTGAGCTGTAGTGTATGTTTTCTTTCCATGAATGTAAATGAGGTTGATTTAGGCTTGGACCGACTGGGCATGATATATTGAACTCTCTGTGCTCTAATATATTTTTTGCACATTCAATAAACTGAAAGTTGCAGGTGGGATGACATACCAATGGTCAAAGAGACTTGTCTCAGTGTTGAATACAGCAATATACATGTATATTTGATAGTCATACAAATATATTTTTGTGAATTTTCAATGTACATGTACAAAACATATGACATGTAATAATATTAAAAGTGCATTATGAAATATATGTTTAATGTGATAATTGATTGTGTCTTTGTTGCTGTCAGTATTGTTTTTTTTTGTACGGAATGAATGGACTTATGCAATATGTTAACTAGGAAGAGTTTGAGAGGGGGGGGGGGGGGGGAGGGGGCAGGGGTCGTTAGGAAAACAACCCCCTTCCGTAGTTATTACATGAACCTGGAACTCTGTGTATTTTACTGGTAAGAATGGGGCCTATCATGGAATTCATGTTCATTACAAAGGAATTACATTATCTAGATATGAATGAAGATAGATAGAAATATGAAGGGAGATAGATAAATAGATTAAATTAAAAGAAAGAAGAAGAGAGAGAGACAGATGGATAGTGAGAGAGGGGGGAAATCAGATAAATATATATAGAGACAAAGTTTGAAGACATTTATAGCGAGATAAAAAGGTACAAAAGGTAACGGAAGACAAAGAAATTAGATGATCATACGTCAGAAAGAGAGAAAGAGAGAGACAGACAGACTGACATACATACAGACAGACAGACGGAGCCTCAGAGGAAACTTGAAAGGGAAGGACATAGAGAGGGACAGAAGCAAATTACATGGCAAAAAGAATGATCCCACACCTTGGCCCCGTAACATAAAGGTTTGTGATCAATCGCAAAATGACAATGGCCAATCACCATCATTGTTGCATGCGCATTTAGTTCAAAAGACTGACCAGTAAGTAACCAATCAGAATGTGACTTTCAAATTTGCAATTGATCGCAAACCTTTCTGTTACGGGCCCCAGGTCTCGAATTGGGGGCCTCAACATTGTGTCAAATGGTGCCTTACCCATTCCGCCAGAAATCTTCCTATTCAGGTACATGTGACACATTAAAAGCAGAAAAAGAACTACAACGATTTGGAAATCACTATTCCAGGTAAAATTTCTCTATAACACCGACGTCTAATACAAAATATGGCGGCAACATCAAGAAAGCGAGTAGACTCAGCAACAACATACTAAAATGTCAGAGTAAACGAGCAAAACATGAGCGAAATACATCTCGATGAAATCATGTCATTTCAAGATTGGATATAAATCCTATTGATATAACACGTACATACGTCACAGACAAATGCTGCAGCGACAACACACTTAAATCTGGGAGAAAATTGATACAAGATAACCGAAATACGCTCGAAATGAAAAGAGAAAAACAAATTCGTGGCGTCATAGATGAAAATATCTTTTTTAATAGATATTTGTATTCATATGTCAACATGATGACATTACGATGTTTTAAAGGGCTAAATGAGACATTAAATCATATCTCCACTTTATTAGGCTCTTAAAAAATATCACGATTACTTGAATACCAATGAATGACAAAAAATACCAATGACAATTATAAATGCAATCATGAGTTGTAGGCCTATATGCCTATATGCAACAAATAATTGGATATGAAAGAATGAATATAAATAATAAATGATATAAAGAAAGAATATTCTAACGAAATAAATAGGTGATCTTTCGATTTCGACAGACCAACAAAAAATACACAAACGCTTAGCATGGAGAGTAATACAAGTTCACACGCCCCTGAGATGAAACTAGCAAATAAGATGAAATCAATACAAATGTTCCAACATGGATATAAAAAGGACACGGCACTTCAATGCATTGTCGCGTAGCCCAGGGACGCACATCTACGTCATGCAGTATTCTGCAATATGATTGCATTTTTACTGTCCACATTTTTCAAAACATTTGCCGAGGTTTTCCGCTTTTCATCCGTTGTCTTCATATCGAGGGTTGCAAAATTCGTATAGCACTGTCTTCGAGTGTTCTAGACTATTCTCCGTCACTCTCAACTATGTTTCTTCATCACTTCCTAGCTAATCGATTTGTGTGATTAAGAGGAATATGTATTTACCTAGTTATCTACATCTAAGAAGTAGATTCGGTATATCTATTATTCGTTCTTTTTTCTTGGTTGTATTTTTTTTTGCTTTAGAGTTTTCCCCCTTCTTTTAAGATTTCTTTTTTGCTGTGGATCAGTGGATGTTGATCATTTTTACTTCTCTTTCAATCACGACGTTCCTCGTCCTTCTACTTGCGTGTACCCCTCCCTTGTTCTTTCCTTCACGGTTTCTGTGCTCTCCCCTCCTTTTAGTTTTGATTTTGTGACGTCACGTGCGAGCTGGGACTTTACCCCAGCCAATGTCCCACTTCTCCCAGAGGTGTCCCACTTCTCCCCGTTCAGAAGCTTTTTACAAATCAATGATTACAAAAATATGAGACTTGCAGCAATATGAATCAACAACCCATCATGTGGCGTAGTATCGGTAGTCTTACGGTGCAAAACATGAGTTCCCAATTCTGAATAAAAGAAAAGTTCTAAGTGAAAATTCATCAACTTGTAATCTTTGTCACACTTCACCCCGGTCTCCCTTACATACTAACACTCTTGTTCCATGATTGATCACTGTGGCACACGAAAAAAAATACTTACTCTAGAAATTTGTCTGATACACACAGGACTGTGGGAGCAGGTGCTCACCCTCCCCCCCCCCCCACACACACATACATACATACACACCAACCCCACCCCCAACAAACATGCTCGTATCCTTTCTCCTTGATTTGTTCTTTCTTTAGTCATAGTCCTCAATACTTATTTCTCTCTTCTCTTGTTGTTTTCCACTCACGTAAGTTTTTCTCATCCTCTCATCTCTCTCCTTTCCACACTTTGCCACTTTAATAACTTATCTGTTGGATACACCCCATGCCCCCCTCTCTCTCTTTCTCTCTCTCTCTCTCTCTCTCTCTATCTCTATATATATATCTCTCTCTCTCTCTCTCTCTCTCTCTCTCTCTCTCTCTCTCTCCTTCTATCTCCTTCTCTCTCACACAACCTCCCTCTAAATCGATCCCTCTCTTTTGTGCCCTCCTTTTTTTCCTTGTAACACTTTTATAATGTAAGTTCCTATTTCACTCGCTTTGATTTTTTTTTTTGGTTATTGTCCCCTTCTGCCGGTATAATAACTTATCTGTATGTAGACACCCCATGTTCTCTCTCTCTCTCTCTCTCTCTCTCTCTCTCTCTTCCATCTCGCTCTCCCTCCCCCTCTCTCTCTCTCACCCCCTTCCTCTCTCCCTCTCTCTCTCTCTCTCTCTCTCTCTCTCTTATACACACACACACACACACACACACACACACACACACACACACACACACACACACACACACACACACACACACAGAGTCTGCCCTATCCCTTCCCCCCTTCTCTCTCTTTTTCTTTCTCACTCTCTCACAATCTCTTTCCCTCTCTGTAAGATTTTTTCTCTCTCTTTATTTCTGTAGCACTCTTATCTATCCCCGGCCTCTCCACATTTGTTCATTCGTAATTTCTTTTGAATCCCCTTTCTCAACACAATAATTTTAGTGGAAATGAGTTTTTATTGGTCACGTTTCCAAACAGCAGCAAACAATGAAAATACGTATAAAAGACAAGGAATTATACAGTTTGCTTTGAAACCTTTGAGATTTTAATTCGAACAAAATATATATTACAGCCTCAAATTTGTTGCTCTTCACATAATGAATTTGTAAGAATTATATCACGGTGAACCAAGCACCCAAATACACACGATCAAACCTATATTTCATACTTCTAATTTGTAATAATTTCTTCCTACAAAGAGCCTTAGCGCATCTACTGTCTACAAGCTGGTACCAATAAAAAAAATCATATAACGACAATATGCTTAATTAGAAATCAATTCCTTTAAAATTGTAGTAGGCCTATTCGAAATAAAATCTTCGTTTAACAATGTTTTTGGCAAAATACGTATTGTCAATTTTCAGTCCCGATTATTTCGGCGGAGGCAGCAGCATATCGCGAAATGTTAACTTGGTTACCATGGTTACAGAGACAGACGGCAAGACAATGTAAGCTTCAAAAGAAAATGAGTTTTAGAATACCATGAACTGCACTTACATTACCTACTAAACATATAATAGGATAATCACATTTAAAAAAATGAGAGAAAAAAAATAATCAATTTGCTTATATAACGCTATGCTACCATGGCTACAGCAAAAGAAAAAAGGATAATCTCAGGTCTGGCAACAACTTGCCAAAGGAATTTCGTTTTTTTAATCATTCAATTGAAATCTTATGATGACGTCAGACTGGAAATAAAGAACGGGAGTGAGATCCATGGATAGGGAAAAAGCAGGGGGGGGGGGCAGAGAGGGTAACTTACTATCCTTCGAACCATTGATTTACTGAAGGGATTGTAATTACTTTTGTTTATTTGATAGGTGAACATTTGATGTAACGACGGGCCCTAAGTAACGCACCGCCGTACATACTACACCCTGGAAAATATGACTGAATAGATCAATACATGCAATGAATACTAAAGGAATATAAGAGAATATAAGAAAAGGGAAAGAAAAACGCATGGCGAACACAAACGCTGAAGAATGCCAAGTTCAGGCAGAGCTACAGTATACACAAACAACTGCCATGACTACTATCATTGCTAAATTATTAGTTTATTAGTTCTGGGACGAAGCTAACCACGACATGGTATTTCCTGAAATTAAACGTACCATGCTCTTTTCCATCAGTCCATTATATATCATAAGTGTAGCTATGGTAATCATCTAATCATAAATAATTATACAAAGTAATCATATGTGCAGGAGCAATAATTATGTATATGACACACCATGCTGTGCATTCTCATGATTATACACCCATAAATAAATAAATATAATCATTCCCCAGTCATGCTACTGTGGAATGTTGATAAATAAGATTTCTTTCAGTTGATAATATAGCATAATTTCAGTTTTAAAACTCTTCTCAAATAATACATTTGTTCAAGGTAATCAAATTCAATTAGCCATGGCTCGACAGTCTTGACATTCTCGAATAAATATAATATATTTTGTATATACAACGGTCACTATCTTATACCACACAGGAACGCTGCACTTCCCCGGTCAATATTCACACATATACAACTCTAGGAAGTGGAGAGGGAGGTTAAAACCATGCACGCCACAGTTAATCATTTATATTAATATCACACATAAGTCCTTAAATGAGCAGCAATAATGTTAGAAACATGTCTCTTAAAGAGGGAATTGGATAACATCGGCAAAACACGCGTTGCAGTTACAGATACATCGGGAAATCCTTGGGCAAGCGTTTAAAAACAAAGTTTTCCTGTTACAGGCCTAACTATATTTTTTGTTTTAAATATCGTGGTATGCACCGGTATAAACCTTTAGAAATGGTACGGGCAATGTTTTGAAATAATGTAATTGTGTCTGCGAAAGGGATAAATACCACTGAGTTTCCATGACTACGCAATCAAGATGGGGGTGTTTCACCAAGCTGCTTTTAAGCTACGAACGACTTTACGAACGACTGGTGACCCTTCTTGTGCTAAATCAGATTCTCAATGATTTTAATTCCCATCAGCTAAAGTTCAAATCTGAACTTTATACATGTTATACATAAACCTTGTTGTTAATAAGTGTCTGCATACAAAGTTTAATTGTCAAATTCGATTAGGATTGTTCGTAATTCGGTCTCACTCTGTTAAAACATCTCATTTAGCGCAAAGTCGTAAAGTCGTTCGTAGCTTACGAGCAGCTTGGTGAAACACCCCCTGGATTGTTACAACTTGACTGGGGCCAAACCTCAGGTTCATACGTCAATCGGTGGATAAGCTGCTTTGCAGATGAATATGCTGAAGACAAGGAGACCGGCTACAGTTATGTTTGCAGTCATATATGTCATCATGCCCATGCTTCGATATTAGAGTACCGAAGTCGTGTCGTCATATAATCATGTCGTCAAGACAGCTGGTTCTCAACAAAATCACTTTACCTGTCCGTTATTGTCTAGCGGGCTAGTGTCGGGAACTCCCAATAGGAGTCCCTGCTGTGTTTACTGCTCCTTGCTCTACCTGCATAGTTTAGAACCATTTGTTTGATAATGATAATCAAATGACGTCACACTTCGGTACTTTATGGCGTATGGGTATGATTAGATCTTTTCAGACCATTTGATCATTAATCCAATGTGAGTGCGCCAGTCACGACGGGCCCTGCTCATACATGGCACCACAGCATTGTGCCATTTCTTTCAGAGCTGCACATATATCAATATTACCGAGGGCATAGACGTGTGTACTAGCTAAATAGCTGTTTATGTTTTGGCACAGCGCGAATTAAAGAATACAAAGATGATGACTCTTTTTTAAAAATCTTATTTAATTGAATTCTTCCCATCATTGTCTAATTTCTTCGATTTTGAGGGATTTACGTTACATATTACGATGAGCTTTCTTCTGATCAGAGACGACTCCCCAGACGTGAGACCTGTAGTATAAAGAGTTGCGATTAATCGCAACTTGACTTACGATTGGTATCAATCGTAACTCTGTACATCATTCATAAATGATTTCAACTTGCGATCGATTCAGACCAATCGCAATTCTTTATAGCATAGGGCCCTAGCTTCGAAAATAGGCGGCGGTGGCTGTTGGCGAGCGGGGTGGCAGGCGGTCTGTTGGGTGGGTGGGTGGGTAGGTGGCTGAAAAAAAAGAAGAAATCCACATCGTCCGCCTCTCTCATGAAAGCAGTGCGCCCTCATCGTGGTAGGTTCTGGTGTGGAGCTTGCAGTATTCACCCAGCTCCTCCCACCGGCATTGGCCCTCCACGCAGCACTCCTCGCTCTTCGTGGTCGTCTTTCTTCTTTG
This sequence comes from Arbacia lixula, assembly GCA_963669155.1. NCBI lineage: Eukaryota > Metazoa > Echinodermata > Echinoidea > Arbacioida > Arbaciidae > Arbacia > Arbacia lixula. Next base: position 825,464 of record OZ022597.1, read on the forward strand.
ACGGTCCTTGCGATGTCGGTAATGTAAGAAGGCCTTGGCGAGCTTTGACGGCAGGAAGATTTCTCGATCTGTGCGTTTGTTGTGAGAGGTTGGGGGTAGAGATTAAGGGGTGAGAGAGAGAGAGAGAGAGAGAGAGAGAGAGAGAGAGAGAGAGAGAGAGAGAGAGAGAGAAAGAGGGAGAGAGAGAATGGGAAGAAAACAATGTAATTCATGTTCTTTTACTTATCAAAATACATGCAGTTTTTTTTTTCTCATATGATTATACTTTTTCCTTTTTGTCATATGGGCATGTTGTCAAGACAACTGGTTCTAAACAAAATAACTCAAGTGAGAGGTTTACTGGAGCGATACTATCTAGAGGGCTAGTGTAGGGCACCTACAATTAGAATCTCCGCTGTGATCACCGCTGCTTGCTCTACCCACATAGTTTAGAACCAGTTGTCTTGACAATAATGCTCAAATGACGTCACACTTCGGTTCTCTATGTTATAAGGATGGTAGCACCAACTACCTGCAGATAGACAATATTACAAAGGGAGAGACAGATGTGTGGTTTCAATAGTGAGTAAGTGTGTGTGAGTATGGTGTGTGTATGTGTGTGCTAGTGGGTGGACGGGTGCGTAGGTGCGTGTGTGTACCGTACGGTTGTTTTCACGTCAAACCCCTACAAATATTTTGGTCAACGACGAGAGTGATGACGGTTTCCCCTACATACCGTGGCTCCTGAGAATCGCTGTAAATGTATGTCAATACCACTGGACCTAATATGGACAAGTAAACCGCGTCGCCCTTTTCTTCACGTCTGTTACTCCGACTTCCTATTGGTTAAGCGCCGACAGGTTACAAATATAGCGCGCGCATCTTCTGTCAAAGCCATTGGCTAATTAGTAGATTATTGGGTAGGGCTGTGGTGACGTTTTATCCTGAGTGTACGCTGATTGTTTGAGTTGACTGTGCGACGAGGCATCTTGTTTAGCTTGACCTCGGTCTATATTCGTTCTGGTGGACGTGGAGTTGTTATTCTGCGACTATCTGATGGGTTGAATTTCCTCTTCTCAATCCTCTTCTATTTTTTGATGTTTTTTGTTGGTTCTCTTCATCATTATCTTTATCATCTTTTACTTCATTTTCTATCCCTTGTTTCATTTTTTTCTATCCCTTGCTCTTTTTTTTTTTTTACTTTTGATCTTGTTTTTCCTCATCACTCTATTCTCTTTATTCTTCCCCTCCAAATTCTATGTTAATTGTGTTTTCTACTTTTGGATTTCATTTTCATGTTTTCTCTCGTCACGTAGCTTCCATGTCTTTTCCGAACATGTACTCTATATTTCCCTTTACCAATGTATTGGCAGACTGAGTTAACAATTTGTAAAATAACTATCAGACAAAATAAAAGATACAATTGAAGGAGTTACATCTCGAGAGAAAATTAGATAACAGAAAAAAAATGAGAGATGGGAATATGTTGGGGGGGGGGGGCGGACGGTCAGACAAACAGACAGAGAGAGATAGACAGACAGAGGGATTGATAAACAGAGAGAGAGAGAGTGAGAGATAGATAGAGAGAGAGAGAGAGAGAGAGAGAGAGAGAGAGAGAGAGAGAGGGGGGGGGGAGATAGAGACGCACAGAGAGGAAGAGATTAACAAATATAAAACATACCTGATGCGCTTCTTTTGACAGTTGGTGACTTTCGTGGATCATGTAAACACACTAACTCTCCAATCGTCTCTAATGCCGGGTCGTTACACACCGATATCGTTTCTACAAGCCAGTTTTCTGTCCACTGTTGAGGTGTTCTACAATAGAAAATAAACGACAGAATAGTACTCAGTTTTCGGAATGGAGGGTGAATTACAATAGATATGAAGTGGCAGTCTACAGGTACTTGATTGTGTGACTACGTTCATCTACTCTGCAGAAAAGATTTGGTTTGTATTTGTCATGAAAACCTTATCTAGTTATTCCAAACGTAACATTATGCTAAGGTTGAAAAGCTTAACCTTTATCTGTTTATGGAATAATCACAGTGTTGCCACAGTGTGTTCACATAGTTAACTATGGGTCCACAGTGTTGTCACAGTACTCACAGTGCCAACACTGTGTTCCTTCCACATGTTACGAAAGGGTTATGTATTAATTACTGCAACAAAAAATTTCAACACCCATGGTGTATGAAGCCACATCAACAGCGAATATAACTAGCAATAAAAACGTCATATCCTTACCATGGTTACTGAACAAACATGCACATCGTCTCTGTTTCTTTTAAGCATGAACAACAGTCACAGCAAAACCAACCTAATTATAATCGTGATACAGTTTTCCCTTCTTTTCACAACTACCAGTGTACCTGTTAGAGCCACCAATACTGCTACGACACTACCACACCACCATCATCGTCATCACCATCGTTCTCATCATCGGCGTCTTCTTTGTTATCATCATTATCACAGTCATCATCTTCATAATGTTTAGCCTCATCACGACATGACCGTCACCATACTCTATGTCATCATAATTATCAATTTTCTTGTAACTACATTTGTAAAGCGTGTCCTAGGATTCCTTGGAGTCAATGTATATTTCAAAAATCATGTCACTTGGGACCTTTTGAGTAAAAAGTTGGCGGTAGTATGAGGAGTGTTGGCGTTATCTATCCCCACCACGCGCCAAATCCACTTGACTTTTCGCTCGACACCGTGTCTTCATTTCCTGTTGAATGGGTACGAGTGCCCGCGTGGTTAATTCAAGCGCCAATTGGAGAGCACCGGTTGCGCCAACTCGAATTTCAGAACGTGTTTTCTATGGCGAGCACGGTGTACAGAAATTCTATAAAACAATCCCTTTTCCATGCACCTATGACGATGCTTTCTTTATTACATTCCAATAGCTTCTTAGAAAAACGAAACTAGCACCCAAATCAACGTCATTTTGATTCATGTTAAGGAGACAATGAGACTAGTAGGTGATAAACGGGCAGACATTTCAATTATATATTAGTTTAAAAGTCTGCTATCAGGAGGCTAAACGTTTAGGTAAACCAACAATGAATCGCACTGAACTATAAAAGGCAATATATTTCCCCTTGAAGTCAATTTCACTTCCCATTTTCTGTGTAAAGCGTCTAAGCGGTATGTTATCCCATAAACCGCCCGTTTACCATGCATTTATACTTCATGCATGCACCAATTAATCACCTGGGGGCTTTTCATGAAAGTTGTCAGCACTGACAAGTTGTCTTTCTCCTGCAGTTACCATAGTAGCAGTCAGAGGCTAGTGCCTCTCAGCCAATCTAAACCGAGGATTTAACTGAAATTGTTGACACTGGTCTTCCTTTAAACTACGGTTGAAGATTTAACGGTGATCTCCATTAATTGACGCAATCCTGCCACGATTATGTCTATCATTCGAATTCTATTTCGTTGGCTTCCTATAACTGTAGGTTCCGGGTGGAAATTCTCGTCGATTGCGTGACGAGGTTTATGTACGAGAACGTTTCATTTCATTGAAATGGTTCTGTGAAGTTGGTCGTCCGACCTACATCCAGCGCAAGCTTGACACAGTACCCTATCCCGCCATGAATATCAAACCGTCGTATAATTGCTTAAACATGTCAAAAGGTAGTGAATCCATTTTGAAGACATTCCCACATTCTATGAAACATTGTGCAAACAAAATCATTCATATTGTAGGTCCAGTTATGAAGGATACAATGCATACAATGCACGGCAAACTTAGATATAAAATACTCCATGAAATCCTTCTAAACTCTTCTTTTCCAATCAAAATTCAAGTTAGAGTCAGCACTGATGCATTTCTTTAATCTACTAGTTGCATCTTACCACAAAAAAGCAAGACATATCCCCTTGGCGATGCAAAATATGAATCCTATAATGTAATATTTACAATAAACTTGTAAACAATAAACAATAAAGAATTTGAAATGTGAAATCCATGCGATTGCCCCCCACCCCCTAAAAAATTTCCGTTCCAATACATCAAAAGTGTATCTTAAATGATTTTTTTCCATTTTCCATTATTTTTGAAGAAGCGATACACTCATTTTGAGAATTGTGGAGAGGGAGGGTTGGAGGGTTGACTGATATAGTGCAGATATATCATGTGTGTGTTTTGCTCTTAAGTCATCGAGTCCCCCCACCCCCCCCCCCCAAAAAAAAAAAAAAAAAAAAAAAAATACTACTCCGTACAATGTGCATGTATCACTGGTGGAAATAGTGTACTGACGCTATTCCCCGTCTTCACGAGCACATGCAGGCACTAACACCACTTCTAGTCGAAAGAACCCAACCAAATCCCTTCCCGCCCTATTCTACCCCCCTCTCTCTCTCTTTCATTTTTCACTCTTCACTCATCCCTTTTCTGTCAGCCTTTTTCTCTTTCCACCTTTATATCTTTTTCTCTCCATTGCTCTCTATAATTCTCCATCTCTCACTCCCTTCCTCTCTCTCTCTCTCTCTCTCTCTCCCTCTCTCTCTTTCTCTCTCTCTCTCTCTCTCTCTCCCCCTCTCTCACTTTCATTACCTCTCAAGTCATTCGCTCTCCCTCTTTCTCTCGTGTTGTCTTTGTTGTTTCCCGTCTCCTCCACCCCTCTCTCCCACCCCCTCTCCCCTCTTTTCCCTCTGCTTCTCATTTTATGTATGTCAAACGTCTCCACCCTCCACCCCCTCTTCCCTTTTCACTGTTCTCTTCCTTTATTGATAGCTCACATCCCTCTTAATTCCTGTTTTTTCCATCCTTTAATTCTCTTCTCCTTTTGCCACCGCTCTGTCAAAATATGTAAATATAAAGAGAAGGACAAGATGGTGGATCTGAAGGAGTCACAAGGAAGAAAAATATTCAAAATTAGAATTTTCACCGGCTCGGTCTGCCACTCTCTGCCACCCGTGTTTTCATTCATCGTCATGAAGTTTTTTGGTATTTGGCAGTCTCCTCACAATTTTTCTTCAAGATGTGTACGATTTTTTACCACTCGTACTTTCTCCTATCCTTTTCTCTTCAAAATGTTCATGATATTTACCATTCGTTCCCTTTTCCTATTCTTTTCTCTTCAAAATGTTTATAATTTTCACCATTCGTATTTTTCTCCTATTCTTTTCCTTTAAAAATATTCACGATTCTTACCAACCGCCCTTTTCTCCTATTATTTTCCCTTTCTAATGTTCACGATTTTTACCACCCGTCCCTTTCTCAGATTCTTTTCTCTTCTCAGCCCCCCCCCCCCACACACTGCCGCCACTTCTCCTGGTTGCAGTCAAACACCACGCTGACCTAAGTGTCTCTCAAAACGTCTTCGCAGGCATCACGACAGTTACTGCTCAGAGTTAATAAAACTCGAGGTATTTGTATAATCTTCCTGTTTTCCCTTGAAAGAAGGTCTTGGGTAGCCTATTTGCACCGCGCAAAGCAAATCTAATTGTCTGACTCCGTGACTAAGAAGCAGGAGCGACGTGGGAGATTGATAGAAAGAGGGAGAGAGAATATGTGTGGGTGCGTGTGTGTATGTGCGTGTATATGTGCGTGGTAAGGGAGGGCGTGCATTTAGTAATATATATCATATATCTCTCTCTCTATATATCTATGTATGAGTGTGTGTAGAGAAAGAGAGAGAGAGAGAGAGAGAGAGAGAGAGAGAGAGAGAGGGGGAGAGGGAGGGGGGAGGTGAATGAAGTGAGGGGTAGAGTGATATATAGAGAGAGTGAGCGAGGGACACACGAAGAGAGAGAAAGAAAGAGAGAATGAGAGAGAGAGAAAGAGAGAAAGAAACAGAGAGAGAGAGAGAAAGAAACAGAGAGAGAGAGAGAGAGAGAGAGAGAGAGTGTGTGTGTGTGTGAGTGAGGGGAAGAGATAGATAGAGAGACGGACAGACCTGCAGACAGACACATAGGGGGACACATGGCTCCGTACGGCCCTATATCTAGTATTAAAAATCATCACGATAATTATCATCTTAAAGAAAAGGCATGGCATCTCCTCTCTAACAGAAAGTGAAGGCTGTGAGGAAACATCTTTCTTTTCATGCTTTCAATGAATCTTATGATTTGCCCTCCTTCTCATGACATCTGTTATGTGATTCTGCATTATACTCTCTCGGCTTCCTTCGGCGATAAAAGAGCCTTTCATATTAGGATAGAACGGACAATCCAAGACAAACCATCGACGAGCTCAACATTCCATAGACTCAGTAGCAAACAATGCATTGATTTTTTTTGTGAGGTTTCCATTTCCAGGGATACCTGGATTTTCTGTTTAAAAAAATCCGACTTAAAGTACAGAGAAAACATTAAAGTGAAAGTGTCGGTAACGTTTTTATCTGTCTGTCGATCCACCCTTCGTACTTTCAACTATGCCATGCATGTGAACTTGTCTTACCGCGATTTTCATCAATCTAGGTAAAAGGGCATAGAAATTAAATTCAAAAAGCGTACCTAGTTTCCGTGAATCTAATGACCCCAATTTGAGTGTCTTTTGCTATCATTGATATCATTACGCATCATTTCTCATTCGATTTTTTCATTCAATTGTTCATTCAATTGTTCAGTGAATGAACAATATGATTGGCACATATCCGATGACCTTCATAATAATATGCACTTTGATTTAAGACATGTAAGATTGTACTCTCTAATATAAATTGCTGGAAGCAATTAATACAGCATTTGTCCTTCCCTACTCTGCCCCTTACCTTGCATGCTTTTAAATTATGTGTATCTTTAAAGGTTGAAATAAAAAAAAATCATAATATAAAGAGTTCTTTTCATTCACATGGCAGGTAGAAATATTTCACAAAGAACAGATAAATGGGCTATATAAATTTCATTTTGATAGGCTTCCATTTCCTTTTCCCCTCTTCCCTCTCTGTTTCTTTCCTTTTTAATGTCTTTCCTTTTTCGTCTCTCCCGTTCTCTAGCATTCACATGTCTGCCTCCTTTTATCTCTTTCTCTCCTTCTTTCTCACATTTTCTTTCTCTCTCTCTTTCTCCCTCCCCCTCTGTCTCTTCTGTTCTCTAGCATGTTTATGCCCCTGCCTCCTTCTCCTCCCCCTCTCTCTCTCTCTCTCTTCCTACCTCTCTCTCTCTCTCACTACCCTCTAGCATTTATCTACCTCTTCCTCTCTCCTCATCTCGCTCGCCCTCTATCTGTCTCTCTGTATCTTTCCTTCTCTTTCTCTGTCCTTCTCGCTCACACTCGATACCTCATATCTGCATGTATAGTGTCCATCCAGAAAGAAGAACCCTGGATTGCACTATTGTATCATCCTTAGTGGATCCATTCCCTTTTTTCTCTTCTTGGTTGTGTGTCACTATAAAGCGTGTGATCTCTCTTCAACTATATGTTCGCTTTTGAAGCATTTTTGCTCAAGTATTGCATGCAAATCACATAAAGCAACATTATCTTGAAAAGAAGGAGTTTACTTTTTATTGATTTCACGTTTTGTTTAACCAAGGTGGTCTTTTCAGACTCGTATACTGCTCTTCCAAAGAGCTCTGGAATCCTTGTTCCGTAGTGATGCACGTTTGTCTAACAAACACACACACACACACACACACACACACACACGCACACACGCACACATTTAAACATCTTTTTGTCGGGCACAATAGGAGCTTCCATCGTTTTTTTGTCGTACTTATTTCAGCCTTTTGTTTAAATGTATCTACCCCTTTTCAAATTCCAATTTTGTAATATCCCTTACCTCCATCCTTATTGTTTGATAATGACACAAATTGATTTCTTTCTTTAAATCCACTCGATATACAATGCAAAAATACAATAATACCACAATCATCTCGGTACCCTGTCCTTACTGTTACTTGTCTTTCACAGCTGTTCTCTTTCTACCCCTCTTTCAATTTGATCGATCCACAATATATGACTACGTCCTTTTCTTTCTTGTTTCCTATATGACCCTGTATATTACCGTCTCTATGCGCTTTCCTTACCACACGCCCCTTGTACATGTCATATCATTATGACCAGGTTCTTCTTCTCTACAACAAACTCTCTCTCCCTTTCCTCAACCTCATGTTCTCTTCACGTGTCCTCATCTCCTCTTGACACTCTCTAACTCGCCAAGACCACAGATTTGAGAAGTAAAGATAAAGAACGCATTTGTTGAGTTAAAAAAATTGGATCACAGTCGACAATAGCGCATTCAGATACGCACACATCAAGCTGAAGAGCTTTCCAAGAAAGTCCAATTACCTTGAGCAATGATAACCGACGAAGTAAATAAATACAATTACATTCACCGACATAGATGGATTTTAGCCTTGGCCCGACATTCATTGACGTTTACCATCAATTGGCGTGCAAGGGTCCGCTCACAATGAACCGACAGTTTGTTGAGACACACAAACACATACTCAGCGAGCGTAAATGCACAACAACCCTCGAAAGCCAAGGCGGTTAACCACTTCGCGCGCCAGAGTGATACACACAGATGTACCCACACGCAAGCACACACACACACACACACACACACACACACACACACACACACACACACATACACACACGTGGCCACGCACATATAAGCTCATGTATTGAATAAATCAAAGAAAAAAATAACACACTCAAGGATTGCCCTTCCCGAAGGAAAAACTGTTAATGAACACTAGTTGGCAAAATGTTCATTAACAAAATAACATCCTTATAATTAATGTGAGTGTAATCCTTCGACTCCTTGGCACATAAACTCTTACCCCATGGTAAATATGTATATAGGTTGTGTCAAATTGCATCAATGGCGCATAATGGCGTAATTCTCGTATGACTTTGGATTCTTATGTTTAGCTTTTAAGTCTGTTGTTGGTAATAACACGTCAAGTTGCGACCGATTTCATTCCTGTATAATGTATTCACATCTACTATGGATTGCGCGGCGATGATACGTCATTAATGTTACGTAATACGTGAGTTTATGTAGGCAATACATAATTTCATAACCCAGCTTGTAACTTATAACCTCACTCAAACACCGTCGGCATCAAACACATACGGTATCATCATCATTATGAAAAGTAGAGAAGTATAATCAGTTTAAGCTATGTAGTGAGTATCGCTTGAGAAACGGTGCAAATATAGCACATTGTATACACTGCTTTTTCTTACAATCATATGCATAGCTTTATACACCATATCATCTTTGATATGCATATTTCTTTCTGTTAATCTGGGTCCCATTGCATAAAACTTACCATTAATGGTAGCTCTGTCATTAATGGTAACCAACAAATTCAAGATTTCCATTTAAGATGCCATTGGGAGCAATCAATGGTAAGTTTAATACAACGAGTCCATGGTGTATCTTTGTTGTTTAAAATTGAATGTGGTATTTACATGTAGCGAAGATTGCATGATGATGGTGTGTCTCTTCTCTAAACTCGTATTACGTTTAACTCTTGTCTTACCATTGAGACATTTTGGGGCAGGCAATGCACACCATTTCCATTTCCGGTGTGAAGCTTGGCAGAGAAGACGTTAATGGGTGGATTTATGACTGCCATTAAAAGTATAGAATCGAAATAGATACGTCATGGAGATTTGAGAACTTAAATGATTTAGATGAAGATATGCAGTTTAGAGTCATGTGCATCAGGAGAATAGTAAAATACTTAATAGAGTACTCAATTTGCGAAAGCTATTATGAAGCACGGAATGTGGTTGGCGGGGGCATTCCCTATCAATATGTCGGGAGGATTATGAAAAAACATAATTCATGCATAAAACCAAGACGTAGGCTCCTGAAAAACAAATCAAGAAATGTAAATGTACCAAACCTCATATCCACTACATAACCGAACACATCCCACACACGTGTACTTTTTGTAAAGGAATCTTTAAGATTGCAGAGGGAGCTGACACAGTCTTCAAGGTAATGCTCGAGAGAAACGCGTGGGAGCAGATGATGTGAATCGACGGCTGTCAGCCATGTTGTTTTTTTAGTACTTCTAGTAGTATTCACACACCTCATGCATTATGCATGAGATCTCATACATTTGTATGTCACCGGCAATGCATCTGAATGCTTTGACACGCGTGTGATTGCAGAATACATTGCGCATGCTGTTTACACACAATAGTTCTGATGGATAATCATAGTTGCCGCTGAGCGACCAAGCTTAATTATGATTAGTATTATAATAAGGCACATAGCTATGATAACAACTGCAAATTGTATATACAATCATCGCACATGAAAACGTATAGCAAAACGATATCACGATGTCACTTCCTGACGACACAACAGCACTAAATCATCTCAGTTATAGCTTCATGTAGCTGCTTTAAGGGATTACTGCATCACGTATCAAGTATTAGTGGTAACACCATTTCCGCGGGCATTTTGGAGTCTGGCAGAGAACGCTTTAATCATTTCTGTGCCTGACATAATATAGGGGATATGACTGTGGTATTAATTAGTAGCCTTTAATTGCCAAAGTGGCATTGTGAAAAGATCGGAGTCTTAGTCTCGTCTTCTAAGACGTTCAAGGTCTTTTGACGGGACAGTGACGAGGTAGCATACTGTGGTCTCTCAAGCTGCCGAAAGTCGCCGCTTGCGGGTAACACAACACCCCTCATCGGTCAAAAGCTTTGCGGTGGATATTGGACTTATCACTGCTTACAGTAAAGGCGTTTTCGACAAGCTTGGACAAACGACCAATAAAGCTTTCGATATGCGCGTGTTAAGCGTCTCGTAAAAGGAAAAGGAAAGTTGCTTTACACTACCAGAAAGTGACGTTGTATGCCCAGTAGATGTGAAAATTAAATCTATTAACAACGGAGGCTTAACTTAATAAGTGTGCTAAACATGCACTATTTTTATGGGAGCCAAATAACACAACGTAAAACATTATTATTGATTTTGTCTACGAAATTACTTTGGTACATTGCAGTTTGTCTACGTAATTCAGACAAAGAATAATGGAAATCACCCACTGTTGTGAATCTGTAAAAAAATAAATCAATGATTTTGCGAAAGCTTTAGATTTTTTATTTTGTGTCCTATAAAGATAGTCTTCGTTTAGTAGGCGCTGTGATTTAAGCCACCGTTCTGAATACGAGACTTATATTTCAAGCGGAAGCGACAGCGGTTAATCACTTCCATGTATATACATGAGTAAAGGCCCGGTCACACCGCCAGAACTTTGCTGGAGCGTTCCTGGAGCGGTGAAGAAAAAAAAATCGTCACCGCTCGTTACCGTTCACCACTGTTTAACAGAAGTCCCCCCCCCCCCCCCCCCTTAAGGCGACGCCGTATACGCTCGGCCACAATTGATGGTCCCTCCTACCGCTCCGAAAGTGTCGAAATTCGGTCCCCTCTCCCTACCGTTCAAGGAACGCTCCAAAATAGTTCGGGCGGTGTGACCGGGCCTTTAAGTTTTTGTCTGCTTTCTATATGGTAAAAAGGCACACGTTGTACACAACACGTAAAAGGGGAATCAGTTAAATTTAACATGTGCGTTAACTGAAAAAGATTAGCAAGAGCTTTACAACTAATGGGAAGTATCATTAAGATCTGTGGTTGTTAGAAAATATAAATTGCTAGCATTGTTAACTCGGTCATCATAGATAAACTGTACAGGCAGGTGATATGTTATGGATATTGCCTTATATGAGCATGTAGCACAAGAACACTGCGCCTTTGCCGGTTAATCGAGCTGTCCATAAAGATTGACGATCGTGATTTCATTAACAGTCACCCTAGCAATCGTTCATCGTTAATAGCAGCTTTATGATAAAATATTGTGTTTCATCTTGTTCAAAACTTTACCAATATGTTTTTATGCCTTTTCTGATTATAATTGAATCAAACAACTTGATTCATGTATTTTGTTGTTTATCTTCTTTAACTATTTATGCAAAGAGGAGGCACTTATGCACTGGTAATGCACACCATTTCAATAGGGAAGTATGGAGTCTGGCAGAGAGGGAATTGCGAGAAAACTGCGTGGGCACATTTTAATCAATGCATATTCCCCGCGAAGCCACCTGGGTATTGGCTGAAACAAAATTTGAATGGCTAGAATTGAAACAGCCACGGGAAAGAGGGCGAAGTCTCAAGCAAAGGGGAGAAGATCTACGCCACTCTACCTGTCAGTAAAAGTTGTAAAACATATACGATAGACACCTTGTCGCATTTGCAAAACAGATTTCTGCATTCTCCAAACAAGCCTCCTATGTACACTCAAATCGTTGCGCTCCGGTAGCTGCCCAGCGGCCTGAGACGGACTCACCTCCCCGGAGAGCTCGGCGGTCAGTCTGGGAGCGGTCGGGTGAGAAACCAAGATTTCCGCGTCGTATATTTTTTTTAGGAGGGGTGTGTGTATGGCAAGATTCTATAGCTGTGTATGAGTCATTATGTACTAAGCCTGCACATATTGCTATCGAATGCGCAGACTTCAACATCGGGAACTACTTTAAAGAAATATTCAACTTTACTTTTCAAGGGACGTCCATTATTAATGCGATCATACTGGAGCCTAAGGCCTCTGACAATATCATTCATTGTAAAACATATTTCATAGAGGACCTGTTCTACTGTTCCATTTTTTAAAGATTGTTTTACTCGTCTAATGAGTGTATCTTTCTACGTCCTAACGTTCTGCTAGCCTTTAATATTGATTGCGATATTATAGGCTAACAGAACGTCTTTTACTTATTAAATGATGAGTTGAGTTTTGTCTTTCAGAATGACACATCAAAATATTCAACGCCATTATGACCGAAAAAGGTGACATATATTGACATGAAATAGAAAATAATTAAGCGTCAATTATCGTTGCCAGTTGTATATTGATGATTTAACACAATACGCATCCCAACATCAATAGATGAAAAACCTCTCTTGAAAGCGTTTACAGATTAACATATTACGAAGACACTTGGAAATACCCGAGCTATGCTTTACACGACAGGTAGCGTGTCTGCTTTAAAGATTGTTCGTCCCTTTTGCAAGCTTAAAAATTTGAAATCCTCTTTCACGATCGTAAACTGAAGAAAGTGTGATTCAAGACCATTTCTGAGAATATAGCATGTTGAAGCTTTCTGTGTATGTAAAAAATTCAGCCGTTAAATTTCAAACCGACTTTTTTCGTACTACGAAAAAAGTATTAGTCTTTGTTACATTATCTATGTAGTTATTATGCATGTGTGAAATCCTAATTTTATGAGTAATTACCAAACTTTGGAAATGATCCCTTCTATAGAACAATTTTTTTTTCCATAATGCGTTTTATAATTTAATAAACAGATTAATCAATAAAGTAGATATTTCAACACAAACTGCTAAGAGCCTGAGGTAAAGACTATTAATCAGACGTTGTTTACGTGAATTATTTGAATTCTACACTACGTCCGGGCACTACGTATCAGTTTCGAATTATGAATATACAGCTTGCTAACTCTTCTCTATGTTTTTTGCCAATGTTTTGATGGTTTTGTGGTGATCTGAAAAAGGAACGGGCTGTCTTTAAGGTTGCGATACTGTTCCTTTAAAGACTTCACGTCCGCTCGTTACCATGGCTACATGGAGTTGATATGGAGGTCAGTGTACTACTTCTGGCCTGCGTGCGTGGCGAAAGGACACAGGTTTAGTCCTCATGGATTAGAAAGGGGGGGGGGGGGGGGAGGAGGAGGAGGGTAGATTCATAGCCCGGTTTTTCGAGCAAAAGAGGTAACTTGGTCAAGTGGAGAGGACAAGTGCGCAAAGTAGAAGAAAAGTCGAAGCGAAGTAGCGAGGAAATTGGCAGTATCAAGCCAGAATACACCTTGCTGTAAGTAGCATGAAGATATATGACGGTGTCATTGTAGATTACGATAGTTAGTGTGAGGTATTAGTATATTACAATACCAACAACATACAATGTAATACACAGGCGTATGCCATGTATACGTTCATTACTAACTGACTAAAGACAGCAATTTCTGGTCCTTATTAGCAACGCCTATACATGCAAATTGATATTACAAAGCGTTAATATAGTTGTCCAAATATGTGTGTTTTGTTGTTGATAAAACCACCACCATGAAAATAAGATAAAAAAGAAACACGATGATAGTTTGGATTTAACACGATGCAGACTTCACATTATAATTTCCCCAAATTACTTGTCTATATATTACCCGTTAATATTTTCATATATCATGATATTTGGCCTTCTTAAGAATCAGCAAGAGGGACGGAGGGAGTGGACTTTATGTCCTAATCTTTGGGGACTCGTAATTCACTTTCATTGAATATATACATTGGTTTAAAACCATTCAGAAATATTCCAGCCACGTGTATACGTGGTATACAAGTATACAAGTATTTAGGAATGCTAACCTAACATGCCTAAGCTTTGCAAACAAATGTATACACATTTACGTAAATATTCATTTTGTACTCTCTCACTACTAGCACGCACACGTCACGATGAGCATGATTTGATGTGGTATATATAGCGTTAAAAAGGCGAAAAGCACAAATGGAAAATATATCTGTACAATTAGGCTAATTACCCATAGAGATGTGGATATGAACGTAATTAATCTCTCGCGCCGTCGAGTGAGGTAACAATCGACGCGACTAATAGACGGTTGGCAATGGCTGAATGCGTGAAATCCCACCATCATTGAGCTGCATGTATTCCAGTGTGATTGATTCAAATTGGCGTTTGACGCTGGTAAAAATATATAATATGTTGATGAGTAAAAATTACGATTTATTTAGAGATTATCTCTTTGGCAGAAGGCTGAGAGTAATTGGGTTTACGATTGTCCTTGGCATTTATATATCTGCATAGCTTATGCACTAATTAGTATTGAAACACTTTGCTGTATGTAGTCCTGTTGGGCGCAGTACTCTGTTGTACAATTGTAATGTATATATGGTTATCATAACACTCAGTTTTTATGTGGCCCATGTTTAATTTAAGTATAATGCCCTTTTGAATTCATTAATTACAGTGGCACTTTAGGGGAAAAGGATCAACATTCGGTTTTCAAATTGGCAACAATATTTCATTTAAATGATATTCTTTTGTTAATAGTAAAACGGAACGTAGTCTCGTGCGTAAATTAACATAAATGCAATTAAGATAAATGATTGTGCCAAACGTGACGTCAATCTTTCCAATGCGTTGCCAATTTGAAATTTAGTAGCTATTTCACTTTAGCTTCTTTTTGAAATATCACGATGGTAATGCGTATCGCTGAGGGACAAAAATGGATTCTTGTGCAGAAATGTAGGCCTACACTATTTTAGTAAAGACATTTGTCTTCTACTTCGATTGTGATTATAATCCCCCCCCCCCTCCCCCCCCCCCCTCCCCCCAAAAAGGAAAAAAAAAGACGTATCATGTCTGCTGTGTTTGGTTGTGTATTGGTGGACATGTCAAAGGAACAAATTTACGATGTAATCACAGCATAATAAAAATAAATATCTTTGCATATAAATGGATGTTGGAAAATTCCCTTATGATTCACGTCTTCCGGTAGAATAATTGTTCGCGTGATTGTAATCATGGGAAATGTGTGCGTGGTGATATAATCCTAAAAGTGACTGCCATTTACGATCTAAATGTTTGAGGTTTATCTGATGGAGTACATACAACCGTATACAAACAACAGGAAGAAAATGACATTAACAATCATGTTGCAATGTTAACGTGCTCATTGCAGAGTACAGTATTTCTTCAGTAGGCGTACTTAACAACTGGTTCTTAGAAGCGCATTGCCATGATCGACATTTCTGTACATTGACGAAAAAGTACAGCAGTAGTATAAGATTGATGGAGTGTAATTATTACGCTGAGCGGTGTTCCGAAAAATTGCGCCTAAGCCTTCGTGGGCAAATGGGAGCGGATGATGCGGAACCAATACTCAAATATTGGTCTAGTTTGATGAAATACAGTCTAAGTAATGGTATACAAGTCATGGTACGAAACCCTTTTCTTTGTTAATTTACACTACGTATATAGGCCTACGTTATTTTTGTAGTATTTAGTTTCTGCGTCATGCTTGTAACCATGTTCTAAGGTATGTGATTGTGAACAGTTGTGAATGTCCTTGTACAATGATGCGACTTAGTTTGTTTTGATGGCGGGAATGTGTTATATTAAGAAAGCAGGAGAGGGCTTGGGTCTAAACGGCGCGTTGGATATGAACTATCCCTCTTTTACAGCACGCGCTCTCATGTACCTCATTTAAAAGTGAAAAGTATCTTGGTATACATATTGGGGTGTTAAATATATAAATACATAAATATTTATATCAATAAAGGTCTAATATTTTACTTCTCCGGCGTATTCATTAATTTGCTTTTGTTAACTACTACGTTCTGTTTCCTCCAACGATTGTGATGTTCCTCACAATTTGGTTGCGGATATCATTCATTTATCACTTCTCCTTATTTTCCTTTTTCTACCTTTTTTCCCTTTCTTCCTCTTCATCTTTTTTCCCTTCTTCTCCTTCTTCTTCTTCTTCTTCTTCTTCTTCTTCTTCTTCTTCTTCTTCTTCTTCTTCTTCTTCTTCTTCTTCTTCTTCTTCATCCTCTTCTTCTGCATCTTCTTCTTCTCCTTCTTTTTCCGGTTCTTTTTTTTCCTCTTCTCCATTTTCTTCTTCTCCACTGCATCTGTCAATCCTGAACAAACTTCACAGCATATCGCTTCCTTTGCGTCACTACAAATCTCAAGAGCAGAACGCATGTTCTACAATAAAAAGAGCTTCACAGCACCTCATTGTGTTCCTACCGTTCACTCCTTGCTAATATTTGACAAAAGGAAAACGGTCGCAACCATCTCCTTCCAATCTTTACACTGAAACGGATCACAACAGCTGTATCGATTTCTTATCAGCTACTGTCGTGTCTCGAAATGGTGATCGATTAAAACGTTTTATCTCTGAAGGAGATAAATTGAGATGTGTATCTGAGCTTTCTTCACTTTCAGCTGAGAAGATGAGCAAAGATGAGTGCTCGATGGAGTTCTACAAAAGCGATTTCTTGTTGAAGACGCACACTTAAACACACCAGACAAGGCGGGAGTTGGCATTTTGTTTTTAGGAGGGGGAAGCATTGCTGAAGGCCTTTGGAATGTTGATTCCATTGCGAATCTGATATAACTTATTTGCCGTTGTAATACATGTTATATATATAAATGTGCTCAAACAGGGAGTTAAGCTTTATTTTGGAAAGTACGGAGAACGACTGACGATAATTCTCACATCGATTACACTGTCTTTTAGAGAAAAATATTGTGTGCAATTGACGGTTTACGCGAGACCATACAATAAAATACTTCTGATTGTTAATTAAGCGACGCGTTTGTAGGTAGCTGAGAGATCAAGAGAGAGAGAGAGGGGGGGGGGGGGTTAGAGCGAGGGAGAAAGAGAGAGTGAGTGTGTGTGTGAGAGAAAGAGAGAAAGAGAGAGAGAGTGAGGGAGAGACAGAAAGACAGAGAGGGAGTCAGAGAGAGAGACAGACAGGCAGACATAAAGAGGGAGAGAGAGAGAGAGAGACAGAGAGAGAAGGGGAGAGAGAGCGAGGGAGAGAGAGAGAGTGTGTAAGAAAAAGCGAGAGAGAGAGAGAGAGTGTGTGTAAGAGAAGCGAGAGAGATAGAGAGTGAGGGAGAGACAAAAAGATAGAAAGACAGAGGGAGTCAAAGAGAGAGAGCAGACATGCAGACAGAAAGAGGGAGGGGAGGGAGAGAGAGAGAGAGAGATACACACAGACAGAGAGACAAAGAGAGAGGCAGAGAGAGGGACAGTGACAGAGACAGACAGACAGACAGACAGATAGAAAGAGAGAGAGAGAGAGACGGAGAGAGAGACAGAGAGAGAAACAGGCATACACACAGGGAGAAACAGGTAGAAAAAATAAAAATAGGAATAAATAGTAAGAAATTGATAGATACAAAATTCAAATTTATTTTGTTACCTTTATTGTACTAGAATTTTCATTACATTGTTGTTGTTTTTTGTGGAAAAAATATAATCGATAGATAGATGCGCCATATACGAGAGCAAACGTATACTTTGCTATCCTAGCAGACCTACGTGTAAGGTCAGAATACTGCCTAGATATCATTATTTCACAGGCACGTACACTACATGCACTTTATATTCAATAATAAGCGAACATGCCTTTCAACGTAATCATTAACGGCGAAGGCGCCTTAAAAATTGTATTACAAACGGCGTGTTTGGTATGATTTATTCACGATAAGTGGTAGTAGTGAAAAGGAAAACGAACCGTCCTCGTGAATGAATTAACTCCTGTGCCGCTGTTATCAGAAGATCATGGTCTCATTTCATTGAATAATTTGTATAATTTAAAATAGTTTTAAACGCAACAAAAAAGTAAGTCCCCCCCCCCCCTAAGCAAAATAGTATAACTTTTGATCGAAAAGGTTTTGAGCAATAAAATTTGGCAAGAGTGTTTTTTTAACTTGACTAACTTGACTAATGGACTAACTTCCGTGTGACAATCGCATTAATCTACCTAGTCACGCATGAGTGAGCACACATTAAAGGCAAAATTGTCACTTTTCAAAAGTGAACAAGGGTAATTTTGAGCTTCTGTCATATAAATTGTTAAATAATTCAATTTCTGGAGCATAATTTATGCCCTTTCATTGTTTATCATTAATATTTGGATGCACTAACACATATCCCGACACTTAATCCATTGTTCTGGTTGAGTGAGCACTGTTTAACGAATTCTCATCCCTCTTCAGTTTGGAACTTTAAAAAACCCTTTATTTTTGTGAAAAATGAAATATGTAACATGACCTATTATTTGAACATAAGGAGTCATTTTCGTGTCATAGTTGAGTGAGTACACTTTAAAAATTGCACAAGGAATGCAAACATCTACTGTTAAAACAGCACAAACAATCAACCTTGTGACTTTTGAAAAGTGACAATTTTGCCTTTAATATGTACTCACTCCTGCCAACAATTCTGCCAAATTATTTTGCTCAAAACCTTTTTGATCAAAATTTTTGCTATTTTGCTTAAGGGGGGGGGGGGGGGGGGGTTACTTTTTTGTTGTGTTTAGATGATTTTTGTTATACTGAGATTAAAAAGTTCCATAGAAGTTGCCATTGGTAGCAAAGTGAATATCAATGGTAAGTTTTATGTAACAGGGCCCAGGTAAGATTTAACAATACCACATAAAGCACTGCCTTTAATGTGGACGCACGCAACGGTTACATCCACAAATATGAGAACGCGACACAGCATCGCAAAAAAGGCGTGGGGTCATATGCAGTACATGCGTATGATCGCCTCATACATCGATTAAATTCACATGGAAATTCAACAAACTATGTAACTATCGCGGTGCTGCATGTGTTTTCTTTCATAAGTTATACATACAAATCACATACAGCAGAAGTGTATCTGGCACGCAACGGGTGAAACTCTCACCACGAGATGATGGGTTCGAAAAAATTGAAATACGCTTCCGGTATTCTCGTAGGCAACACTAATTACTGTGGTGTATGGTCTTTTGTGAGCACATTTCGTAGGGCTCAATATCTTTTCTAAATGGAGTGAATGCCACGGTTGAGGGACTATGCAGAATAATAAATCTTCCACAGAGCGTGCGTCGGAATTTCCTTGCTTTTATTTGTTTATATGCTTATATAGGAAAATGAGCTTTTGTGGACAGAACAGCTATTTGTGATAGCAGTGTCCATTACACCCCTGTGGAGCGTAATTGTGCCATAAAACCAGATCTGAGTTTGTAGCGATTTCTGCGAATAGAGCGACATTTAGGTGAAAGGACGGGGAAGGAAGAGAGAGAGAGAGAGAGAGAGAGAGAGAGAGAGAGGGGGGGGGGGGATTGTCTCCCCCTCCCCATGATTTTTAATGTGGGTCTTTATTTATCAGATGATGTTTGAAGGTTTGCATGGTGGTATGAGCAATAGCGGAAGAGGTTTAGGGTACACCATATTCAAAAGTCCTAGAAGGACTGAAATGAGAAAAGGTGGATAGAATTTGAGGTCAATTGGAAAGGCGAGAAAGTGGTGATTTGTAAGGAGAGTATTATTTTGAAATGAGTGTAGTCCTTAAAAGGACTGTAAACCAGAAGGAGTGAAGAGCTGAGGAGTAGAGAAGTAGACTCGACGTTTCGGATAGGTTGACTGCCCGTCTTCAGGAGTGTTCAGGATATTTGTTCAGGAGTATATTTGTGTTAATAGTCAGGGCTGACACAGAAACCAGGGATATAACATTGATCAACTGAGCGCCGCATCTTCAGATGATTCTTTGCTCCTCTATCTCCCCATCAGACCTTGTTCTCTTCCTCTATTCCTTTCTTTCATATCTTTCTGTCCCCTGCTCTCCTTCGATATGTCATTAATTTCACGCACTCCCGAAGGGCGTTGGTAAGATATTTATATCCTTTGCTTGCTCATTTCCCAATATATATATATTTTTTTAAAGAGCAAAAAATGAATGTTTTCATAATACAGCGTGAATATAATCACAGTACAACATGTGTGAATTCAAACGACAACCGAATGAGAAATAATGCCAATACTTGCATGTGAACAGGAAAGGAGAGAAAGTGGGATACGGAGACAGATGGAATTGGGTAAGGTATGGGGTGGAATACATTGCGTGCGAACATTGTCTTCAAAATAATTTCCTACCAAATCCCGGTAGACTATTTCCCCAGGAGTATTATAGAAACAAGGATATTAGGAGCTTTACCTTTTGTGATTCTGATACCGCTAATGAAAATGGGTATGATACATCCGTAATATACGTCAGCAAAACATAAAAAGCCACATAGCTGCTCCGTGCCTAGAATATGAATAGGACCTGGTGGGGTCCTTTGATCCAGTAGCTGGGTTAATAATGCAGATCCTTCATGAAAAGCAGTGTTCTCACTGATTAGACTACCCTCGGTAAATCAGACCATGTTATTACCATCATTGTTGTATACGCAGCCCCAAGGAACCATTCACACTGCTTCCATAGTCTCGTTGTACTCCGTGGGAACGGTGCGTTCAGCTGAGTTGAGACTACGAGGTATATTTGCGGCTTTGTGTGGTAGTTGCATGCCATCTACTTCTAGCTGTTCCCTTCCACTCCGTGAACATTCCTCGTTGGTCTACAGCACGCACCATCTAAAGAAGATGCATTTCTATATTCTATCCTTTGTTGAAATTGTTACAAGGGATCGATATGCCATTCTCGAATGATCAACACATACAAATGCGATACACTGTATTCAACGACAAAGTTGCACACTACTACTGTGTTTGAAATGTATGTAACACACGTCAATTGAAGAACACTAGCCGTACGTCTCCATCATTTTAGCCTTTTTATTGAAACGACAAAAGGATAATATTTCTCTTAACTGATATTGAAAGTATTTCGCCATTATTATCTTGAAGAACATGGAGAAAGTGTAGAGAAATCTAGCCAATAATACTGGTTTCACTGTTTAACTCTTTGTGTGCCACATGTAAGTTTATTCACATAATTACCACAGAGCGTCAGTTTATTTGACGCACAAAATATTAAGAATCTTTGTCACAAATTATTTATTATTAACTCTTGTTATGACGCATGTTCCTTTTGTCACAAATGAAACATACACATTCCATAAAGTAGCAGTTTAGCTGACACGCAAACGGTTAACAAAATCTTTGGCTAGCATATTTGTTTACATTGATCGAAGACAGAATATTTGAAAATCATAAGGATTGAAGAGTGATATTGAAGATACAGTGGCGCGCTGTGTAGCCACTTGAAAAAACAGCACGATCAACTGGAACTTAATAATGATGATACGAGATATATATCAGCATCCACATGAGAATTGAGATATGCGTTGAGCTTTTCTTCCCAAGTGAAAGCTTATACAGCAGCATTTTGTATGCGTTACAATGTGACCAAATGATTTTCAATGTATGGTTTCTACACGTAGTAGAAATACTCTTTTTGGTGTAGCATAATTCGATTTTCTGGCGGGCTTATGACACCATTCACATCAGAGTCCCACTCTTACTTTGACAGATAATCCAACCTTCATAATACGTTGAATTGAATACAAAGGCAACAATACAGAGAAGCAGATTGAGAGGACATTTTGTAAATCTAGTCATATTTAAGAGGTTGCATGAACTGAAAAACCTATGTTTAGTAGCCCTGACATGCCTGTGAATGTGCTATGTAGATTCAAAGAACAAAAGAGATGCTCCTGTAATCGTTATATGTATAAAAGTAGGAAAGAACAATGTAAAGTATGTGTGATAAACAATTGCTGCTGAATGGACTTGTAATAAAGAGGATTCGGTGCTAGTATCTATGATTTTAAAACGAAAGTTACTTCCTTTTACCGTGTTTATTTGTTTCTAAGAAGTTTGCCAGCATGTTTCTCAGATTATCATTCAATCAAACCCATTATTAGGATTTCTCTTTCCCCTTCAAATAAGAGTGAAGACTTTACGAGAGCGCACAAAAGTGCACACACGTGCACTCTACAAAAGTCGTTGAATATTGCACATACAGAATCGTCTTTAGAGCTAGATTTTCAAAGATAGGGCTAAGACTCGGCTGGAAGGTATGCAAAATATGTTGTGGCGAAACATACCATTTTCAATATAGATATAAAGACTTTATTCACAGATTTGAGCTCGACGAAGCGACAGCTAATTCACGTTGATCATAGACAGTAAACTTTCACAAAACATGTAAATTCATAATTTGATATACATTGACCATGTTGAAGAAAATGTTATAAATAGAGTGTAGGCACACATATTTACACACTCGCACACACACATACAGTCACGCACACACACACAAACACACTCACACTATTAATATCCCTTCTCAGTCTTCTTCGCTATCCCATCTTCTCCGTCCTGTCTGCTCCCCCCCCCCTCTTCCTCTCTCTGTGTGATTTCAAACGATTATATATTGTAATGTGCTTATATTGACCTATACAGTCATGTCTGTATCAATTTCATTCTATGTGATATACTAGAAAAAACACGCGAATGTCTATATTTCTAGGTCAATGAAAAGAATAGAAGACAACAATGAGATACGGAAACAAAATGTGTGCTAGAAAACCTGGAGATGACCACACTGCAGCATTATTTTTTACGCGCATATGCAACATAAAGAAAGAACTCCAACCGCATCTCATACATTTCCAGCTTTGATCTATTACGATCCATTCCACTTAACATACAATTCTAACTACCCTGCTGAGCTAGTAAAATCCCTCTCCAAACTATTTCCGCCATCAGAACCTAATGTTCTGATTTCAGGAAGAGAACTAATGAATCCCCATAGCGTTTCCTTCTCGATTCGTGAAAAGCCAATGTTCATGAATTCCAATGACAATGGGCATATTATAGAAACATTGGCCGAGCTTTCGGATCAAATCGGCTTAACACGTGTTTATTATGGCGTATTTTCTTCACAATATAAGCTAGAAAAAAATAAAACGCCCACAGTGTAATTATGAACAGGCCAAGGTCTGTGGTTACATATTACGCTCTTCAATATCCGATTCACAATCAATTTCTCATTATACGATGGTTCAGGCGCTCATTATGGGGGTCGTGGGTGTGTACTGTAACTTAGATCCTAGTGGAGTAGTAAATAAATCATGTATGGACGCTAAAATAGGATACCACATATGCTAAAGACATTACTAGTAGGTCACCCGTTAGGAGGGTGGTTTCAATGTGCAGTGTGGCGACTATGTTACAGCCCGATCCTGAACTATTTGTGCGCCGTGGACACAGGTACTGCAAACAAAACCCCATAACGTAACAGGTTGCCTCGCACACAGAGGGTTAACATGAAAGAAACATAGGCCGACAAAGTCAACTCATAATACTGACTGCGCTTTTCCGAATATCATGATGTCAGTGGGGAAAATTAGAGCATTTATAATCCAAATATAATCCTCTAAGTAATGTAAAGGTAAAGAGAGCTGCTTTACAATTCATGAAGCGGATAAACTGGAATCAAGGTATCTACAAATACGATATCAATGTCGGAATGAGAAGATTACTATCTTCACCTGCTCTGCAAATGTTACAGGAAAGAGACTTAGGGGATGCCGAAGTCTTGCACTAAGGCAAAGCAAGCCCAACACCTCTAACGAAATGTAGCCTGGTTTAATACACGCTGCTTTACATTCATAATCCAAAAATATCTCAAACATATATTCGGGTCTAAAGTACTCACAAACCTAATTCCCATTTCCCCTGCGCCTGAATCAATCCACAGATTATCTACAGACTTATTCGGCTCGCCGAAGCACACCTATCTAGTTAAGACTGTAAAGTCCAAAACGTCTTGAGGTCAGACTAAAGGAGGCAATAATGGTATGATGGTAAGGATCAGCCACGTGACGTCATGTTGGATCATCAGCACCCTATTTATCCCTCCCGGGGTGACCCGGGTCTCCGTAACCGAAAAATCGGTGTCGGAGCGAGCACCTCACCTTCTTGGTAAGATAATGCCATTTCTAAGACAGGGGTGACCGCTTTTGTCCCTGGGGTGCAAACGAAGGTTGCTATTTAATATGATGACAATTTGACACAGGTATTCATTGGCAATAAAGAAGATAGGAAAAGAAAGAAATATCAAATTTTATCATATCAAGACGTATCATTTAAAGCTTTCTACCACGTTTAGTACAATTAACGTTTACTGATCGTGTTAGATAATTTTAGTTAACATTTAGTTAGTAGAAAATTGTGTTATATATCATATCACATCATATCATATTGGAGTTGAATATGCGTTTTGTGCACAATATATGATATAAAGTGTTATAAAATGAGATGCAATGTCTTACTCAATAAATGTATATAATGAATAAAATGACAATGAAACGAAATTAAATATCAAAAGAAGGAAAAGAAGAAGAATATAAGGCATACGGGTCAGAGAGTGCGTAGGGACAAAGCTACAGTAGGTTCACAGTGCTCCGAACTGTAACATGCCTGATGTATCACCCCTGGATCAGGTGATAATCCACAGACACCTGCACGCAAGAGTCAGAGGTGACATCTTTAAAGGTAAGAGGTATTAGTTGTAATGTGGATACATCTCTAGTATCCAGGTCTTCAAAATCTACGTATACTTAAGGGCTTTATGAGCGAGACAAACGGCTGCGCTGCATACGTCATTTGTTACATTTTGTGCGAAAGAGTCAGGGCGGCACACATGCTGTTGAAGATAAGGGGTAGTACAGCTTGCCCCCACCCCCCCCCCAAAAAAAAAGTAAAAATAAAACACAATTCAACGGTACTTTCTGCAATGATAAATTTAGAGATATTAAATTGATCAGAATGATATTTCAGGGTATGAAACTATATTTCATTACCTTTATCTTGTAAAAAAAAAAAACCTCTTCGATTTGCTTTAGTTGTCGTGGAGAATGGTTCTGAAATGAATGCGTACATATGTAAATGTATGTAACGGGTTTGGGCCATGTTACGTTTTGGGGTTGATTTTTAAGGTCAATCTCACTATTCTTGCGTGACTCAACATTCCCATGGTCCCGTTTCTTCTTAATAACATCAATATGAACATAAATCATCACGATCAAATAAAACAAATTGGGGAGACTAAAGACAAATATATTTGTTTGGCGGCTATTTAAGAAAGTGGCGTCTTAAGAGGAAGTTATTGAATGCCTCTCTAAGATTGCTTAGTACATAATTCGATACCTTTGCACCAAAGTTGGTGCTTGTAAGGAAATGCAGAACAGAATGAAGCTAAATACGTTGTCTTAGCATCCATTTTGGACGCCATCTTCGAAAATGGCGTCCCAAGGACACATCTTTAAGTGCCTCTTCATCCAATCCTATTAAATAATTCTACACAAAATATGTACCAAGTTTGGTGCTTGTAGACAAAAGTGAACAATTCATCTCATATTTGTTGTTTAACAACCTCACTATAAGGTTTTTTTTTTTATAGAAAGTTTGATTACGGCAACACAAGTCAACACTTACCAAAGTAGTGTGTTCATTGCTAGTACAATAATCATTTTGGACAACATAAATCAACCTTTTCCTGATAAATGGAGGCTAGCCTCGTATTGAATACAAAAAATGTGGTAGTTAGAGAGTTAAGAGAGTAAAATAAACCTTTGTTTTAAAATGAGGATATTTTTTACAAGAACATGAGAAAACAAAACAAAACAAAAAATCAAGAGTATATAATAACACAAATAATGTTATTGATCTGTTACTAGTGCTATGCACTTTCCTCTTTTCTTCGACACATATTACTTAATTTACATTTCGTTGCTGGGATCACTTTTTATAAGTTTCGGCGAAAATTTGAATAATTCCTCACGTTTTTAAATAGAATATGCCAATACTCATGTAGTGATTTTGTCAGCATATACGCATTATACATATTCATAATATTTACATTGCATTGGTTTTGATAGAAATGTAAAGTAGAAGTCAAATTCAATTCAATAACAATTTATACGAGCAGTGATGGAGGACTACTCTACAGAGGAATGGAGTAAAGCTATCAGGAAAATTAATGATGCTGATTTTGACAGACGACGCCAGGGCAATCTCTGAGATCGCTATCGCTCTTCGAAGTCGTACCGACCTTTAAGTAAACACGTCTAAAAGGTTTTTATCACAACCGTCCTCTCTCAGAAAAATAATGAAAAATTCCATTTAGGAGATTAATAAAAGTACGTTACACCAAAGAGGCGTACAAGGTGAGAGAAGAAGATCTTTTGTTTTCCGTGACACTGACTGATTAGAATAGACATGTCATAGTGGAAAATCACGAGAACTGAGAATCCAATTTCCTTTTCTTTCAATCACAGTTTCGCTTGGGGAAACAGATATGCTTCTTTATATTCTCACCTGCGATTGTCAAATGATTGTAGGTTATACGGCGCGCAGTGCGTTTACACGGCTGATAAGAACCACGACATCGCTTTGTCTGATTATACTGACCGCCCGTGTTGTCGGTACGGCTGCCCTAACTTCTGCGGGGGTGAGAACAAGGCTTTCTAAAGCAAGTTAATCATAATTGCGTGGATGATGTATATATTTTTTGTCCTCAAAAGAGACGATATCGAGATGTTGATAAACATATATTTCTGATAGAATTTATCCACACGTAGGTCAATATCGTTTCTTCCTCTCATCATTTGCCTGTTGTGTTCGCGCCCTTGATCTACAATAAAAAGAAATGCATATTTGTATATTCCCTTATATATATAAACGAATATCAAATTTCCTTTTTATAAAGCCACATGGTCGAAATATTTAGTGACATTATATGTATTTGTTTCTTTTCTTTGCTTTTATGATAAAAATGAGATTAGACAAAGAAGATAGATAATTGTTATTAAATTACACATACGTAGCTTACATACAGATACAAGCACATGGAGTACAAATTAAAATACTAATTGTCATGGGGATGAAAAGCCAGCTGACTAAACTTGTTGAGCGAACTTCCTAATTATCATTAGTTATGTGCGATGGATAACAAAAAGAAGAACGAAGACGCAATGATGAACGAAAAGAGAGCCTGCTGGTAAAGAGTAATATGTGACGAGAAAAAAAAAAGAGAATAAGATACGACCGTGATAAAGAGTGTCATTAGAGTTAGATCTGTATAAAGTATTTGTCAGTGGTTCGCGTGGAACGAGTTTCGAGTGACCTACATGCATGTAGAAGAACAACGCGAGAGTGTGATTACTAAATAGAGGGCGGAAAGGGGTGCAAGAGAAAGTGAAGTATGAATGAAAAGAGGACAAGAAATGTAGAAACGAAATCCACCTTACTTTTCCTCTTTACCGGTTAGATTGTCACGAGTTTATCCGGTTTCTCATTTTCGTAATGGCTTCTTCATTAAGACGTATCTCTCCCGGTGATTTGGGTGACCTTTTGGGGTTTCGAAGCAGTATAAACCCGCTCTGACCAGTAGTCAAGAAACTCCGTTGTTAGCGCTGGGTACGGTTATCGATATGGGGTTGTCTACGCTTGGTACTGACGGGGTTTATGTCGTGACACACAGACATCCGTCATCCTCAATTTCAAACACACCACGAATTCACACATACTTACACATGTTAACACAAATACACGGACAGGCACCTAATACAAAATGTATGCCCGAACATTCATATACATACATGCATTTGTTTATACATCATGTGAACACACACACACGCATACACACACACACACAAACAGACCGTGCGCGCATATGACCATTCACACATACGCGCACCCGCTCGTGCATATTATATATAAAAACACACATACTACTTCATACACATTGTATACAACCCATATATACACACACATGCCCCCCCCCCCACACACCCCCACCCACACACCCACCCACACACACACACACAAACACGCCCACATACAAACATGCTCATACACAATGCACACACGCATTAACTCATACGCACGTGCTTGACCGTATGTTGTAGTATATCTTACCGTGGAGCCGCCCTGTTTGAGTTAAAAGTGCATCCTAAATGAATGAAGTAAGTAGGTCTACGTTACGCAATACGACTATACTAGTATCTCTGCTAGATTCCAATGAGTAACCTTTCACATTTCCATACATTTCCATGCCATTCTCATTTGCGTTCATTGTGTGCATGAACATGTCAATTACAGAAAGTACGAAAGTATGTGTTTGTCTTGTTTATAAGAAATTTAAGACTGACTGGAATAAATGTAAAACATCTTACTTCAAATGCTAGAAGGTACATGTAAATAATATGCAGCAAATATTTTCCTTTTCTTGATATTACTTCGATTTCTCCGAATCTCTAAACGATTTCCAAAAAACATGAATTAATATAAGGCGAATAAAAGTGCCAACGTAAAGATTATTAGCAGATGGGTGTTCCTCAAGCACCCTTTTTGCTCAGTACAACCCCAAGAGAAAATGAGCACGGAAACAGCTGTTCCGCAGACGTCGATTCGAGGCATGCTCTTGGAAATATAATCCAATGACGGTGAACCACTAGGGATATTCCTACACATACAGGCGGTCATCGGAAAGGGCGTTCTTGTTCTCATCATGCATACCTATAGATGGTATTATGTAATAGTGTATGTATGTATGTATGAAGTCAATAGGCGTGTATGCATTAAAGAGCAGTGGATGCAAGGCAGTTTAAAGACAAAAGCAAATGGAGTTTAACCAAACATTATTTTACGCAAACTTTTGAGACGTCATGCTTCAAACGGATTCTCTCCAGCTTCCTTTGTTTTCTGGCTGTTTATGTAAATTTTTCATTTTATATTATTCACTGAATGTGTCATCGATATGTGCAAGAAAATGGAGGAAAATGAAATGTAACGCTCGTCTTTAATCTTTCATCCCTGGCGTGTTTATTTCTTTCTCTTGTTTTTTGTATTAATATTTAATATCAAATGAGTACGTGTGTTTGTATTTGTACTACATGTGAAAAAATACTTTTGATACTTATGGAAAATCATTAAAAAAAGTTACAACTGAAATCAAATTGAAATTTACAATAATCATGTGAAAGGATGACATATTTGTAGGCTTCGAAACATTTCATTAATCATCATTTTTCTAATCATAATCCTCTGAATCTTAATAAGATTTTCACTTTTGGACAATTTTGGAACTAACAAGTTGTGTGTATGAGAAATTTAATTCAGAACACAACAACTCTGCATCACACATGCAAACACACAAGGTCTGTTCTGCCAGAGGCAACATACCTTATTAATGCAATCGTGATGTAAGTTGCTAGTGGATTAAAAGGTGTGATGCAAATGTTTTGAATGACCCATTTCATACACACATTTTTTCAGGTCCGAATTTGTCCAAAATTTAAGTTTTCGTTGGATATTGTAAAAAACACTACAAGAATGATAATTGATCAATGCCACGGGAACTGCTTCTAAAAATATTGACATCATTTGGCTACTTGAGCTTGATTCGGAGGGTAACTTATGTTTAATCAATTTTAACAAATGTTGTTCCATTTGCGTTCAGGTGTGTGGACGTAATAAGACACGGTTTCATCTCACCAAAGCCATCAAGAACTACCTCCTTAACCATAACCATGATATCCTGTAAAAATGCCGTCTCTCAGGTGATTAATATTCCAGCTCCAAAAATACCTTCGAAAGTTGACAAAAACACGGGAAGCTCAAGTGGGAATCCGTGCTTCAATCTACTAGATGGCATAACTCAATTTGTGCCATTCGCATTAAACGGTTATTAATCACCTTAAATGGGAATGTATTTATAATCTAAAGGGAAAGGGTATGTATCCCTAGAGGTAGCGGCGAGTTATTATTGAGATATGCAAAATCAATTAATTTAAAATGGAAGTCAACTGACTAAATGTGGGGTGTAGAGTTATTAATGATTACAGAGAAGTGTTCATTCGAACATATCAGACCAGTTATGTAATGATTTGATTTCCATTTCTGCAGTATGCAAGACATGGTAAATGCTTATTGATTATTGGAGTGATAAATGGTGTCATAAGAAATGCAGCAGCTCCCAACACTAATGAAACAGAAGAGGAATAATACGAAGAGGACAAGTACAAAAAAAGGGTTAAAGGAAAATTATAGAGTTCAATTTTAAGTGGAGAA
The DNA here is from genome assembly GCA_963669155.1 of Arbacia lixula. NCBI lineage: Eukaryota > Metazoa > Echinodermata > Echinoidea > Arbacioida > Arbaciidae > Arbacia > Arbacia lixula. The sequence continues at coordinate 856,115 of OZ022597.1, forward strand.
GAAGGAGGTAACAGAAGAGAAGGGGGAGAAGGGGCAGAAGAAGAAGGAAGAGGAGAAGGAGAAGCAGAAGAAGAAGAAGAAGAAGAAGAAGAAGAAGAGGAAGAAGAAGAAGAAGAAACAGAAGAAGGAGGAGAAGGAGGAGGAGGAAGAGGAGGAAAAGATGAAGATGAGAAGAAAATGAGATTGTAGACAAAGATAAAGACGAGCATGAGGAAGAATAGGAAGAGAGAGGGAGGTAGAAGAGGAGGTAGTGTGATACAAATAGGAATATGAGAAGCAGTTCGACGAGGGAGAGGGCATAACGAGTGCGTTAAAATTTAAGGAATGACTCTCGAAATGTTACATGCATCATATATGTCAGCTTGGGTATATTTCTAACAGCATGCCTCACGGCTTACAAGAATGATATCTAACACCTATCCTTCCCTTTCGCACACTCTAATTATCTTTTCGATCATGTCCTTAAAAAAAACAAGACACAAGAAAAAAAAGACCTAACTACCCTCCACCCACGTTGCCTAATGTAAAGGTACCCTACATCAGATGATGACAGGTGAGTTCAATAAGAATCATTACTCGTGTCTTTTAATAGTTTGTATTGTGCCTGGAAGTTTCCAGTGTGCGGGGTAAGGTTGGACAATGGCGCGCGCTATGTTACATCTATTTCATAGGTGACCATGGTGATGACATCATTTTTAAGTCATCTTTGGACAAGACGCCAATTATCTCTAGACAACCTGACTCTCTCTTGAAATGAGTAAGTAGGTAAGTCTATTGTACGTAGATCGCACGGAGACAGGTACTCGTGCATAGATTCGTGACCATCTCGCGTCATCACCCAATTTATTGTTATTATGTATTTTGTGGAGGTCCAGGACTTGGTCAAATTAGCGGAGACAGGCTGGGTAGACGGAGATTTTCAAAACATTTTCATATATGTACTTCATCCATAAATTTTGATCAGTCAATTGACGACGGTAAAGCAGCATCTATTTAAGTGGTAGTGGAGACTAATTTTGTAATATCGGACGGTCAATTCATTATTTGTATCAAAGAATACCATGGTAACCTTTAAAACATCATTTCATAACTTAGCTAAGATTACATCAGCTATCATATGTGTGAATAGAGCATATCAATATCTTAATCCTAATGTTATAACAAAATATATTTTGGGGTTTTGCTCTTTCGATTGCATTTGATTCTCTAATAGACGTCCTTAGCACTAGTCATCGTGTGTGTGTGTTGACGTGTCATATACTCCCATCGCTCTTTCAATGAATAAGTGAATTAATTTCATACAAATAATAAATGTTTTATTAAAAGAATATCGCAGATTTTATTTCTTTAAATATAAAAATACAAAGTTTTATGTACATTACCTGATGATTAATGGTTAATCATTAATGTTTTGCATGCAATAACTTGAATTAAATGAATAAATGAATGGATGATTTAATCACTTCATTAATTGATTAATAAAAGATAGATAATTGCGCAACTCATGTATTCACTAAGTAACGCTAAAGCAGTCAACTCACCCATTTATCCCACTACGATACGTACAGCCAAGTAAGTTTTTTTTAGTGATAATGCTGCTTAGCAATTATACATCATTGAGTTACTTTTCTTGCGCGCATAAACATTCCACCCACTAGTGTTTTACTGTTACACTTTACATTTGCGTTACGTGTGGTGGTGCAGAAAACCGGCAGCTCAGCCAATTCCATACACAACATGAAGTAATGGCGTGTGCTATTTTTAGTTTATTAAAGTTAAGAGAAAGGATGTTGCGGAAAAAGGATGTTGCGGCTTAACGACACAGAAGCTGATAATAGAGCCAAGACCACACCACGCACACGGATCACGAGAATGACCACATTACAAGTACAGTAAACACGTTGAACATATTAAGGTTAATTATGTTGTGATGGAAAGAGACAAAACAGTGAGAAAGAGTGGGGAGGAAACAGGTGAAGGGAAATGGTGTAATGAGAAAGGAGAGGGGGAGAGGTATAATAAGAGGTATAAAGGAGAGGTATAATGAGATAGGAGAGGGGGAGTGGGTAAGGGAGGGGAGAAGGGAAACGAGAAAGGGATGGGCGAGACAGCTAAAATAAAGGAGGGAGAAAGAGTGTGACGTGCTGCATATAGGCGGCAAGAGATAAAGAGAAAAACGATCACCATGATAAGACACACACACAGACAAGCACACACACACACACACAGACAAATACGCACACACGCGCACACACGTACGAACTCACGCACAAACGTACACACGAGGGCTAACAATCGCAATAATTACACCGACAGGATATCATATCTTAGCCGCAGGAAAAATGTGATTGAAGGATGAACTGATGTGAAAGTATTTAATTCATGTAAGTACAAGAGCCGCAGGGATGAAGTACGTTGAATGTCTTTACATTTGAGATGTTTTTCTTGATGTATAAAACTTCCACATTTTGATTACGTTATACCTTCTTCAAAATATTTCTTAAATCTACCTATTTACAACCATAGCTTGTTTTTACATGTTATTTGACATTATCGATCGATCGATTTGAAATGGAAAGTACGCATGGTGCTCATAATGTGTGGATACATGACATATACTGGACAATAGCAAACAGGAAAAAGGAAAAGGTAAACGCATGGTAGAAAAAGAAAAGGAAAAAGAAGAAAGCAAATGAAGTGAACTACGACAAAGCGGTTCACGGAAATAATCCAACGAAGGTCAGTGTCTCGTTATCCGTCTACTTATGCCTGCATGGACAAGAATATCACATGATCAATGTAGCATATGACCATATACATTATTACTAAATTACGTCAGTGTACTTCCTAAATGTTGTAATAACAGAATTATACGCCAGACATGAGGCCTGTCTCCGCTACGTGCATGGATAGGTCACATTGGTTTCCGCACGACGGGAGCTGTATTATATTTACCGTTGTACCAATTAAATTATTTTATTAACCTCTTTCGTCCGTCCATACGGTTACACAAATCAATTTGCTGAGATCATAAGGGCTCTTCAGAATCATCGGCAATCATAATGACGCTCACAGGTGCGTCAGACCAGAGGTTAGTAGGGGAGAAGACCAGTCCAAAGAAGAGGGAAATATCAACCTTTCATGCAACATAGGGGCATTTTTGCTCTGGTTACGCACGCCATTCTCCTAGCGCGGCATAGAGCCTGTCAGAGAAGGGGTTACGTAATATTACTAAAGAGTGCAAATCATATTAGAGGTAGAGTTGATACTTTATGAGAGGGAAAAAGAGGGAAATATTAAAGTTTTATGCATCATATGGGCATTTTTGCTCTGGTTACACACGCCATTCCCATAGCGACGCATTGAGTCCTGTCAGAGAAGGGGTTGCGTAATGTAACGAACGAGTGAAAATCATGGTAGAGGGGGAGTTGATACTTTATGAGCCTCCAAAAAAACGCTGCTCCATGTGATTTGATTGATTTAATGGTGAAATAACCCACATAATCATTCTTATCCAATGTCCTTGGTCTTTAACATCAACGTATGTACTGTTTTTACAAGAGTGCTCTTTAACTTGGGACCATGTGCCAAGAAATTCATTTTCGTCATGAAAGATATATTAATCTAAAAGCTGAAAGGATCAACAACATTTCTTTGATGATGAACTAAAATCAAAACGTGCTTTTGCTTCTTACATGTGTTTTCTGTTATATACCACTTAGTTTCATATAAAACAATATTAATGATATTTCCACAAATGTGATACATTTGTTGAATTCGAAATCAGGCCAAGCCACTCCATTGCAAAATGGGAAGATGAAGAACGAGATATGTTTTCAAAATCAGTATCTTCACCCACTATGTAGAATAATCAAGCAATATTGTATATTTCTATATCCATGGCATACTTCTTTACGGGTGCATCAATAAGCTAGTGATGCTTTCAGTAGTAATAAAGCAAAAGTAAATTGACAAAGGACGTTTGGAATTCACGCGTAATGACTCCGCCACGAAATTACATTGTTTTGATGGATCTAAAAAAAACACAGTCACTTTTCATTGTGCCAAATATGGGTTGATTTGTAGCTATGATTAGCTTTCTACTCAGCTTGTCAGTCGTAGCTGGTTCGCAATGCATCGTACTCATGCTTTCATCTCAGCTCCCACGCCAGTCGTAAAGTAGAAGTGATATTTCAACAATGGAAGCAGAAGCGGTGAAGAAATTCGTCATTGAAAAACAATAACGATTGTAATTGGGTGATCGCAAAAAGCATTCGGGATCAGATTTTAGATGGGAATATTTCAAAAGTTTCATCTTGTTTTCACATGATGATTTCGTGGAATACCGATCTTTGTGGTTGCACGTGTACGAATAAATATCATTCCCAACATGGGAGAATAGCGAGTAAAAATCACATGGAACTATGAGATCTAAATCATTAGTTATCATTAACGCTCAGTGATACACTGAACTTTGCAATATGGTTTATCAAACCAGACCACGGTTGCTATTTTTTCAGACGTAAACAGGAATCGTTTTTGCACTTTACCTGAATTCGTGGTTCGTAAGAATATGACTGGGAGATTCCATACACATTATTCTTAGTAAGGGTATACTGCTGATTCCTGCCGAGTTTCATGACTTTTGCAAATGGACTACCATGTCTTTCAACTTGTAAATATACATAACTCCAACCAGAGCCGAGAGCGGTTTATCCGTTACACAAAGGCGGCCGTGTCTTCCCGCGTCTTTTTGTTTTCGCGCGTTTCTCGACCTTGGCAGGGAAATTCCCTCGAGCCTTTTCAATTCACCCACGTTCGGTGCCATCTATTTAAGGCTGTCCGTTCCATTCTCCCCTCCCCGACATCAGCTCCATTCGCCAATCCAGCGCGTACAAAGAGAGCCAATTTTAAGCCGAGATAAATTGCTAATGAAATTATGTGGAGCTGAAGGATGAAAAAGGGCGTAAGATTAGTTGTTATAAAGCAGTACTTGAAATTATGTTTTAAAAAGCCTCGCTGGAATAGGGAATAACGCCTTTCTGGTGACTGAAAGCAGTCTGAAGATTTTATTGGCTTGTTTTCATCCATGCCGTATAATTGCAGAGATGCCTTAAATGTGATGGCCTCTAAGATTAAAAAGCGTAAACCTAACTGTTTTTCTTTTAACCTTTCTTGCCGGTAGCATTTATTGAATTTTACGCAGATTGATCGATAGGTTTTTCTGAACCCTGGGAATTCTACCAAGGAAGTATGATGTGAAGGTATGCCATGCGAAGTGATTGCTGCCCCGGAAAAAAGGAGTGTCTATATGTATTATTATAGGCATGTTTATGTATACACGTATACAGATTGTATTTCAAAAGGTGTTAAATTCACTTCAAGATAGTTGAATTTCAGACATTGAATTAAAAAAAAAGGCGTTCATATGTATCATTATATGGCATATTTGGTGTATACACTTACACAAATAGTATTTCAAAAGAAATTCACTTCAAGAGAGTTGAATTTCAGACATAGAGGAAAAAAAAAAGTGTTCATATATATTTTTATATGGCATGTTTGGTATATACACGTATACAAATAGTATTTCAAAAGGTGTTAAATTCACTTCAAGACAAACTGTTGCTCTATGGGATTTGCGTGCGTTACTGGTACATACACACGTGACATACAAATAGTCCATGAGCCACACATGAATACTGCCCTACTCTGGCAAAAGGAAGCAACTAACAAAAGAGACTTTCTTGCATATGAGCAAAATGTGCCTGCCACTTGCATTGGCAGCAGTGCAACACCACACCATGTTAGATTGAATATCTCGCAGCAAGATGAATATTTCTTGTCTAGATTTTGGCTGTATTCAGGGAATCCTGAGTACAGTTTAGGAATACCAATAACCCAGATTTGAGTGATTTGTCACTTTTTAGAGTAGGGCATAATATATACTCCCTTGGTATAAAACCTATATTCCATGTCTGAAATTCAACTCTCTTGAAGTCAATCTAACACCTTTTGAAATACAATTTGTATACGTGTATTCAACAAACATGCTATATAAATACATATGATACATATGAACACTCTTTTTTCATGTCTGAAATTCAACTTTCTTGAAGTGAATCTAACACCTTGTGAAATACAATCTGTATACGTGTACACACCAAGTGGTTGAATACGATACTCTTACTCACATATATTGGAGTAGGGGTGAAGGTTACGACAGAGACAGGAAGAAAAAAGAGCGAGCGTACAAGAGAGGGAGAGAAAGAGAGAGGGAGAGAAAGAGAGAGAGAGAGAGAGATAAAAAAGACATCGGATGGTCAGAGATGTAGAGAGGAAGCTGGGAAGGAAAGAGTGGGTATATAATTCTATCTATATATTTTCAAAATTAAGACTTTTATGTAATTGTAATTAAATTTTACTAATTATTGTAAAACTCAGTGACGTATATCACTATCTGGTGAATATAATTTTGCTTTTTTAATGATCATATGGAAATATGACTTTGAATGAAAAAAAATATACGTGTTTGAAGTTGAATTGAAATGGAAAATGTGAGTGATAATGGATAAGAGGAAGGGAAGATGTGGAGAAAATAAAGGAGGGGAGGGTGAGAAGGATGGGGGGGGGGGGAGATGAGAAGGATAGATATAAAATGTAGGGAAAAAAGCAGGGAGGAGCAAATATCAAAGTAGCGGCTGTAAACATGCAAAGTACAGCTTAAGAGCACATTTAAATGAAAAAAGACTAACCGTTATCTTAAGTAGATGTAAATCGGCTCATACAGGATAGTGGTAGACGTCATTAAAATTCCTTACATGAAATGTAACATTACAACACTCCACACTTTCTGAGTGCTGCTTACGTACTTAGCACATGAATACATTTATGCTTACTTTACCATTTACTATATTCACTGCTGTAAATTTCGCAAGGAGATCCCAGTGTTTGACTCTGTCCCATCCTTTCTTTAGTTCAAACATGCATCAGAATATGTTCTTGCGTCAAAGAATGGTAGATTTGACTTTCATCTAAGAAAACTTGTTTTGAAACTGTGATCTCGATATGTCTGCATTCCTATCCTGTTGTTTTAGTCCTTCATGTTCATGTTCATGTTCATGACGTCAGTGACCACCTTCAAGGGCAACCTAAAGACATACCTGTACAATGGTGCTTTTTGACATACAAGTTCATAAATGTGTTGTATTTTTTTCCCTCTCTCTCTTTAATTTGCTCTGAAGCGCCTTGAGCATCTCATTAAGATGGAAAGTGCGCTATGTAAATTCTATGTTTTATTATTATTTTTTATATTGTATTTACCTATGCGTGTGTTTTTATTAAATACCCCCCAAAATGTATATTTTTGCATGTTGTTTTATACCTGATCAAACCATTAAAACATATATGCATGTGTGCTAAAATTATGAAATTACAACATTGAGGTAATCTAATTTAGATTTAGACGAAAAATTATCCGAAAAATCTCCACCGTGTGTTAACATGATATTAACGCTTTAAGTGCTACTGAGGCAATCGTGCCGGAATGCGACACATGTAATAGAGGGTAGAACGGTTAGGGCTTCTCTAGTGTATTACGAGTTAGTTCAAACTTACCACTGACGCAATTGCAACGAAATTACCAATTCAAATTGAGAGACTGGGCTGTACTGTAACCATGCCTTGTAGTACTAACAAGAGAAACTCGTTATATAATTATCTTATGCATTCATGTTGGTCGAAAATATTGATGTATAATGAGGTATGTAATTATCTATATCATTAAAGAAATACATTGACAACTACCGGTTCTAAATCTCATTGAGGACGCCATAGGAGAACACACACACACGCACACACACACACAAACACACACACACGTACACACACAAACACTCATATGCATTGTATACCAAGCATTTTTATCACAGTGCCGCTCATGTATCTATACATTGTAGGTAAATCTACTTTCCTTTCCTTTCATTTTCCACACTTATCCACTTCTTAAACCATTTTTGCGCTATATATGCATTTTTGCTCACGTAATAAACACTAGTCCTATAGAACGGCATTTTCCGTATCGCAAAAGGGTTAATCAGACATTGATGTGAGGAACACCCTAACGCGAGTGTAAACCAATTGGTGTGTATCCTTCACCGCATATAGGTCACGTGGTGAGACGTATCCGCAGATGCAGTGGAAGTCATTTCTCCTTCCTATTTGTCAGCGTCGCCTTTTAATCAATCAAAAGTCAATATGATAAAGTGTAATGGCAAGAAGCCAAGGAAAGCCTAAAAACCCTGCATTCTTCGGTAGCGTATAGAAGCCCGCATCGATCGACGCTACACAAATGCGGTGGAATCTTTGGACCATGATCAGTCACCGCGATAAAATCGCACCAAGATTGGAAATGTTTTCAATCAAAAATCGCGGCATTGAGAAATGGAATGAAAGAAAGCTCTGCGGTAACATTGAAACCATGCTTGAAGTAAGAATGTGCGGGTTGCAGTATAGATCTCAGCGCGTGATGGGGAATGTGTACTAGAAACACATAAGCGAGGTAGAATAACACACTTTGTATTGACACAATTTTAATCTATGATATCTGACAACCCCTCCTATACATCGAACAGGCGCGTCAACACGGAAGCGATGTGCCGTTGCCGTTGCCGCTGGCGCTTGCCGCCTGTGGCGTGTGTGGGAGAGCATACCGAAAGGCCACGTGTAAATGGCACTACGGGAAGCAGTTGTGGCAACCCACATATCTAACATATCGACATATCTAACGTATCGATATATCTAACGTATCGACATATCTAACATATCGACATATCTAACATATCGATATATCTAACGTATCGACATATCTAACATATCGACATATCTAACATATCAACATATAACATATCGACATATCTAACATATCGACATATCTAACATATCGACATATCTAACATATCAACATATAACATATCGACATATCTATCATCTAACATATCAACATATCTAACATATTGACATGTCTAACATATCGACATATCTAAACAGAGAATGATTGGTAAAAGAGACAAATGTTCACTCTGAACCTTCTATTTGGTCAAAGAGATTTATGTGAGACCAATCGACCCAGAAATCAGACGATTTGACTACACATGGCATGCCTAATGACGTAGTTTCTTAATATGTGTCTGATTGACTGAAAGGTAAGATTTTAAAAGATAACATTATGTTTCACACTACAACAAGGGGCACATAAATGGCATACTAGTATTCAACATGTATGATTTGAAGTTTACGCATTGCATATTTAAGTACATCTAGCATGTCCAGAGTGAGGTTTTTTGGTTCACAACGACAACCACTCATTGCGATTTCTGAGATTGATTGGTCGTCAAACGTGGAACAAACAGCTCTTTTCATAGCTACCTCTGACACAAGAATACTCTCTTCTTAACTCTAAACTCTCATTTATTTCTCACCTCGCAGCATGAGGTGCTCTTTTCAGAGCCTTTCCTACCGAATAATCTTCTGTCCGGAGCTTTAAATGACCTTTCTTCACTTCTTAGCTTAACGCATAACCTTGTTGCGCACTTGGTCACTCAAGAAACAAAAGTTGTTTTCTTGTCCTGTTTCAGCGCATCAATAACAGCCACTCAATGAAATGCCTTACGCGCTGTTATGTCATATAAACGATTCCCTTTTCTGACATTTTGTGAACTAAGCTCGTGGAGGAATTGAAAGAGTATAAACAAAACGATAAACTAGACGAGGTTAAGGACAAACGAAGCAATGCAAAGTGTAGAAAAGAGAAAAACACAAAAAGGTCAATAAAACAGTGGGGAAAATGAGTGAGGAAACAAAAACAACACGAAGAATAGTGAGATTAGGAAGGGGAGATCAGAGGGATAAACACAAGTACAAAGGGCTAAGGGATTAAAGAAAATAAGGTAACCAAAGTCACGTAGATCATATTATCATGATTATGGTAGACATGGTAGAATAAACTTGCAAATGTCACTTGTCTTCAATCATATCAATTACTCACACGTTAGACCGCCAAACATTTCTCATTTTCATATTCGTCATGCTCGTGCCCATTCATTGGGAATGTCAGTTAAAATGTCGCACGTCCATTTAGATACTATCATTCATTAAACTAAGTGCGTCGCTATAATTTATCTATGAGGGTGCGGCTGCAGATTTATTGTGATGTCAGTTGATAGTAACGGGTGAATGAGGATTTTGCTTAAGTGCAAGGCCAACAAAGAATAAAAAGCAACATCAATACATAACTGAATAGAAACGACCGCTAGGCAATAAAACATATATTTTATTGCAAATAACGGTGTACCTAAACCGCTGTTGTGTAACCTTTGAGATATTTCAACAGTTTTGTTATAATCAGTACTTAGTCGGAAGTGTCTATTCCCACGAAGTCATAGTATTCTTTGATTTATATGTCGTAGGGCAATACACTTTGTTTTGTTGATCACATTTTAGGGGTGCATCATGATATTTGTACATTCATGGTATGTCATAAAAACTGGTACAAGCGCAAGAATATGGAAGAATATGGAAAAGAGATAAAGTGAGCAAGGAAAATCAGAGAGACGTGAAGGGATGGAGGGTGAGGGAGAGAAATGAACAGGCGCGGGTCTAGCTTTTTGCGAAATGATGGGGGGGGGGGGGGGTTAACCCCCTACCACCCCTCGTAGATCAGCCACTGATATAGAGAGAAGTTATATAGAGAAAGTTACCCAGCCACTGATATAGAGAAAGGGAGAGATAGAGGGGATGGGGGGGGGGGGGGGGGGGGTAAGGGACAGATTGTAAGTATGGTTGATATGACAGGGACTCAAAGAAGTAAAGAAAAAAGGTAAAGCAAGATTAAAGTGATGAAGGTACAAGGAGAGAGACATGAAGAGAAAGAGGTGGAGGGAAGGATAAAGAGGGGTGTGTGAACATGGTAGGTAGATATAAAAAAACATACAGTAGTATCCAAAGTGAGAGGGAAGACAGTGTTAAGGGGGTAAGGGGGTGGATGGGAGGAGGGACAGTAAGAAAAGGAAACTGGTAATATGGTTTATATTGATCGGGAAACTGCTGAGAAAGGGTAACATAAATGAAAGTGCGCGATAGTGAAAGAGAGAGAGAGAGAGGGGGGAGGAAGAGACAGAGAGAGAGAGAGAGAGAGAGAGAGAGGGAGAGAGGGGAGAGAGCGAGGGAGAGAGAGGGAGAAAGAGAGAGAGAGAGTGTATGTGTGTGTGTGTGTGTATGTGAGAGAGAGAGTGGAAGAGAGAGAGAGAGAGAGAGAGTGAGAGAGAGAGAGAGAGAATGGATACTGAATGCTCTGTGCCGAGAACCTCAACGCAATGCTTCATGACAATCATTACGTCTTAGGAATAGAGTGCACTGGATCACAATATCTCATCGTTCAAAGCGACACTAAGTGCCTTCGAAAGCACACCCATCAACCAAATCGCACGTGTGGGACAGTAAAAAAGCAGCCGCGCCACGTAAACGGGTCTAAATTATACCACTCTCGTCATTTTCAAAGTCGAAGTAATTATTCCACGCTGTTAAATTATTGTCTTTGAATTTAGTAATGTTTAAAATGTGTCAAGAGAAGAAGTAGAAGAGGTACTATAATTATTCCCCATGTATAGATTGAAGTCGCAATCGGAGAAGGTAAAATCTGTAATGGTCAGAAGTCGGATTGTCAAAGTAACCGTTTCGCTCTGGTTTACAACTTGTTCTCTCGCGCTGCGGGGCATGACTAGGCAAAGTACCTAAGACTAAGACAGTGACCTCGAATGTATGGGTGTCTTTACTGCACATTATTCACCGATAAGCTTGCGGTGTCTCTAGGAACTTGTTTCTCAAATCGAATGCCAACTGTAACTCCAGTCCTAAGTCACAGATTGCTATTTGGACTAGAGTCCTTCCTCTCCCTTCCAGGAAATACATCCTCTTATTAATGATGATATTGCAGAGCCAAGACAAGACTATACAAAGCATGTATATCGTAATGGGCAAGAATGCGACTCAGTTAGTTCTCCGCGACTTTGCGCTAATCCTCGGGTTGTTTTCCCTTCAGGATGCCCACACCAACCACCGCTTTCATGTTTCGTTAACTGACTGAGCACATGCCAGACGTTCTATCATGGCCGGTGTCTTTATTCAAGATGTCCACGTGGGATTAATCCATTATGGACAGCCATTGTGGACAATCACTTGTATCATTATGCGGCGAATGCCTTGGGGTGGGACGTGATTCATATGAACAGGCCTTCGTCATGTTCTTACAGAATGTGCTATGAAGAATTTATGGGAATGCGTGATGGGAAATGCATTATTAGAAATGCATTATGGGAAATGCATTACAGGAAGTGCATTATTAAAATGTATTGTGGAAATTGTATTGCAAGCGTCAAGGAGCAGATCCCCCCCCCCCCATGCCCACAGAATAAGGAAAAGCGTAGGGACGTGTGTTTGTTGTTGCTTCCTTATCAAGATTTGATATCCAAGATTCAAGATACATGTAAAAAAAAATTCCAATATAAAAAATCGCACTTCATTGTACAATATTGGTGATAAAGGTCACACATGACAAAATCAATACATTTGAAGCTCAGTTCTGCAAAGTGTAAACAAATGTACACAATCAAAAGTTCATAGTTTCATAGATTGAAAAATGGACTAAAGTTAAAAGCTCGATGGCTTGACAAAATTATTCAGCCTTTATCATAAGTAACGATAATGAAAATGATAGTGATAATGATACGGTTGTCTCCACAGTAACCTCACTAGCGTGAACAAAAATACTTCATACCGGCCCTGCAATCATTATTGTTCCTAATACTACCACTGGATCCATTCTATCGCAATCATGTAGGTAGTTATAATAGATGTATGTTGATGAAGGGCATAGCTAATTTGCAGCTGCGATCGAACCTCCACCCTACGCATCAGGCATCCATAAAATGATCCACTACACCACCCCATGATCTCATGCGGTCAAAAGATGAATGGAAGAGAAATCCATCAAAATCTCAAGAAATTACAGTTTATTGATTTATTTATACTGGTTTATTTAACCATGATAACTTTCTCAGAGATTGGGATGTTGTTCTTCCTAAGGGACAAGCTTGAAAAAAGAAAGACAATAGTACATAATAATGAATGCAATCATACATAGCACATTGGTATTACAACATAAACCTAATTGGCACAAATGACAATACACACATGCGGAAAAAGGCATAAACATAAACATAAATCACATAATTAGGAGTAGGAATAGGAATTAGAACAGAGCACAGGTAAAAAAATGTATTACCGGTATGTATTACGGGCTGAGGCGAGTGTTAATTCGTTGTTGAAGTTTAAGTATTGCATGCTGCTCGAGATTCAAAACTTGAGTGGAGACGGGATGTTTAAAATTCATGGGAAACGCTGCTTCATGAAATAATTATGTATCAATTAGGTGATATTGTGTGAATAATAATAATGTACTTGTCTTCATTACGAGTATGCACTGGAGCTCTGTTAAGTCGAAAAAGGGGTGGATATAACATGACCCACAACAAATGCACATACAATTTACGATGCATTTAGTTCACTCACTGCTTCATTAAGTTAAAACAACATCAATGCTTCTGTTCTAATATACCTAATGAAGTGTAAAAGTTAAAACAAGTGACCCATAGGCTTTAATGAACCTGCTATGTAAAGACCTAATCAAATTACCTTAGTCTAGGGATACAAAAGGAAATCAATAAATCTTGTCCGAGTCAGATCCAGCTCTAGATATGCGGAGTAAACAAGAGAGTGCCATTAGGGAAATTGTCAAGGTAACGTTGGTTATGAAAAAAAAAGAGGGAAGGGAACTCGTCCTTGACAGTATAACATACTTTTCCTACCCCCGCGAGTCAGATAAGGAGAACGCCCGCATAGTAAGAAGGAGAGTTGAATTAAAATAGATACACTCGTTGGATACAGTCTGTGTATGTTTGCCGACCAATCAGAGCGTTGCGATTTAAGCATGCGATCACGTGTGTGTTTTTCCTCATGACAACGTCATCCACTTTTTAAGGTTCAGTGATTTTAGCTGTTTAATTTTTATTACCGCATCTCTAACAGGAGGTGGGCGTTAACAAGCTTGCGGTTAACTTTAGCGAAGGCGGTATGACCTGATGTCATTAAAGGAATACATCACTCTAAAATCATTTTTGTTTCAATAAAAGAAAACACTTGAAAGAAACATGTTAGTGAAGGTTTGACGAAAATCGGTTAAAGGAAACGAAAATTATTAGATTTTAAATTATTGATTTTGTGACGTCACGTGCGAGGTGCTCTCCTTATCAAAATTAGACAAAAGACTGAACACCTACTGTATAGGCCTATACCGGGACGATGGGTTAGCAGTACCACGGAGAGCCTCGGGTAGCAGGGATGACAGGGCGCGGAAACACCTAATCAAAGCTTTCAGCGAGCTCGGTCTCCGCATCACTGTACAAACCAACCTCAAAACAGTCAATTACCTGGACGTCACCCTAAACTTAGACACCGGTACCTTCCAACCATACAGGAATGATACCCCTCTCTACGTCCACAAAGGCTCAAACCACCCACCTCCTGTACTCAAACAAATCCCATTGGCCGTGGAAAAGCGTACATCAGCCTTATCCCCAAACGACGATATATTGCGTAAAGCAGCACCACCTTACATTTAAAGCCTGAAGAAAAGTGACTACAAGATGGACATAAAGTACACTAAACCAAACGAAGAAGGGGGAAAAGGGAAAAGGAAAAAAAAACAGTCTCGAAGAAAAGTACGAAGGCGCTATAAACAAAAAAAAAACGGAGCTCACAGACACCAGACACCAGAACCGCCCACAAAGAAAACCAACCAAGCGACAAACGACTGCTCTATCGCACTAAACATGCTAAACGCACTACACACCAGTCAGTCGGCCTGAAGATCGTCCGCCAGGCATGCCAGGAGGACGTGAAACCGCCCGTAACCGAAGCACTGATAGCAAGGTACGCCTATCTGCTCTGCCACATACACCATGCAGTATCGGGCACTGTTAGCCGATCCTCTTCAAAACGGTTCTCGCTGGATATATATAAATATATATATATATATATATATATATTAAATGTAGGTGAATAACGCATCAACGGGGCTCCGTTTACATATGCAAAACGGCAACGCATAATTATGAGCAGGACAATGGGATAAGACACTGATGATGAATGAGACGCAACAAGCCGTGAAAGGCCTATCATTCTCTTGGCCTATGGTTCTGTTTTACGGTATGTTAACTTGTCTAAATGTCGACTTGCACAAATGCTTTCACGAGTGAACGTGAAGGGGGTAAAAGAGATAAAAGATACGTAGAGAAAGGAATAGATAGAGTGAGCGAAATGGTGAAAAAGAGTGAAAGAGAGGAAAGGGAGAAGAAAGACACAAAAAGAGAAAGAAAGTAGGAGGAATAATGATGGGTGTGAAGGAAGGGGGAGGGGGGGGGGCAACAGAGGGAGATGGGAGGGGGGGGGGGGGGGAGAAGGAGAGGCACCCTCGTCTAACAACGGACTTTTTCTTAAACGTACCTCGACAGCGCCATACAGGGCACTTTCGTGAAACCGCGGCTACATAAAGTGTAGGACAAACCAGAGAGGCGTAAGGAATGGAGTCAGCACGAAGTGTAATTTATTCCTTAAGCAGTCGCGTGCAATGATATCACAATATTATATGCATTTTGCTTTTTGATCGAGGGAGATCCGCCGCCAAACAAGCATGAAAAAAATGGATTCATTTCGAGGAATATATATTATGTAAGAGCAGAAAATATCAGAACCATTTCATGTACTGTAGTGCATGTGCAGTAGTGGAACATCGTATGATGATACGATTCAGTACAAAGCACCGACAGTGCCATATCACGAACAGCCCAATATCTGGGTTATTATTGGACTGGGTGTTTTAAATCTCTTGCGATTCGTCCGATACAGCTTCTGAATTTACCTTCAGAACAAAGCCCTTTGTCGTTCAGGCGCATAATTTCCTCAATGAAATGCTCTGCTCTACCTTCATAGCAGGAGCTCTTTGATCAAAATGATGACTTCATCTTGAATTACGACTTCGCTACTCCATTAAGGATCGCCCATAACGCATTAACCTATATGCGCATTGCCTTCAAATTGATATCATACGCGCATTTCATCTCCCTTATCGTATTTCCGCCTTTGATTCGGTGAGGTTCCCTGAAAAGTGTCTTCAAAGCAATATATACTGTGGAATAATTTCGTCTTCTGCTTAGCTGTATTGAAGGATATTTCATTCTAAAAAAGTACGAACATTGAAGATTGTCGCTGTTACCAAAAGCAAAGAAAGCAGTCAAACCATCAATTAAAGTGAACCGATTGTCGCAAGCACACATCTCTTGGCTGTGTCCGACATTATGAATTGCATCAACCGTCATTCCCTCTCTCACTCATTCACTCTCCAGACACATCCAATACCCAAACTAAAACGTAAATATCCTGAATAGCATTGTTACGACATTATTATCACGTCGTTTAGACAGAGAGTGATGAATAACCTGTCCTGTTAGAAACTCGTCAAAAGACAATGGAAGACATAGCAACTTGAATTGATGCGCTTATACCATTTCAAAATACGGTGCTTATGTATACGTGAGAAGGAAGTGAACATTTTTATTAATTCAAGCACTGCCTCTACTGTTGCCTGCTAAATTATGATATATTACAAAATATAAGTAGTCGCTGGTTAAAATATTACACAGTAGGGCACTGTGCTCAGTGCGTTCACTACATTAGCATGATAAGAGCGCGTATCATATTTACTTTTACCCAATTTGTCTAAGTGTGAATAAAGGGATGCATTACCATAAGACGCGCTGTTGATGCCATGAAAAATTGCGCTAACACAATAACATGGCATATATTCTTAATATTAAATTCCAGTTATGTGGAACAAAGCGGGGCTGACTGGTTTAAATGTCAGGCTGTATAGACCTGGGCTGTCTCGCATCCCACGGGTGTACCTTTAGGATCGATATGACTCGGTCTCTGATCGCGATAGTGGCTCCGGACTAATCCACGGGATCGCACCACCTGTCTAAATTGATTTCTCGCGATCGATCAAGATATTCGTTCTTTATCCCATAATAAATTTGAAGAAGACAGCAAATACTGCGTTCTAAAAGAATATGTTTGCTTGTTGTTATTGCACTCCAAAGCTCTTTATTTGGGAGACCAGCTTTCGGAGAACGGATCTGTTTTCGGTTGTCTAGGGTTCTTATCTCGGGTGATTGAGTTGGGGTTGGGGTAAAATTTGGTTGAACCTTTAAAATGTGATCGATTTAAATCGATTTGGGTTACATCGGTGAAGTAACTCGATAGCATGACATTTCAGCTATCAGATTATATCTGGTCGTTTGGCTATTTAATGTTTCTTCTTGTCTTTTCGCTACTTTCCATATACATACTGGGCACATGCTGGGTAGATCTAATTTGCCAAGAAAATTTGTAGATGCACCTTTATTAGCCAAATATTTAAGTCGAAAAACACAGCGTGTGCGTTGGAGTGAAAACATTCTTTTATTTCAATATTTCCTGAAATATATTCGAGTTAGCATGTTGAAAGAGGAATGAAACCCTAGTAATAGGTTTATCTAACTAAAAGTATAAAACACAGTAAAACATATAAGGGACAACAATTGCTAGCCCTGAATACCGATTCTTAACGTAAATCATGCCCATGGCGGACTCCACTGGTCTACAATGACGAACTGTATATAAGGACTTTCTATCGGTATTGTGTTACATTAGACCATGGGTAAATAAGGCACTGTCTACGTTCTCACATTTCTACCTTCAACTCACGGCTCAACATTACAGGGTTCAGTGATTAGACAATATCTGAGTAGAGTGTTTTTTTTTTCTTAGAATGGATGCCTTCTAATAGATGTTCAACACAGAGAACAACTTGAGTGCGGTCATTCGTGGGAACAATGACGTTATCACGATTGTCAAATTGGGCAGGAGCGGAAAGCGGGCCTGTAACAAGTCTAATGGAGGGTTGGGTAATGGCGGGAAATTTGCATTAAAGGGGTCACCTGACATGCCATTCACCTCACCTGATAGATGTCACGTGACCTGGGCATTATAGAAGGACACCCTGAAAGAATACTTAGAATGTGTTGACAGAGGGCGATGCACCCTGTTTCACGTGCGACTGACTAGAATGGAAGGGCATGATTGTGCGGAAAAGTTGAAGACACAAGTCCTCGGACTGATCGCCGCATTTAAGAAACGTTTATTCAATGTGTCATCAAATTCTTCTTTCATGACTATTTCTCTCTTATACCCCCCCCCCCCCCTCCCCTCTCGCTCTTTTTCTCTCCCTCGCTCTTTCCCTCACTCTTTCCCTTTGTTCGCCGACCTCAATCCATATATCCCTCTCCCATTTCACTTCCTCCGCCTGTCGCTTTCGTTCATATCGTTATATTCGCCTGTCATTTCTTCTATCTTTTCACTTGTCCACCCATTCTCACATTTTTTGCTCCCTGGAATTCCTCCCTTCCCCTGTTGCACCCTTCTCTATCGCCCTTCTGATTCCATGTTTCCAGCCAATCCCCTTCCTTTCTTACTTTACACAGATACTTCCTCCCGACTTATCTCGTTACTGTTTAACCGTTGATGCTCTTTCTGCCCTTCTCTTCCGCCAAACTCCTGTCCTCTTTTGCCCTTTACCGCCTTCTCTCTCTGCCTCTTCCCTCCAATCGCCAATGTAATTCTTCTCCCACATTCCTTCACATCATATATCCCCTGCATATTCATGAAGCCCTCTATATCCCATTGTGTATCCCCTCCCCTTGCCCGTATCCCCCCGAGAAAAGGCACTAGTAAATTTTGGCATAATAAGAATGTTAAAGGTACATTCACACATACTGTAAGTTTCTTTCCCACTGCACAATTTGACACAGTCCGTCTGAAAAACCAGTTCGCATGGATATTGGGTTCCTTAAATCATTTTTTTCAGCTGGTGTACATGCGTATCTAGACGTCAACAAACAGCGTGAGCCGTTATAGATTTAATACGTTTATGATCACAGTTTAAAACGGCCATCTTCCGATCACGATTCACGGTTCTCATGTGTTACTCTGGCGGTATTTTGCCGTTGTCATCGTTACTCGGGCGAAATCGTACCAGTTTCAAGATTTGTATGGTTGTTGGGCCGCCGGACAGCTCGTCTGTCGTAAGCCACGGGACGCACCATAATGTCCATGTAACGGCGGTAAGTGGAGCTTGGCCTTTAATATGACGCAAAAGTTAAGCCGTTTGGTTCGTTACACATACCTAAGCAGACTTTACTTAGTTGTCTGATGCATCATGAACTGGGTTGTTTAAAAACGTTACTTATACTTAAACAGACATTTCTCAGACGTTTACCTATGCGTTTATTTCATCTACCTTTTATGGCGAAACAAATGTTTGACTTTGCCGCCGTCTGACTCCGTCGGAAATAAATATTTAAATGGAGGCTGACGGAATTGTAAGACGGCAGTAAAATGGTCTTACATGACGTGGTTTACCGCTACCACCTGTCACAATGACGACCATATCTAGTATCGTAGGATGGATTCCCTCTAAGCCAAAAAGCTGGTTGTCTTGTTATTTAAAACATTTCTATATAACGTATATGGATCAACTATTTATAGCTGCTCGTGAAGGGAAAACGTTCGCGATCACCTAAATCTTGCGACCCGAAGCGACAAACCATTCTGTGCGAAGACATTTCACCTCTTTAGTCCTAAACATAGCACACCGAATGTTAACGATACTACGAACTTATCAGAGCACACAGTATATTATTTTTTCAACATACTTATTTCCTCAATGTATCAACGTGCTGTTAATGAAACTGTGACATCCCCGCCCACTGATTTGAGATAAATATTAACCTGATGGTATAGATAACAGCGTATCAATCTCAATTCAAAGTGATATACGGAAGGAAGCGACGACGCTGAGTAAAAAAGTGTAATTTTATTTTTTGGGGGTTAAATCTCTTGAATTTATGAGCAAAGAGGCTTCACATGTACCATGACATAAGTAGAATGATTAATGGTGAATCCCAAGACATCCATTATGAAAGCGCATTCATAAGCAAGACAAAATAGTATGCTCGTTCTTCTGAAATTAGACCATTTTTATAAAAGCCAAATTGATATCTTATAGACTGGTATTTAGAGAGAATGCAGAATGATTTTACAATGCTATTGAAATGGTGTAAGCGGAAGAGAGAAAGAAAAAAAAATCAAATAAACTAATGTTACCTTATAATGTTCCAACAAAACTGGTGCCTTCGCGCAGGGAAAGGGAAGGTGAGATAATTAGAGGTTTGAGTTTGCGTGCATGTGTGTGAGAGAGAGAGATAGAGAGAGAGAGAGAGAGAGGGGGGGGGGGGTTTGTGTGTGTGTGTGTGTGTGTGTGTGTGGGTGTGTGTCAGGAGGGGCTGGGCAACGTGGTGGATTGGGGCGGCGGTTGAGGTTTGATTTCAAGCAATCACTTCCCCTGAAGGTAATATATACATTCGTTAAAATCATTTCTGTCGGGCATTGACATACCGATAGTTCTTAAATTTAGGTTCACTGAACATGCTAAATCTTTCCTATTGAACAAGCATTCATGCTGCACGCATGCTTCACATTCATGACAAGACCGACTTAAGTTAAATGAAAATATATCACACATTCCGTCGCATATACATCCGAATGAGAGGAAACGAGAACCAATTAGCATTTGAATATTGCCTTAGGGGCCACAGAAGCTAACGGTCTCTGATGACAAGATCGCAAGGATCGGAGCCTGGTACTATTGGGTTACTTTCCATGGAGACAACGCACATTTTTATTACCTACCAATGTGGTCTACCTACATACATAACGCATGTCTGAAATGCGAATTGCGTTAAAGGGAATATATATACTGTACTGGGAAGAAAAAAAGCCTACAAAAGGTGATCGTTCGCAATCTTCTTGTCGATGGTCTTAAATTCATATATTGTCCATTTTAGAATCTTGCTGAAAGTAATTTGTCCTCAAATGATCCACATTTGGAGTTATTAGTGATTAAATCACAAAACATCAAAATGTTCGGCCCGAACATTTTAAAGATTTCACTGATAATTATTAATTACTCCAAATAAGGATCATTTGAAAGCAAATGACTTTCTGCAAGTTTCTAAAATGGACAATACATGAATTTAAGACCAGTGGCAAGAAAATTGCTCACGATCACCTTTTGAAGGCATTTTTGTTGTCTTCCCAGTGCAGTATATTCCCTTTAAAGGCAAGATGTTGAAATAGGAATGATTACTGGGGTCATAATATTGAATATGTTCTGCCATTATCGCTGTGGTCCCATTCGACCTAATTCCAACAATAATAATTTTGAAGGGCTATCCTCTGTTTCCTGAAATAATAAAAAAAAAAGATGGAACCAATGGTCACTGTAGAACAGTACACTATCCATTAATTGTCTGCACCTTTTGTATAGATTTTGTTCAGGTTTTCATTCAGATTTTTTAAATACAATTTAACCGAATTCTAAATTTTCCTATACTATGATGTGTCATGATTTTAAAATCATATTTTACTATATGCTTTTGTATTGATATCATGTCATGCCTTTCTCATCCGTATCTCAAACCGGCCCTCACGTTATTATCTCTTTAACTGATTGACTATCTTTGCATCTGCCTGGCTTCTATGTCTCTCACACCCTCCTTCAATCTCCCTTTCTCTTCTCATTTTTTTCGCAATCTACCTCGCCCTGTCCCCTTCCACTCACCCCTGTGACTTGGTTTCCTTCTGCATAGTCACTCTCGTCCGTTTCGTCTACTCTGCCCTTTTCAGCATCAGAATTCCGACTTTCTGTCTCTCTTTGTATGTTTCGGTCTCTGTCTGTTTGTCTCTCTCTCCCTATTCTTGCTGCTCATCTCTCTCCTCCTTACCCCTACAGCTGTTCTCAATCAACCCCTTAATTATAAAAATTGGCGCAATTACCGGACATCATATTTGTTTGCAACCCAACGGTCGGTCGGAGCGGTGAACTTTGCTCTGCAAACGTCACATTATTATTTTGTGTGGGGGAAATATTTATCCGGTATTTTTGACTCCGCAAAATCATAATTAATGAAAACACATCTGTCAACTAATCACGAATCTGCGTCTCTGTTATTGCAAAAAAAAAATCAATATAGAAGGCGCGGACAGAAGAAAGAATGTAGGTTACAAGCTATTTTTAACATTCTGTAACTCCACGTAAGGACAAGATATTGCATTCTCTCTTGAAATATTTATGTTAGTGTGAAGTTCCAGTTTAAGAAAGGGTACATTCAACAAAACATATCGTGGCTTTTGATTTCGTCTTTTTTGTATCATATTCAAAGTCATGTACATATTTTCTAGTCTCGTAATTTAATTATGTGTATGATTGTACACTGTATTTGAATCAATTATTATTATTTTTTTTTGTTCAGGCGAATCCGCAAGCCTTAGTGTAAAGGAATTATTGCATTCCTTTATACATGTACATGAATTATTCAGAATGATTTTTTTTTCACGACATAAATCGAATGCCGAATTGTGTTTTGTAATCATATTCCAAAATGGTTAAATACCAAACAAGTGATTGAAGTATTGATCAGCTTGTATAGAAAAAAGAAAAACTTCATAATATGATATCAGTAAGCTATGTAAAAATGTTTGATTTAATGTTTAGTTATCATGGTTATGACAAAGATATTTGATCTGATAGACAATGAATGTATTCAAATTAGCTAAAAACAGTGTGTCTTGTGGTCTAATTCCGTTTGGCCCTAATAAAATTTCATCTACTAGCAAAAATGATATGTAATCGTCGAGCTTACTTTAGCTTGAGGGGATTGGGATTAAGGTTAGGGTTTAAAATTATGGCATAGGGTTTTGGTTAAGTTTATTTAATCTGAAAGCGTAGTTGTCAGGTTTTGTACACAAAACATGCGAGACGGGAGTAAATGGAATACCAACAAACCAATGTATACATTGTACGTGGTTTACAAATCCTGAAAGAATACAACCACATTGTGTTACCGATGTAAGTGCATACATATATTTATACAGTTATATAGTAAGTATATATATTTCATGTTTTTGTAATCTCACCATGGAAACGTGCAAAGATCATTTAATGTGTACATAGTTTATACACGTGAGCAAGACGCATTGACAACGAGATACGAAGAAAGACAACAGTCTTGTAATAACCATCTAGGTGCATGTACACGTGATATAATTAAGCCATGTGACGGGACGGTTGGATGCATGTTCTGGCCCGACCATTTCGCAACTAATTACACATTCGTTCTACGTTTATTCTTGCTTAAAAACGAATAGTCCATGCGTGATAGTATGGAAAGAGTGACTTCTTCTTCAAAGGTCACGAGTGTTCGATCTCATCCAGCCCACACTTGCTGCAGCAGCTAGTCAGAATAAAAGTGAATATTCCATGGTAATAAATTGATGCCCATTCATGAAATTTGAGCCAAAATCAAAACCTGCACACTTTGGGTGATGTCAAATGGCGCCCGTGCGTGATGTCAATTGTTTTCTGGCGCATTGAGAGGTCTTATTAATATTTCAATTTGTAGAACATTTGAGACCGTTTGAAATCTATTTCCATGGAGATAATTTTACAAAACTATCGAGTTTTTCCAACTCGCGGAGCCTTTAACTCACGTAGGGCTGAATGATGAAGATGAATATTTGCAATGGTATCTTAATGTTGGGCAATAGATTTCTCGTGGCTAGTTTTTCCAGTCAGCCACTTGGTGGTTGCCATGGCTACATGCGTCTGCGCATCAAACAGCTGAAAACTTCCTCGACCATCAATCCATCTCTTCTTGCGGTCCTTACATGTAATGTTAGCTCCAACATGCGAAAAAAATTCAACGAGGTACTCATTGTGAAGGGGATAGAGAAAGAAGGGGCGGGTGGGAGAAAGAAAAAGAGGGGGGGGGGTAGGGGTGGAAAGGGTAGGAAAGGATAGCAGAGTGTGTTTGTTAGTATTGCCTAATTTCATTTTCCTGCCAAACAAGTATTTCAGAGATAGTTGTTAATTACTCTTGGTGCAGTAAAGATGTACTCTGCTAAAAATAGCACATAGTCCTTGTCCAAGCAAATCATTCAAAGTCCGTAGAAAATGCACAAAGAAATTACACAAATTAGAGGAATGTACACACGTGTGCATATACGTCATTGCGAACATGAAAATGCAGGCAAAGGAGCCATTAGGTAACATACAATAAAAATACTAGTTGTGAGATATCATAGAAACTAAACAATCATTAATGGTTAGAAGACAATGAGCACAATTAACTTCACATTGTTCTTGTCATTAGTTAATGATAGTCAATATTTGATAATCAAATATAATTACTCAATGATTTTTTCTAGCTGCTAGCTAGCTAGCAGACTCATACATAGAACTGCTAAGTATTTGAGAATGTTTAATGTGTATCATAAACCTAATTATGTTACCGTAAACAAAAATAGCTGACAACCACACCGAAGTATGCTCGTAAAGATAAAAAAAAGAGGAGGGGGGTGGTACATGCCATAATAATAATTGATTGATTGATTGATTGCTCTATTCCCATCATCATCATCATCATCATCATCATTGACCAGAATAAATGATATTAGAGATGATTTAGATCTAATGGTAATATAGAGTCAGATATAGCTAGTCGGGGCCTGATTCGCATTTGATTACAAATCTGCTGAAGTGAAAAAAAAATGAAGAGAAATTGGTTCATACGTGAATTGTATATAGATTACTACCTTTTTATGAAAATGATTTTATAATCGAATTCAAAAGCAGTTCGTTTTACAATTTGATTAATGGTTCATATAAAAATATGTTACATCTCATATCATTTACATGAAAGAAATCAAGTAGAAACTCAAATACTGAATATAATGAAACTACGTGGTTTTTAGAATCGAATGATCAATCAAAGTAAATGTACAAGTTAATTCATCGTAATGAAACATAACTATAGGGAATACAGAACAACAAATTACTTTTTTCTCAACAACATGTCTGAAATAGCTTTCCGAAATCCACATCAAGATGTTTCTGCTTTCAAAGGTTTTGGGATTGCGTTCGAAAAACTACTTTGTACAAAGGACATTGAGAATCTCCCCTGCATTGTTCTGAAAAAGGAGGAGACGAAGTTGTTGGTCTTCTTTTAGTCACGTTGAATAATTATGTTGTATAATATTGAAATAATCCTTAGCACCATGTGGCAACTTGTCATGAACTAAAACAAACGTAAATGCACATACAGGTAACTTGTGAAGATGATATATGTTCAACAATTTTATGGACAAAGGGATCGAAAAAAAACTAGACAGATTGGGAAGGTTGTTATATGACCACAATGCCACATCTATCGCGAAGGACATAAAGGGTATGGTGGATCAGTTGTTCTCCTTCGCCGTGGCTTGCCGCTAGTCATAGAGAAGAACGGCTGACGTCGTCCTAGGTATAGATTGCTCCGATGAATGAGAGTTTAATATCAGACTCGGTCATTGACTATTCAGCAGGCACAGATTCAATGAAGCCACATTCTCAAAAATCACGTCTGCGAGATAAAACTAACGCCTTGACTTCCGCCCTATGCACATACAGGACATGCCGGAGGCAGGTACAAACACCATTGATAGTTTAATAGTCTCTAACATCAGCCTCATTAATGCGGCACAACTAATTGACTGACTGACTGAATGACTTTTAATGAGTTGTACCTGCAATCTAGACGTGGAGAGTGCTGGAGGTAAGACTAGTGGCAGCTCTTTATATATTGCTTCGTGTGAGGTTTGAAAGGATCAAGTTGGCAAGGATGGATACGAATATGGAAGTGGTATAATGATTATAGCGGAGCAGCGATACAAAAGAGATGATATATATACTATGACAAGGTAAGAGACATGACGAAGAGATGGAGGTATAACCTATCCTGGTATCCGTTTGACAGATGGAATGACAGGAAGAAAATACAAGATATGCTGCCAGGAGAAGAAAGATAAAGAGAGTAATACGCATGATCATCGATGGCAGCGAGGATGGACGATCGTACTATAGCATGACACGGCAGGCGGGAGATCGGAAAACCTGTCGAGGAACTTCGTGGATGAAAAATCTCCTTTTTACAGGATACTCCGAATGAGGAATAGGCACCCCCCCCCCCACCCCCACCCTCCGACTAAGATAAATGCCTACGGGGACGAAACAGAAGTTGTGGAAATACCCCAAACGAATTGCAATTAACATCTCAGTAGCTGTGACATGATGATCGCTAATGAATCGATCCCGCACCAGTCCAAAAACTTGCTATTCCTGTCGTTCCCTCTCTCCCATCTCTCTCTCTTTCTTTCTCTCTTTCTCTCTCTTTCTCTTTCACTCTCTCTTTATCTCTGTCTTTCTATTTTTCTGCCTCTTTTTCGCTCTCCCTCTCTGTCTCTTTTCTCTCTCTCTCTCTTTACCTATCTCTCCCTTTTTGTCTCTATTACTCCCCCTTCTGACTGCAAATAACTACAACTCAGTTTACTATCGTTGGCACCCTTCTCTTTCTCTCTCTTCTCTCTCTCTCTCGAAAGATTTACCTGACTGTAATGTTAATAACAACTTACTTTACAATCGATCTTTTCCTTCTCTGTCTCTGTCTCTGTCTGCCTCTGTCTCTCTCCCCCTCTTTCTCAGATGACTTACCTGACTGTGATGCAAATAACCACAACTTAGTTTACTATCGAAGAGGCGGTAAACAACCAGCTATCGCATCGACTTTCACTACAGGTTGTGTCCCAGCTGCCACATCGCACTATCGAGCAGAATCTGGAGTGGATCGATTACATCCCAATAAGTACTCCACGCGCCAAAATGTTCCGTGGTGCTGACGCGGAATTCTGACCCGCGCTATGTACTTTTCAAGTAGCGGTTCCATCCGTGTTCACTTGGTAAGATAAATCATTGTAATGGCTATCGACGCGGTCATTGAACTTCACTCACTACTGGCATGTTAATGGACTGCGTAAACCACAGAATTGCTAACCTTGTCTTAAAATTAGAAGCTTTGTTAAGGAAATGTCTGACATACGTACTAATGGCAATAACATGCATAGTGTTAAGGATTGGGCGATCTGCAAATCGAAGCAGTGTAGTTCTTATTCCTAGCATGTTAATGGATTGTGTAAACACGGCATTTTTGTGTTAGATTTTAAAAGCTTCTTTAAAATGTTTATGGGCAAATCTCGCGGCGGTATGCACAGGTAGTAACGTTGACTTCACTCCTACGCATGGCCGACTCGTCCTGCCGTGACCATATTTCCTATTCTTGCTTGATTTTAGCATGACAGGACGCAATCATCTCAACAGCTTAACTTCATGCCATAATGATAGTTCCGTAACACGATTCTTATCGTGGCGTAACAGAAATTGATACAGTACACATTCACCTACAAAAGCAGTTCTTTTGTAGTTCTATGGAATATTTTATAGGATGATCGCGTCATTCATCATGAAAGAGAGACGTTCTTCGGCAGGAGCATTGGCGAACAAAAGTAATATTCACGACACGTTTGAAGCAGGGGAGAAGAGTTATCTTACATCTCACGTCATATTCTGTTCCGAGCTTGTCATCTCTGACTGATCGAAACACTTTAAAATATGTAGTCAGCATTCTGATGAATACTATTACGTATTCCCCCTTTTGGGGGGATTAGGAATGAGTTGTATAAAGGAAAGTCCAGGACACTTCATTCCGAAGGATATAATATCAGGATGAATAGCTTTTAACTCCATATTTTGAGGGGTATGAATAAAATACCTCAGTCTGTCAGTTGTAACCGTGTGCCAAATTTATTTGCAGTTAACATACCCAACAATTTCAATATGTTAGATACACTCGCGCAATATGAACTATAATTGAACAACAAACAGTACTACGACCGTTATATACTACACTGTACCACAATCAACTTTGCAATTTGAGGTTGCGAAGCCGTGCATGTTTGATTGAGATAAACATGAAGACAACCCCAATCAAAGAAGGCAACGACTAGATCAACAGTCCCGCATTGATTAATTCAACTGAGTTACAATTGAGCATACATGTGTATAATACTACCTACATAAACATCTACGACTCCTATGAAAGCAATTTGTATGTGCTTGCGCACAGCCGATCGGTCAAGGACTATTACCTGAAAGGGCAAAGCTGATGTGGTGGTGTATGTGGCGCATGTTATCAAACAAGCATCGGAAGTAAAGGAGGGTAAAGGAAGGGGGGGGGGGGGGGGGGGAGGGGTACACGAATCGTGATAATTGTATTCATAAGGAACCTACTCACACCCTCTTCCCCCATCTCCATCCCCCTTTCCCAACGCGGCTCGCTTTTCATCTCCCCTCGATGGATCAAGCTCGCTTTGTGGCGGACTTGCCTTCGGGCATCTTCGGAAACCAGTCCGATGCGATCTCGGAGAAAAGGACAAACACGGCCTATGGACAGCTCAATCTACGCTTAATCCAATATTGCCCCACCTGAAGCAGTTTTCAGCACCTTAGACCCAGTCGGAGATAACATTTTACCTGCCGGACAAGCTACTGATCTATGGATTTGTGTGAATTAAGGTGTTATCAAATTCATCAGTGGCGCACGAAGGGTATAATCGAGCGGCTCCAGACTCCTTACACCTTCAATTAAGCTTGCAACATACAAATTCATGAATTCATAATGTAACCTACATTAAACATGACACGAGTAAGCAACCTTTATACGGCTTATTCCATGCACTGTATACATCAATCATTGTCACGGCAACATGGCTTTGGTCACGATACAAAATGCTAAAAGCATCATGTTGCTTAGAAAGAGCAGGCACATCTTCGAAAGGACCCCGTTAAAAGTGGCGCATCTCACGTGCAATGCTAGAAAGTAAAGTTGTGTAGATATCACAGTCGACAAACGATCACCTGTTGCTTTTCTCACAACTCAAAGGTTACGTTAAAAGGTTTTGTATTGTTTTGTATATTATTTATGTTTTTAGCGGAGTCGTGTGAATAACCTTTAGTACCTGCAGACGTTTGAACAGCACAAATCAAGCGACTCAAATAAATCAGTGCTATTATCATAGTTATTTAAGACTTGTGTAAACATATGTTGTTTATGATATTGAAGATAGCATTGGTAAATTCCTTGTTCAATATATTCGTGCAATGGAAGCTCAAGATTTAAATATGATAAATAGGTATGGTGCTCAAACTGTATTTGGACTCTATGTCACTCTTAAATTTCATATTTCACAACTTGTCTGATCGATCAAGCATGCGCTTGTCGTTGTATTTGCGACCTTTCTCGACCAATATGCCTACGCTGCAAATAACCATCTCAGTACCAAGTCTTCAAAAGCACAGTGAGTTAGTACATGTCATATGGTTCTATGGGATCGAGAGGACAACATTTGAAGTTCGCAGCTCACATTCGTCTTGGATCATTTACGCCAAAACAGCGCTCGATTATCCTGTCTTGACAGATTTGGCTTCTTTCTTACCAGCTCAACGAGGGTGTATGCATCCATTCGCGTTATTCATACCCTTGCTTAATCTGCTGGCAAATTGAGTTACGAGGCGTGCAGGCTTAAAGCTGGCTAAGGAGTAAACATGGGGGGGGGGGGGGGGGGCGGGGTGGTGCGGTTGGGGTGTTCAGGCTGTCAAGATGCAACGTGAGTAACATTCGAAGACAACCGGAAATGACACGATCAATCGGAAACGGCGCATGGGAAATGTTCAGGAAGATTACTTGACTTAGTGTAACGGTAAATTATAAAAAAAAAAAGTCGTGGTCAGATTGACCACATGCGTCATATCAGAGCCGTTCTGTTATGACCACAAGTCCCATTCTCATTTTCAGATTTTAAGACAACCATAAAGTACCAGAAAGGCGTTAAAAATCATTGACAAATTGCCCATAGCGTGCTTAAGGAGAGATCTTGATATAGGAGAATGGTACAGCCGCAGAAACGATTTTTTAGACATGTCTTCTAAGCAGAAATAGAAATGTCTATAAAAAGACTCGTTTATCAAGACCATTATTTTCTGTTCCATTTTGGGTAGCCCCTTCAGTGGTGAAACACTGTTCCACTAGGGGGCCCTACTTTGACATTTAACACAACATGCCTTACATAATACAAACAAATAACATGTACGATTCAGTGAGAAATAAACACCATTATGGATTTGGAATATATCAGTGGACAATAAAAGTGGAAAATGTATCTCAAATTGAATCACTTGTAAAACTGGTAGGCCCATGCTTTATTTCTTGTCGGCACGACTTGTAACCATGTATACATATATCCAGCCAGATTCCGCGCAGACAGCCAAAAATGCCTTCAAACCGCAAACGGCAACGACAAGCCGCTTCTGTTTGATATACTGTAGCTTCTGTTAATCTATGGAAGATGTGAACTAAGCGTGAAAGCGTGTAGATAGGAGTTACCAAGCGTTGTAGTCGCACTAACGCAATGAACACACCGTTTTTGTCCAAAGCACATCAAAAAGCGTCTCATATCCCGCAATGTTAAAGGTAACGTTCAATTCTGAAGAAAAATTGTTTGAATTATAGAAAAAATCCGAAGAAGAATAACATGTACGTAAAGGTTTCAAGAAAATGCATCAAAGGACTGGAAAAATATGATTTTTGTCAAAGTTTTGATTTTGTGACGTCAAACGCGATGTTGTGTGATGCATGATTCCATAAATCCCCCTTTCTGTTTTTTTTTTTGAAGAAAAAATAGTACACGACATATTTATGGGAGAGCATCTCGCAAGTGACGTCACAAAATTAAAACTTTCAAAAAATCATAACTGTCTTATTCTTTGACGAATTTCCGAAAAAAAACTTCACTGATATATTTCTTTCATGTTCTATCTCTTAAGTTCAAGGTAGACTTTCCATCTTTTGTAAGACGTAGTGGCAGGAATGCTTACGAGCCGGTATTATGATTGAACTGCAATGACGTCATCACCTGCCGTGGGCTTGATTGTGTTCAATTTCAATGATTTTATTTATTTCAGATGATATCCATCCTGGTATCTGGAAATAAAACCACACGTAGAATCGAGGCTAGCAATCCATTGGTTAGGAGTCCCTGGGGGTGTTTCACCAAGCTATTCGTAAGCTTTACGGGCGACTGGTTATCCCTTCTTGTGCTAAGTGCGATACTACACCTGTTCCTGTTTTAACATATTGGGATTTATTTTCTAACAATCTTAATGGAATTTGACAAATCATAAGCTTTGTATTCAGACAAAGTCTTGTTAACAACAAGAATTTTCATTTAATAAACATCAGATTTGAAGTTAAGCTGATGGGAATCAAAATCATTGAGAATCTGATTTATCACAAGAAGTGATCACCAGTCGTTCTTAAATCGTTCTTACCTTAAGAACAGCTTGGTGACCCCCCCCCCCCCCCCCCGGGAGTCTTTTACCACGACCTTCTCCTTACCTTTCAGTTTGGGAACGTTACCTGGTAAACATCCATTGATGCAATGCAAGCTGAGCACCACCAGTAAGAATTAGATTCCACTATATAGGGTATACTCGGTAAATATCCTTGCCTGTAATTGGAAGATAATTGTCGGTCCCTTTAGGCAATTTTACTATGCCGTTGACGTGTAATGTTAGTCCTGAGAGAAATTCAATAAACCAATACTGAAATCAGATCTACCACTTACTTTGTGTGATATTTCCTTAACGGAATTTTCTACCTGCTCGATGATGGATGGCTTTTTGTGTTTTTGTTCGCTTTCGAAGAAAATGTGTCCCATTGACTAGATGATGGAGTATAATAACCTAATTTCATCTGATTCTTCTATTTTTGCGATTTCTAACTTTTAAAGGGTTACTAAATTATAGAAATGAGTTACCACTAATTTTTGTAAAAGTATCCACTGAAAACGAATTCTACATTTGTTTGCCGCAAATAGTCTATTGTTCACTTCCGTACAATCTATGTCATTTTGACTTCTGTGACGTCACTGGGGGTGTGCGTTTTTTTCAAATTTTGGTCAAAATGACACTTTCTTGCGGCAAACGAACGTGACATTCGTTTTTAGTGGATAATTTTACATAGATTAGAGGAAACTTATTTTTCTAATTTAGTAACCCTTTAATGAAGAAGAAAGACTCAGACGTATGCTAAGACGTATATGTTTCTGGGAAACTGGACAGACTTCGCGCTGTGCTCCCCGTGAGATACTAGTTCCTTCAACAATACAATCCATGTAAATAGTACAATGTGATAGATGACATATGGCATGTGATACGCCCCGCTCCCTTCTTTACGTCATAATGTAGAAGTAATCTTGACAACCAGAAAAATATTCTCACTGCGTAGTGATTGATTGGAGGTGTTAACTCTGTTACAGTCCGATATTCCGAAGGTTCGTTTATTCCGAAGGCTCGTAATTCCGAAACACGTTTATTACCTATACCTCGATGCTCGTTAGTCCGAAAACGAAAAAGGGTTCGTTAATCCGAGCATTTGTGAATTAATTCCGAAAGTTCGTTATTCGGAAGGTTTGTTAATCCGAAAATAAAATAGGGTTCGTTATTCCGAAGGTTCGTTGATAAGGCTCGAACCTTGTTTCTTTTTCGGATTAACGAACCTTCGCAAAAACGAACCATATTTCTTTTTCGGACTAACGAACCTTTGGAACAGTGAACATAGTTTTTGAGGATCGCATGATCACTCGAATGGTTCGAATAGAGTTCCATCGCGTGCTGTGCACACGAATTTGGGCTGATAAAATGCGTGTAGAATCTAGACTTTCTAGAGCCGGGAGGGGTTCTCGAATTGAATTCCCCTTTCCGTGATGAAATGGTTGGACATGTTCAGATGTTTGTGCTTGGAAGGATGTATTTGGAAGCACTTTATGATGACAACACAACCTCGATAATTATAACATATGCATTTCCCTGAATTGGATAGATCTAGTCGGCCTACCAGTCCAACGCCATAGCTCAATATCTACATATTCACCTTCTGTCTCAAAACATCAATTTTGTAGAATGAATTTTTTACGCAAAATCTCAAATTTGGCCCAGAAGAGCCATGGTGACCATTTTAATAAATGGAAAAAAAGTAGCCTATTGACTGATTTTATAGATAGGCCAAACAAGTAATGCCATATTTCCTCACATCATGTAAGGTGTCAAGTTCAATAGGCTCAACTTTACTTAAATATACTATTCGATTTAGCAGGCTTTCGGGTGATGTTAATGACACATTTGGGCAACTAATATTATTTTTAACAACGTTTAATTTTCTTTATATTACACTGAACAAATAGTCAAATTAGAGTCTGTGTCGGGAGACTACTCTGCCACTGTGCTTGCACACAAAACATTGTCACATCCACGCGCATGCGTACTACAAAACGCAAGGCGTAATGGCTGCCATTCAAGTCCCTTTGGAGAATGAAATAAACCGATCTGAAGCCTTGCTGGTACGGTAAAAAAAAATCGCTCCCTGGCTCCTCTCAGCGGAGTGAGAATGAAAAAGGAGCATGAATGGTCACTACCTCTGCATCAGGCTTAAAAATAAGTCGTTTTACCTTTAACCCGTTGCCCCCCTCCCCCCCCCCCCCTACTATCCCGAAGGCTGTTTTCAGTCAACGGCGCGATCGAGAGAGCAGGGCCACGGTTATGACTGGGAAGATTGAATGGCTATCGGTGGATTGCCGCCCCTACTATTACCCGCCAGCGGCCGACACTTGTCCGCAGGTGGCAATAGTGAGTGACAGGGACTAGCTAAAGGGCTAGTTTACTCTAGGATTAAGGTGCTATCAATAAAAGCAGACACATGAAAGAAACATATAAGTGAAGGTTTGATGAAAGTCCGCCGAACGATTAGAGAGTTATGAGCTTTTAAAGTTGTGCCTGTGTGACGTCACGTGCGAGGAGCTCTCCCATTATGATGTTAACAATTTTTTAATGTCCATTTTTGTCAAAAGGATTTCCATCTTTTTATCTGCACATTTGATATATCATTAGACACAGATATCTCTATGAAAATGAATTATTTGGTTGTCAAAATAAAAAAAAATATTGAACCATACAAGACATTATGGGAAAGCATCTCGCACGCGACGTCACAAAATTGAAATTTTAAAAGATCATAACTTTCTCATCTTTTGACAAATTTTAGTCAAAGCTTCACTTATATCAGTTATATGTATCTTTAATGTGTCTGATTTAGTGAAAACAACTTAATATCGGGGTGGACTATTCCTTTATTCCTCTCAGGATCAGACAACATGCTGCCCTATGAGTTTTGTGTGCTTCCCGTATTTAACAAATGAAGCAATATATATAAGGCAGTACCTGTCATGTTAACCTTTTAAGTGCAACACAAAATGCTATTCTATGGAATTGACGTGTATTACTTGGGCCAAAATACACAGATGACACACAAAGATGTTAGATGTAACCATAGCAATAGCGTTGCTATGTTCATCAATAGAACAGGATGTTTCATAATGAGGGGAAGCCTACTTCGGATGTGATGGAAATACTGGAATTGTGTTTCGTTTCCTCTATTTGTATTAATGTATTTTTTTAGTAAAAAAGATTGCAAATGTACACCTCTCAACTGCTACCAACTGTTACATGAGTGTTTAGCAGCATAACGGTAACATGTATGTTTGTAATTTATTTGGCATACTTCAGGTCTGTCCTTGTGTGATTTTTGATGTCATCTTTACCATATTTGGGTTGGTGCTCTAAACCATTTATCTACCAGACAGTGTTACTTTCATTGTTCACCGAAAATGTACTAATGGGTATGTTCTTGATGAATTCGCATGACGTGTATGTATTGAAGCAACAAATTTTGCATCTTTGTAATGTTATTTTGTATTGAAATGTATGTGTGACTTTATGTGAGGAAATCAAATTTCCATGAATGGGAAATAAATTATTCAATTCAAATCGAATTATCATGCTTTATATTTTCATGTAAGTGAAATTGATGTTTAAATGAAATTAAGCTGCAATAGACCTTTAACAATGTCAGGTAGATGAGTGGAAAAGGAAGAAGTAATTACGGAAGAGGGGGCGGAGCAGGGCGAGGGCGGGGGCGGTGATTCATTTTAAAAACAGTCGTGAGATATGCTATATACGATCCGGGAAATCTCCTGGCGATCTCACGACGTTCTCGCGTGACAGTCAGTGCCTCAAGGCCGAGACTTCGGGAGCATTGTCTCCATATCGCTTTCCCTTATAGCCACGTATGCAGGGGGATTCTGATACACTGACTGACGGGCCGAGTGTGGACATCGGGACAGAGAGATAGAGAGAGAGAGAGAGAGAAGGGGGGTGGGGGGTGGAGAAAAAGGATAGAGATTGGTAGATCCATGGACCTCTCCCTCGCCCTTTCTCCTCCCCCCCCCCCTCACACACACACACACTTGACTCTCTCTCTTCCTTTTTTTTTCTCTCTATATATATACATATGCAGGCAGAGAGAGAGAGAGAAAGGGAGAGAAGGGGGGGGGGGAGGGGGAGAGAGAGGGAGAAAGAGAGAAAAAAAGGAGATTGATGTATATCTTTCACTCTCCGCCTCCCCCTCTCCTTTTCTCTCTCTCTATATGTATGCATGCAGAGAGAGAGAGAGAGAGAGAGAATGATAGGAAGGGGTGTACGTGTCGCTGAAAGTGAAAAGATGGTGACGTGGAGAAAATAAAGCAGGGATGAGTTGGGAAGTGAAATAATAGGAAAGAAGAGACAGCGAGAGACAGTGAGAGACAGAGAGAGAGAGAGAGAGAGAGATATATATATATAGACAGATGTAGAGATAGATACATAGAGACAGTTAGAAAAAACCCCCAGAAAGATAGAGGGAAATGAGAAACAATAACATAAAAGCGAAGAAAGGGGTGAGAAGGGTGGGGGGGGGGGCAAAGAGAGGGTGAGGAAGAGGAAGATAAGGAGACAGTAAGACACGGGAGGAATAAGGAAGGCGATAGAGAGGGGGGGGGAGATAGAAAGAGGGAGTACATGTAGAGGTAGTGTAAAGAGGGGAGGGGGTGGGGTTGAGGGGTTGAAGGGGTAAGGGGATGAGGGGTGAGGGAGGGACAATATAATATACAGACAGCGAATGTGATAAAGAAGAAACACAGGTTGTGTGTGTGTGTGTGTGTGTGTGTGTGTGTGTGTGTGTGTGCGGGGGGTATGTGTGTGAGGGTGTGTGTGTGCATGGGTATGTGTGTATGGGTGTGTGTGAGTTTGTGTATGTCTGTGTTTGTGTGTGAGATAGAAAGAGAGAGGGATTTAAACGATGGTGATATTTTGGAATGCGCCACCCAGAATCGGCGTCTTATTATACCACTTCCAGATGTGGTCTAATGTCTAAAACGGTTCATTCATGAACGAGGAATGCGCGCAAATCCCATTGGGTGGCATGTTTGTCTGGCCCAAAGCAGGGTGCACCAGCTTCTTGCACAGTAGTCCCGGAAATTTTGAATTCCTGATATATTCAGATCGGCGACTTGTTGCGCGGAGTGCTACACATGTAACAATAAGCCATAGTCGTATTGTGTCCACAGCTTTACCGTAAGTGCGTAGTCACTCCGCATAACAATCACCTGTATCTAGCGATTCAATAATCCATTTTCGTAATGTATTTACAACTTTCCGCCTAACTGCGTACCAACGCGTTATTACATTCACCTGTATGTTATATTTCAATTTCAATGGGTGGAACGCACTTTGAATATATTAGTTCTTGCTACTTGGACAAACCTCGGACAAGCTTTGAAGTTACCATTGGAGACGTATTGTTTGAGTGACGTGAATAAAATTTGCATATATAACGAAAATAGTCTATTTCAATAGGTGGAACGCCCTCTGAATATATTAGTTGGTGCTTGTCGGACAGAACATAGATAACCTTTGGGGTTACCAATAGTTACCAATAGTTTGAACGACGTGCGTACAATTTGCATACAATTGATAGGGTACTTAAATCTGAATTTAAATTAAAAACGCCAAGGCCTAAACATCTACATGCAGCATGACTATGTGTTTTTTTTATGTAGACCATCACACCCATTGTATACAGTTTGATGTTTACCTGGCCGGCTGGTTTCATATGTCAGTGACGTCCGTCCACGTCACGAGATTTATCCACGCATTCACTTCTCTCGTGAATGGCGATACATCAACCCAATGTTGATGACAAACGAGATCAGTCCAGTTTACCGTCGCGATCGTGAAGAAATTACCATTTTTATTTGCTCAATCAATTCACGGCGACCATGATTTGAGGATCCCGATAACTCGCATGGCTCACATACACCTATTTGTTTTCATTACTGATAAGCGCGGAGGAGTAAACGCCACAGGTTCTAATTTTAACCATTTATCTGCCATTTATCTGTATATGAATAGTAAAAAAATACTCAAGCAGCATGCAAAGAGTTAAAAAAAAAAAGGCAACCCCATCCGTGATTATGTACGCAGTAAATACCGTTAATATTGTCACAGGATTTAGATACATCAATTGTAGAATGCCACAAATCGTATCATACTGCATTTTTAAATAATGTTATGTAAATACGAATATGTGCGCTGAGCGGAAGGGGGGGGGGGGGTTCAGCAAGCTGTTCGCAAGTTACGAACGGCTTTACGAACGACTGGGTATCCCTTCTTGTGCTAAATCAGATTCTCAATGAACAAAGTGTAGTATCACATTTAGCTCAAGGAGGGATCACCAGTCGTTCGTACAGTCCGTAACTAATGAACAACAGCTTGTTGACCCCCCCCCCTCCTGATAACATGAATGGTATCCATGCTTATTACCTAATACATATTTTGATGCAAACGCAAATCAAATAGAGAGTAACTTCTTTATCCAAATTGCGTACCTTTCAAAATGATTATAAAATACATAACAAAAATCATATTGTTAATATCTTATGACAGTTAATATCGTTTCATAAAAATTATATTTCATTGATATTAGGCAAATAATCAACGTCGGTGAAGGTAATGGGACGAAATATCACTTCCGAGGCGATCTGGATGTAGCTATCTTTCCGAAGCTTTTAGCTGAGGAAAGATAGCGTATACATTCAGATCTCCGAGGAAGTGATAGTTCGTCTCATTGCCTGAAACCAAAAGTTGATTATTTGCTTTATATTCCACATCTGATGCCAACAATCTATAAAATAAATGACAATTTAATGTACAAAAGCATTCGTGTCGGTGCGGCTACATATTCACGCGACGCTCCGAAACCCGGAAGCAAATTGACTTTGTGCACGCTATATATAGACTCTACAAATTCCAACGAACACTATGACATGGTGATGCTAATTTGTAAGATTTTGACGGAAAAGCAAGAAGTAATCGAAATTCTCTTACCTGTGCGGTATCGGTGAGAACATAGATCCTCCGAGAATGCTCGTCATAATTCTAAGAAATTACAGGCTAGTGAAATTCTAGGTCAATTTTGGTACGAGGTGGTAGAGAATTGCACACTTGCTTTGGTGAAATACTGTGTGGGGGAAATGGAAGGCTTGCACTGCTTTGTACGTACGCGCGCGGCGCAGCGCGCTATAACCATAAATTTTAATTTCCGCGCGCGCACCGCGGTGTCGTCTGCGCCGATTGTCCGAGCTACGCACTTTTATTTCGCGCGTACTCAAAATATTGATCACGCGTTAGGACTGTGAGGAGTGAAGAGATCAGCGAAACCAAAAAGTACTATCACCTAGAGTGTAACGAACTTTCCTTCTCAAAAAAGTACTATCACCTACAGTGTAACGAACTTTTCTGCTCAGGTGATCAGATGGGAAAAACTACGCTTCATCAACTCTTGACCAATCATATAGCAACATTCTTAGTATGTGGAATATAACGTGTCTTAACCTACAATGAATGATAAAGTGGTAGTCCAAATACCAGTCTGTTATATGGGCTCATTTAATATGCAGATACCACCTACAAACACGAATTCTTCCCGTTATGTTTATTCACAATAAACAAACATGTCAATTATACAACTCCGCATTTAGAAGCGTTACAAACATGTGGCTTTCTCCCTCTAGTACCATGCCAAAGCATGCACACTTGCCGGTATTCCAACTATGTGAACGATCAGTGTGACAGGTGCTTGTAAGTCTCGAATCAATGAAGTTGAGCGGCGAAGTTGACACGTGACACGGCGCTTCCTGAATGGGTGGTGCATTCCGCGGCGTGTTTATCGCAGCAGAGATCCGCGCGCATCCACACAATAGAAACATATTATCGATTGTCAGCATTTTTATGATTGTACATTAGTGAAAACTCGACATAAAGGACGAGTATTTATTGCTTTGTGCCTCGCATGCAGCACACATAAATCACATAGACATGACAGACCAGCATTTTGCCTGGCAAGGCAAAAAACGAGTTAATGGCGATGAAGGAATATGAGCAAGGTACCACTCCGTAGAACTTACAAGGAAGGATTGATTGATGGAAGCTGGTATAATATTGGTATCATATTCTAGTTGGCCCTCCACTTACATGGATTTGCGCCATCTTTTATCACGAAATCACATCCAAACATACGGGTAGAAAAAGATATTTAAATACGTATAACACCTCTTACAGAAATGAATATATTTCAGCTTGAATAAAACTCGCTATTTAAATGCAAGTAACGAGAAAAGTAGATGTCATATCAATGAATACACGTGCAAGTTAAATGGTCCTTTAACACTAATATGATAAAATGCACTCGGGTGTATTAAGTTGCGAAAGCTAATACTGGTCTGGTTTTCGTTACGGCTCCCAACTAGAACGCGAAAGCAGATAGCAAACGAGAGAAATTGGAACAGGTGGAAGAACGATCGATAATTGAATCAATAATTTGTGCTTTTCCTGTACACCTTACCGTATCAAAACAGTGTAATGGCTACAACAAAGATGGGCATGTGTAAATGATATTCCCTACGTGTTACGCTGAGCATGGACAATGATAGAGGTTAAACCAATATTTGCAAGCAATTTAATGACAATTAATTATACGGCAGTCATCTGAATGATTTACCTGCTTTGAGGACATTGTATCAGTGTCCGACGCTAATCTATTTTAGCCATGATAGACAGGGAGCGGTGGCTGAATACGTCATTTTACATCTTGCAATATTTAAACTACAGTATATCACTTTATTGAATATTTTTCAAATGCTAAATGGAAGATCTAGAACTGTTCGTTCATATGTAATATTAAAACTACAATATATCACTCCATTTAATGTTTTTTGATGTAAAAATGGAAAATCTAGAACAGTTCATCCATATGTTAGGCAAATCAAATAATACTAGATCCTCTAAGTACTTATTTCAAACTACCAATACTGCAAATATCGACATGACTAGGCATTCTGTCCGAGAGTAAATTGATTTTAAAATGTGATGTAAAGTTCACCGGTGTTGAGAATATGCTAATTTTTAAGGCTTTTACAGCTCTTTACAGAATAATGTCAAGGTCAAAAGACATGAATATTGCTTAAAATATTATTCGTAGCTAAAAAAAAAATATATGGAACATGATATGCAGTTATCAGCATAAAGACACCATTAGTACTAAAATTACACACAACTAAAAAGCGATGTAAGCACACGGTTACCATGGCTACGGAAAATTGACTGATTTTTTTTCCAGCTGCGTTTTTATGGTCATTGACAAGAAGACAAAACTATTTTTGATATATTCTTTTAGTACTAATTAAAGACTATTATCACAAAAAATACCATTGTATTTTAGCTCTTCATCTCTAAGTTATCACAATTTGAAATGTGCTAAAACCCCAATGCGTTATTTTACACAGATTTTTGGATATTTACGACCATTTTCGAATGCGTAAACCAGCTATTAAACATTTCGGTCACAAAAGTGTTTAGGTACCCTATAAAAATATAAGCAAAAGTCTATCAACACACAGAAATTAGTGTCGATCCCTGATGGGACGAGTGGTGATTTGTGACCTTGAACTTGACAACTTTTTTTAAAAAAATCAAAATTTGAGAGCGCTCTACAAGAAAACGATGCATGTTTTTGACTGATATTTAGTAGATCGGTAGAACAAGTAAAAGACTTTATATCTGCATAATATTGGGTTCTAACTAATTGAGTTTTAAAGTTATCAGCTTCCAAACATGCACCCAAACACATTACCATTGACGCTTAATACAATTTTCGGTGACCTCATGCGTAATAACGAGTAGTCAGATCGGCGCTACAATACATTGTTCATGTTAAGACTATAAAGTTCTTTCAATTTACAGGAAATGAGCAGTGTAACTCATCTAACTTGGCTGCAGCGGCCAATCAAAAATGACCAACTCAGTTGTTCGACCACGCACTCGTTGCTAGGGTAGGCCGTATCTTAGCAACCATTTGACCTTGGGGCAGAATATTTCAGAATCTTCCGTCAGACACTTGGTGCGAGTTTAAAGAAGATTGAAGGGTTCGGGTTACAAATTTTCTGATAGTTGGTTGGTTTGACGTGGATTGACCCAT
This sequence comes from Arbacia lixula, assembly GCA_963669155.1. Taxonomy (NCBI): domain Eukaryota; kingdom Metazoa; phylum Echinodermata; class Echinoidea; order Arbacioida; family Arbaciidae; genus Arbacia; species Arbacia lixula. The sequence continues at coordinate 897,832 of OZ022597.1, forward strand.
GTGCGACATGAAAACTACAGTATATTACTGCATTGGACGTCTTTTTATGCAGAAAATGGAAGGTCTAGAACTGTTCGTTCATATCAAACGATGTAGAGATCGTAGCAAGTTCGAATTTTCTAGGGAGAGAGAGAGAGAGGGGGGGGGGGGGGAGGGGGGGGGGGGATACGCGTACTCCTCTTCCAAAGACACGAAAAAGCGGATAAAATATATTAAAAAAAAAACGAAATAAACGATATACAGGGTCAATCTTTTTTCATGATAACGAGTCACAAAAAAGATAAGAATCGATACACAAATGTATAACACACGTTTAAATAAAAAAAAAAACGGGCTAACAATCAAGTAGAGATAGAGAGCAAGTAAGAGAGAGAGAGATAGAGCGAGAGACAGAGACAAAGAGAGAGTGACAGTGAGAAAGTGACAGAGAGGAAGACATAGAGAGAGAGAGAGAGAGAGAGAGAGAGAGAGAGAGAGACAGAGGGTGGGGGGGAGAAAAATAATTAATCATTTAAAAGAGTGTGAGGGGGTGTGTTTTTTTTATTTCGAATGTATCGCTTATTAGGGAAACATGGATAGGTAGCGCTTAGACATGTTAGAGTGGGCGTGAGGGGAGAGCTGGGGAGAAGAAATGAAAGATAAAAATGGAGGGACAGATACGAATAGACACAGCGAGTGGGATGGACACAATAGAAAGAGAGAGATGCATGGAGAGAGAAAGAGATGGAGTGAGACAAAGAGAGGGACGGAGGTAGGGAGAGATAAGTTATGGAAGTAGAGCGGGTGTGATGGTCGATGTATTGTATTTTGTATTACTAGATCACAGTATACATGATGCATAATACACACACATACACACACACACACATAAAATGTTATTTGCAGAGAGAAGGGGGGAGGCGGACAGAGAAAGAGAGAGAGAAAGAGAGAGAGAGACACACACACACACACACACACACACACACACACACACACACACACACACAGATACACAGACAGCGAGAGAGGGGAAGACAGAGGAATAGATTGTTAATTTAGTTACCCGGTCGTAGATGCGTTGAATGGTTTTAATGTAAAACGCAAATATGGACACAAAGGAAGTCAATCTAGACTGCCTTACCTTGAACTACGCTCCAAGGAACATACATCATATATATATATCCATGTATATTACGAGGAAAATATCAATAATGCATGTGCAGGCTGGTTATTTCCTCTGTTTGCTATTCATTGCCGAGTAAAACCAGTTTCTTCTTGCACATATCCAAATGAAATGGATTCATGTTAATTATCTGTGTAAAACATTAAGTGGCAATGTATTTTGTCTACACATTTTAGAGCTGTAAATGTTTTTTAAAAAATAAATATACATTGTGCAGAAGTTTAAGGTAAACAAATATATATTTGGCGGCATAATACGAGATTTTGAATGAAACAGTTTAACACCAAACTTGTTTTTCTTTAGTCATACCATATGCATTGATTTAAGATATATGTTCACGTTATTATTCAATGGGACAGGTGTGGAAATAAGCACAATATTCATATGGGATTATACATTTCACAGGCTGTGCAAGTTAACTTCCTAAGAAATCAAGTGGCTACCATATCGACTTTTATCAGTACCACTTGATGAAATAATTCATTGCGACACTCACTTAGTCGTTTTTTAAACGAATAAAACACAGCTAAAACATTTACAAAGTACTTGGTGAGTCAGTTTTAGGAGAAACCTACCAGATAAATCTTTACCACATGCCTGACATGTATATAGCAATACTATAATGTCTGGAAAAATACTCAAAACAACGGCTGGAAAAAAGAGGCGATTAGATGTAGTCTCTTCTAGATTTATGGCTTGGAACACAATTAAATAATCATGACATGATCAAGCAAAAGGGGTGCATGTACGGACATTCTACGCCATTTCTAACGCGGTGATTAAATGGTAAGCTTCTTTAGCCAGGAAGGCAAGTGTGTTTCTTAATCAGGCCATCTCTCGTTGTCACCGGTTGAGTACATAATAATGGGGCTGGTCATTACAAAGTTATGAAGTCATCATTCACACGATACAGAAGATATTTAAAGCTAATTACAGCGACTGTAAGACGGCCTGAAATCTGGTTGGAATGTAGCCAGAGACGTCTATGGCCTGATAAGTTCGTTTACCTTTCATTTAATGGCCCCTCTCTTTTTTCAGATGATTTTGAAAGCCAAAATTTCTAATTATCGTAATGAACATCCTCGCTTTTTGTCTTTCTCTCCGCCGTTTACTTTGTTATTTTACGTTAGGGTTTTGAACGAATAAACAAATCGCTCAATCCCTCTCTTGCGTTACTGTTGCGATAGAGAACTCAACGCACTCACTTGACGCGTACGCATAAGCATCATGTATGGCCTTCCTTTCCATAAGTGTGGCACTTTCACATGCTTACACACTTTCTGACGCCCGAATCTGCCTCGTGATCTCCTTTCTCCAGATTTCTTGATCCTTTACTGACTTTGTGCCCCATTGGCGCAAATGCTTCATTAGGAAGCCGCCTGCACTGATCTGTAACTCATTCTCTTTAAAACGAGCCGAATTCGTTTGGCCACTTCTTTCAATTGCATCCGACCTGCCCGTGTTGGTGTTCCAATCTCGTTCGTCCTTCACCAATTTACACGCATTTGGAGGGAAAATTTGAGGGCATGAATTAGAGATCAGGGAGCCGACGAAAGCGGGAAATTGAAGTGATAGGAAGAAGAGGGAAGATATATCTACAGAGTAAGAGAGAGAGAGAGCGAGGAGAGAGAGAGAACAAACGTGGAAGAGGAGAGAGAGACAGAGACAGAGACAGAGAGAAGGGGGGGGGGAGACAGAGACAGAGACAGAGACAGAGAGAAGAGACAGAGAGAGAGAGAGACAGATGAGAGACAGAGAAACAGAGAGAAGAGACAGAGAGACAGACAGAGACAGAGAGGCAAGACAAAGAGAGAGAGAGAGAGACAGAAACAGAGACAGAGACAGAGAGAAGAGGCAGATAGAGAGAGCGAGAGAGAGAGAGAAGGGGGGGGGGGAGAGAAAATATGCGCGATGGTGCTATATATAGAAGACAAGAAAGCAATGTAATGGGAAGAGAGAGATAGGGTGAGCGACACACAGAGATGGACATAGAACCAGACAGTGATTTCAGGTCAGTGTGGTAGGAAAAATTATATCAGCTGAGTCGACTGTATAATAACAGGAAGGAATGTTTATAAGATCATAACATCACTGAACGCAGAGAAATCCAGATCCGATGACTATGCCAGAACCATTTTGTAGACCAACTGACCACTGGTCATATCCATTCCCACTCATTCCCCACCCATCCGAAGGGGAAGTCTGCCCTGAAGTTAATTGGTTTCAATTTTAATAGAAAATATGGAAACAACATAATAGTGAAGATTTGCCGAAAATATGTACAGGATAAGAAAGTTTTGATGTTATGAAGTCACTTGCGAGCTGCTTTTTTCATATGTTTTGCACTGTATAATTCCTTTAACTGATTTTTTTTTTATGAAGGAGAGAATCCTTTTTTATAGATGTGTGTACAACTATGTGTCTAATGATCAAATCAAGGTAGTACACAACTTATAGCAGAGTTGGCCGCAAAATTAAGATTTTGACATTTCATATCTATTGACAGATTTCTGTCAAACGTTCACTACTTATTTGTTTTCTCATGTCTCACCTTTTTTTTTGAACTAACTTACTTTGAGATAGATCAAGATGGAAAAATGATGAGGAGGCCTTCCTTCAGCAGTGGAGAGAAATAGGCTAAATAGAATAGAATAGAACTTTGAGGGTGGGTTTTCCCTTTAAGTGTAGTAAGTTATTTTTCTTCACTTAATGCTTTTTGCATTTTCTATTATCTTTAATGGATTGCCTAGTTAACCGGATACATAAAGTAATTACATTATTCGGTAGAAACTACTGATAAGATGCGTAATGTAGATTAAGATGACCGAGTTCCATCAGATACAGTTAAAGCGTCATCATACCGGAAGCTCGGTCGTTGTACTTACAGTTTCGCTTTTACTAAAGGTAATTACCAGAATAAACATTAAACAGAGTATAATGATACTATAATGAAAGTAGAGGATGAAGCTTGTCTGGAATGAGTGCCAGTACGATTAAGTGGAAGAGGAAGAAAACAAAAACGAGTGAAAGACTATAAAGCACAGGAAGCGGAAGACAAAGAAAAGAAAGAAAAAGAGAGGGTAGAAAAACAACGCTGTGAATAGTGAGCAAACGTCCAACATCAAAACTGCACAATTAGAAGGGAGAAGAAGCGGAAGCAATATGAGAACAGCAGAAAGCAACATAGAAAGAAGAACAAGAAGAACAAGTTGTAGAAGGAAAAGAAAAAGAGAGTGTGTATATGTAGGGGTATGGATGGGTTGGGCTTGCAAGTGAATCATATGAAAATCACCATGAACTATTCTTTGGTCCATAAACTGCTGCTCAAAGGGCTTTGTGTGAATTACTTATGAGAAATACACACATGGAAGACAAGGAGTTAAAACCGAACAGGCATGGCAGGACGATATAGAGGCGAGGAATAGAGGGGCGGACAGACGGACAAACATTAAGACATATAGAAGAAAAAAAAATTGTATGTGCGTGTGCGCGCAAATATATGGGGTGAGGTGGGTGGGTGGGGGGGGGGGGTGGGGTGGAATTGGACCATTAGATTGTAGGTTATCCCATAACTTCCGACTACTTACAGATATCGATTTCAAATTGCACTGGCTTCGTCAAAGCTACCGCGAATCTCAGAGAGCACAACCGTACTTGTATACTTGTATAATTGTATATTATTTTGTTTTGCACATTGTATTCATCGAGAAGTATGAAAATAAATTGAAATTGAAATTGAAATTGAACTTGCTTGGCTGTCAATTTCTAAGTGGCAATTGGACAATCTTTAAAGATGCACATTTCTAATAATCTGATGTCATTCCTCATCGACATCATTATGAATCCTTACTAATTTCCCAAAGTGTTATTAATGAACCATATATATTACAAGTGTATCCTTATACCTTTATGCATAAGCACATTAACAGATCAATATAAGTATATACGTATGTTCATGTTATATTCATATCTATCTCTTTATTACATAGCTTATATACAAACATATATATATAGGTGAAGACAAACAAATTGAATGAAACGCCGGAGAAGAAAAATCATTCGAATTTTTGGTCATAGACCTTTATCAAGAATTCTTGATAAAGGTCTATGACCGAAAATTCTTCTCCGGCGTTTCATTCAATTTGTTTGTCTTCACCTAGAAATCAGCGCCATCGCAACCTATATTATTCTTATATATATATATATATATATATATATATATATATCCGACGAGTACAAGATGCGAACTTTGTCTGGAAGAAAAGTTCCTCATAATCCACAAGCCACTTTTGTCCACACTCAACAAAAGAAACGAGCTCGCTAGCACATGCCGTCACAAATGAAAGCACCTACTATGCAACTTCTCCAACAAACGATCACTTTAATGAATAACCGAGATTGACTCAGTCTACATACAGTTTCTGAGGAGTGAAAACCTGTAAACTGGGTCCTCACGAAACAGTTCTGTAAAACTTTATGTAGTAAGTTCTACCTATATTTACTTATTTATAAAGCCCTTGTCATCAGTTGAGCACTCTACCACTGGATGGTTTTTCCCATACTTGGATATATATATCCATCTATCTGTGAATCTATATTTAAATTTGAATGTATTCATATCAATAAATATGTTTATATATAACTATCAATCAATCAACTTACCATCCTATGTTATTCTGTGCTTCGACATTAGTTGGCATGTAAAATGTATTTCATTTTATTTTTTGAGAATACTGAAATAGGCCTAACTACATGTATTGAATTTCTATACTGAGAAAGGATCGTTCTTTGTATTGAGTACTGCGAATTAAAAAGTTATCCTTCGAAATAGAAAAATACTGTTCATGTGATACTTAATTTGTATGTGTATGACTATCGTATACATTCTACAACATTAGAATTCCTTTGACTAGGTCTTCGATTCAACTGGTATTGTTTGGCGACTGCAATAACCATATTCAGAAACAAGGACGAATATACAATGTGCGTGTTGAATGTATACAATATGGACAGTACGAATCAAAAGGAGAGAAAATGGACAAGAAATAAGAGAAACATACAAAAAATGTAAAGTGACTATGCAAGAAAAACTTGTGCTTGAAAATGAACAATCGAGCAAGCGTCGAGAGAAGTTGGTGATACAATAGTATTAATAGAGAAATACTATTAAAAGAGGTCTTTTCTTCTGTTTGTCAATACTGTTTGCTGTCCCTCTCTTTCTCTTTCCCTCTCTCTCTCTCACTCTCTCTCTCTCTCTCTCTCTTTTCTCTCTCTACCTCCCTCTCTTTCTTTCTCTCTCTCTCCCCCAGTTTATTTTCATATGTTCATCTCTCTCTTTCCCCTTCTTTCACTCCCCCCGTTCTCTCCCTCTCTCTCCTCTCTCTCATTTTGTTTTTACATTTTACCTTTTCTCTCTCTCTCAGTTTATTTCTCTATTTCATCTTCTGTCTCTCCTCTCTCTCTCTCTCTCTCTCTCTCTCTCTCTCTCTCTCTATCTATCTATCTGTGTCTCCATACCTTCCCTCGATCTTTCTTTGTCTTCCTTGCTTCTCCTCATCTTACTCTTACTCCCCTGTTAATCTACTTTTCCATGTCTCCCTGTCAAATTGTCTCTCGCTATCCATTTGCCTCTCCTTTCTTTGTGCCGTTTTTTTTTAATCTGTATAATGCCATAAACATTAGCGGGATAAATAATTTTGTCAAGCCATGTAATTTTTAATTTCAGTCCATTTTCCAAGCCATGAATTACTGGTAGTTTGCTTCATGTATTACATTTTGTAAATCTAAACTTCAAATGCATCGCTTATTTTCTATTTATCTTTATTTGTCCATTTTGTATAATGTAGTGCGATTTTCATGTTGGAAATGAAGCTTATGTTGAATCCTGAATCTTGAATCTTTCCTTCTCATGCCTTAACTTTTCTCTCTTTCTCTCTTCTAATTCTTTTGTCTACTTCTGGCTCACATTTTGTTAAAGACCATCAGTTATTCCTCACCGGACACAATTCACCAGAACAAATTTTGAAGGAAAAAAAATCCCTTATTCTCCCTGGGAAACCAGCATTTAGCTGACTCTTACGTTCAACCAGAGAAAGAATCAGTGGTTGGCATGTTCTGTCTCATAGCAATAAGTGTGGTCAAGCGGAAGTTCCGGTCTGTCAATGGAAAGCGAGTTTCACGTTACTTTAACCCGGCCATCGTGAGATGTTCCGGGTAAAACGCTGCTCCATTGAAGTTTTGAGACGTTGTCTTTGCCAAAATGATTCAACTGCACGTGAAGGGCTAACTTATTTTACGGATGTAATAATACAAGATAGCATTAATGGTATAAACTTGTTATGCAACACACATTTGGAAATCAGATGTCAAGGTAATGCGATACTGTTTAATTATTCAAACAAAGTTAGGTACATTGGACATTCACATGCTATTAATCATTATGACGTCAGGGATGTACTGACCATCTCCAATCTTACATTTGACACACGTTTGCGGCCGGTGTGTTGGCATGCACGGCAAGTTGAATGACATGGAGTAAGTAGGTTGGTTGAACTAGTATTTGCCTGAAGTTGCCAAGAATTTTAAGAACGTGTGAGGAAGTGGACATAACTGCCAGTACAATAGTCATTAACAGGTGGTAACTTGCATTTTCCCGTTAACAGACTTAATTTGACAACCACATGACAACGGTATGCGTAAATGAATGTGTGTGTAGCGACCTTTTTTACCATCGCACGCAGTTATAAATTGGCTTATTATATCATCGTTACTATCAATATGTAGTATATATATATCTGTGTGTGTGTGTGTGTGTGTGTGTGTGTGTGTGTGTGTGTGTGTGATAGAGAGAGAGAGAGAGAGAGAGAGAGTGGGGGGGGGGGCGCTAGGATGGGGGTAAGGAAGGGGAGTATTTAGTGGAAGGATTACATCCCAATATACTCTCTATGGCTTCAGGACTGTTTCGTCTAGATCTATCAATCTTAATTTACATCCCTGGATCTTACCCCGTGGCTAACGCGCGTCTGACGCTAATTTCATACTCATCTTAACAATTCCTTATTAACCAAGAGGATGATTATACGTCTGTGACTGTGGTAGCTGCGGTATTCGCTCCCAAGAGAATATGCTTCATTGCATGAATTCGACTTGTTAGCAATGAGAAGAGGAAATGAGAAACCGCGTTTACCATAAATGTAGGCCTATTTTTTCCTCACTGTTTTTTTTTTTATATCAATTCTAATAAACGCATTCTTTGGAGAATCAGACTCGACATCAACAAGTGATGTCTTATGTTGATGTAGTGCTCGCGTTTCATGATATATAGTTCATCTGAACATCCATACACACATCTATCATGTGCATGGTGTAGTTGTATTTAGTATACGTCAACGGTTTGAAAACCACAAGAGCTATGTCTTGCATAGTCCACGCATAATCATTACAATGTACTTGCCTTGGCGACCAACAACCACGCTTTCACGAAGTCGGTAGAAAGAGCCTCGATCTGGGGGTTTTTACCTTTGTACTGGCAAGATAAAAACTCAGCAAGTGTTCATTTGATGATGCCCTGCCCCCTCTCATACATCATCGATATCCCCACCAAAGCCGATACACTCTCATCACCATCCTTGCTCTACGTATCAATACAGTATGGCTTCTCCACCATGGTTATTGTGTAACTCTCATCTCTTATACAACCGATACCACCTACGTTATTTGTTTCCATCGCCGTCATTATCGTAAACGACATCACTACTGACATACTAATTGTTATGATTGTTTTAACCTTCCCATAATTATTATCACCATCCCCTATCTTGATTATAAGCATCCTCATTATTGGTGTAAGCAATAACTGTATCCATATCCGCTGAAATGTAAAAAAAAAAAAAAAATCACTGCCACCACCACCACCCCCCCCCCTACACACATACTTCAATCATCACCCCCATAGATACGATTGCCATTATTGATTGTATATTCATACCAACAGCACCGTTACCATGCTAGTCATCTGTTCACCTCTACTGTCATCATCGTGTCCGTCTTCCTTCGTGGAATTTCTAAAATAAGTTACCATCATCCTCATCCTGATAATCGACATCACCTTCACCGTGACTCATACCACCATCTTGATCGCTATCACCATCGTGATTAATCTCCACC